>JANZLQ010000032.1:19790389-19868478 GCA_026212715.1 Elanus axillaris
AAAGAAAAAGAAAAAGAAAAAGAAAAATAAAAAGAAAAAGAAAAAGAAAAAGAAAAAGAAAAAGAAAAAGAAAAAGAGAAAGAAAGAGAAAATAAGACCTCACAGGAAGATATTTCCAAAATCCAAGCAAACATCTTTTGTCATGCAGCTCCACTGCTCATGGAGTAATTTTGGGAAGAAACCAGCCCTGTCAGCTCTACACATCTTCCAAATATGTAGGAGTCCAGGTGGGTGTGTGCCAGGCAGGGCACCTTTAGGCTTGTACGAACGCTGCTGCCCTCAGGATGCCCCTGAGCCACCCAGCTCTGACAGACAGAGGTACTCCTGCCTCCCTTCATGCAGCTTCCATCCAGGATGCCTATTTTAAGTATCCAGGCATTTGCTTGGGAACCGACATCAGCCTTGCTGAGTGCCCGGCAACGCTGTCTGCTCTGCATTGCCCCCATTTTCACCCTTCTCTGATGGGCAGCCTATGGAGGGGAGAGCTGGGACTCCAGTGCTCTCTGTGTGATGGTGTTAGCTGGCTGCTCTGCAGTGGAACCATTTATCCAAGTTGCTCATCTAAATAGAGCAGATACCTGGACATCAGGGTCTGAAGGAGGAGGGTGCTGGCGTGAAGCTGGATGCGAGCCTGTGGCTGCTGCTGGGGAGGGCTTTGGTTTTCGTTCTTTGGCCAGGCATCCGTGTTTGTTTTGGCAGAGCTGGGGTGCTGGTGACACTGGGGGCAAGGTTCAGGACACCACGAAAAACTGAATAACTAAATTTCTGAATTCATTTGTGTTGAAATAACAAAGGCAATTCCTCTCAGCATGCCACACTCCACCCACTCAGCTGTGCTTGTTGAGGCTGAGGGGCTCTGCTTCCTCCAACCCATTCCTGGAGTCCCAACACTTCCCATCTGTCTGCTGACTACAAGGAACATGGGGTGTTTCAAGGGGCTTTGCAGAGGGAAGCACTGTCCCACCAACGCAGGCTGCTTTCTGCCAGACCTTGCTGTCGGCAAACATGAAGGTCAGCCTGGTTGCCCTGCCCCTCCTGCCAGCAGAAGGCTGCATTTTGGGGGCTGTGACTCCAAGAAAAGGGCTCCAAGGGTGGGACTGAGCGGGATCCTCCTTCCCCACAGCCTTCCTCCTGTCAGGAAAAGGGAGCAGGAGGCACCAGGACTTGCCTCCCTCAATCCTTTACAGGACACAGGAGCAGAAGAGAAGCACAGCATGTCCTGATGCTCTTATGACACCAATGAGGTGCTTCCCCAGGGAATATCTCCACAGCAGGAGGAAGGGGATGCAGCCGTGGCAGTTCCCTGCCCAGCTAATGTCACATCCCTGGGGACGCAGACAGCTGCACACAGGCCAGATCCACCTTGCTGATTGTAAAGGAGTGCAAAAGCAGGCTGGGAGGGAGGAAGCAGGACTCTGCGCATACTGAGTCACGGTGCGTTGCTGCTCCAGGAGGGCTCTGGGTCGTAAGCAGGACAAAGCTCCATCCCTCCATGAAAGCTGAAAGCAAGCACAGCTTCCTTGGAGGAGGTAGCTTATGGGGTTCCATCTGCACCAAGTACAGCGCAGTATTTCCTTGCAGTACTTCCCCTCCACCAAAAATGCACATACTCCTCTCTGCCAAGCAGCTCCTGCCCTGTGTGTAACACACCCAGCACAACGTGACTTATAAAAGCCCACTGGGTCCCCGAGTCCACGCGGCGCTGAGCATGCTGTGACAGAGCTGAGATGCAAGTTCCCTGGCCAGCACGCAGGGTGTCAGATTCTCTCTTGAGGCACATGGTCCCAGTTCTTTTCTCATCCTGTCAGTCTTTTCCAGAAGCTTGTTTGTTTTGCCCCTCGCCAGAATGTGCTGTTGCATGTTTAGGCTGAGAAAGCAAAACAACCGACTCAACAGCTGCTGGATTTGGGGAAGGGGAAGGGAGGGAAATGCTTTCAGTTTTGACTTTTAACCACAACATGCACACTGGATTCTTCCTGACAAAAGTGACAAGAAACAGAGCTATAGGTCTTTGCTGGAAACAGAGGGAGAAAATAACAGAGAAGATACTCCCTGATGCTTCTGTCTCTCTGGTGTTTTCTGGGAATAGCAGTGAGGGAAGGCAACAGATCCGGCAGGGGTAGGTGCTGCTGCCCTCCACTCAGCTGAGCAGAAGAGGGCTACAACTATGTCTTGACACTGAGCTGAGCAGTAGACTCGAAAGTGAACTGAGGCACACTGCACCCTTAGGCCTCCTGCTTTTCATCCATTTTCTTGGCTGTTGCTCAAAGGTCCATCCTGTACCTTGGAAGATCTGAGCTTTTTGCTGCAAGACCAGGTTGGTGGAAAGCCAACCGCAGAGAGCTCAGCATCAGGTCTGTTGTTTCCAAACCCTAGTACTACTCAAGAAGGGCACTACCTTGACAGCTCCAGTGCTATCCAGCATACCCAGCATATGCCTGAATCTCCTGGCGGGAGAGGTGCCTGCCTAGCGTGTAGCCTCACGCTGTGCTCTTTGCCAGAAGAAGAAGCACCCGCCCCACCAGATTACTGATTCAGGACTCACTGACACCCACCATTCTGCTTACTGAGAGTCTGACACACTTTTTACTTTTTCCTCCCTCAGGAAAGTCACATACCATTTGAAGGCAGATGGACCGCATCATGCCCGAGTAGGGGTGAGGCAAACTGCAGCTCTGTAGGGCTGCTGTCTTAGTGCAGTGCTTTGAGAAGGGTTTGTGTCTATAGATGAAGCTTTGCATCTGAATCCCCCCAGAGACACCATCCTGTCTCCATGGCAGTCAAGGCTTACGGAAAGCACCGAGTCCTTTAGCCAGTGAGGGCATGTCCCGGTTTCGGCTGGGATAGAGTTGATTTTCTTTCTAGTAGCTGGCATAGTGTTATGTTTTGGATTTAGTATGAGAATAATGTTGGTAACACACTGATTTTTTCAGTTGTTGCTAAAAGTAGTGTTTACGCTAAGGCAAGGATTTTTCAGCTTCTTAAGCCCAGCCAGCAAGAAGGCTGGAGGGGCACAAGAACTTTGGGAGGGGACACAGCCAGGGCAGCTGAACCAAACTGGCCAAAGGGGTATTCCATACCATGTGACATCATGCCGCCCTATATATATACTGGGGGGAAGTTGGCCAGGAGTGGCAGATCACTGCTCAGGAACTCACTGGGCATCGGTCAGTGAGTGGTGAGCAATTGCATTGTGCATCAATTGTTTTGTAAATTCCAATCCTTGTATTATTATTGTTACAGTAATTTTTATTATCATTATCATTATTATTTTCCTCCTTTCTGTCTTATTAAATGGTCTTTATCTCAACCCACAAGTTTTACTCTTTTTTTTTTTTCCCAATTCTCTGCCCTGGAGGGAGAAGTGAGTGAGATACTGTGTGGTGCTTAGTTGCTGTCTGGGGTTAAACCACAACGGGGCACTAGGATGAGCTCTGATAGAGTCTGTATGGATATGAATGCTCTCATGGACTTTATTTCAAGAGAGGACCAATACTTTGTCAGCAGGAGACAAGGCCTGCTTCTGGGCTACATGTCCTTGACTGCCTCAGAGAAGGTAGCGCTGCTCCGTAGGAAATGCTCTTTTGGATCCATTTGCTCTATAAACAGAAACAAGGGAGGCAAAAAGGAAGGAAGGAAGGAAAGAGAGAAGAGGGACGTGGTGGATGTGTCATTAACAAAGTTACCCCTTAGAGGATGTATTTCTTTTCCAGCTTAGGGTGAGAGCTGCCTTGCAGTCATGGGGCTATGCTTATGTATGGCAGAGCTCCACCAAGTCAGTGCAGTTTCAGTGTGGATGAGTCAGGCTCATTCCCAGTCAATGTTCAGAACTTCTCTGTACTCACTCATGGCTTACTACTGCAGTCCCCAGCAGTGGAACAGGGTGGCTTGTTGTCCCCACAGCTAACAGAGGGGCCATGCCAAGGCTACCCACTCCAAGGAGGCGCAAGGTGCTTGTTGTGCATCTGTTTGGCTGGTGAGGATGAAAGGGAGCCTGCCCAGGTCTCAGAGGTGCTCTGCGACTGCCCAGCAGCAGGAGGGGTTATTCTGTGACAGGAGAAGGCAGAGGGACCGCAGTTTTGTCAGACCTCAGGAGAGCAAAATGGCATGGATCCTTGTGCCTTCTGTTTCCCTCATGCAGCAGTGCAGCGATCAGGTGTAGCCAAGCCACACGTAGCCCCGTCCCACAGAGGAACATTTCCCATTGTCCCACTATTTTTTTTCCGCCACTGTAAATTTTATTACCTCAAAGGTATGGAATTAGGAAATGAAAGATGTGGAAAAATTCCTCGGACTAAAGCACTCATTTCCATCATTTCCACCTTGCCCTGGATTTCCTTCTCGATCAGTTCCAGCAGTGTCCTTGGTTCAAGCCTTGGAGTCATTAAAGTCCTTTTGAAGCTCTAGTGCCCCACACTAGTTCTCATTGCTCAGCAGAATGATACATCAGGAATAACAAAGTCCACTTTGATCAACTACTTCCATCCTTTACAGCTGCCTCTGTGGGAGTGATTAATCCCAGCCCTTCCTCCGCTAATAATAAGCGCAGAGAATCAGCTACATCCTTTGTTGTTGTTATTTTCTCTTTTCATGTCCCTTTTTGGGGAGAGCTGTGAAAGGGACTCAGTGACTTTGGTCCAGTTTCTGCCAGAGGGGTGGGTGTCTGTGGCCATGACGGTGGTGGAGAGCATGGGTACCTGGTGGGCTTGGATGGACCAACCTCTCCCCCAGTTGCGGCCGTGGATTTCCTGAGCACTGAACAACCCGTGCACCTGTTCTGGAAATCTTCACAGCACCACTCATGCCTGAAATCCTACCTACGTGCAGGAGACTAGCGTTTCCTATTGGCAGCGAGCCTTTGGGAGATGCAGGGCCATTCAGTAGGAAACACTAGGCACAGGGACTTTGCTGGGAATTAGGCCATTTTTTAATAAACCCCGCAGTCCCCTGGGCTGCTGATCTGGCACCTTGTTCTTCCATGAACTTCTCCTTACAAATAAAAAGTATTCCAGGCCCTCAGTTTCTGTTTTAAGCTGACACTGAGCCGGAATTGTTCTTGATTTGCACTAATCTAATTGAGAGAAAGAGGAAGCACACTGTTTATTTAATGACAAATGCCAGCTAAAGAAGAGGAGGTTTAATTATCAGTGACCACCTATTTTTACAGATAAGAGTTCAGCATCTAGACCCATGGTCCCCTATGTTTTGAAGACTGCAGAGATAAAAGCCTTGGACATGGGAAATAACGCTGCAGAAGAGCATTTCACTGCAGAAGGAAAGCTTTAAATGCCCTGTATCACCTCCTGGTAACAGCTGACGCAGGCTGAGCTATGCATTATGTATGCTGCATACAAGGGGAGGACACCGTACCTTTAAACCTAATCTGTCTCTTTACTGAAACAGCTGGTACCTGAGGCGTACGTACCCTGGGCATATGCACCTCCAGTTATCTCCTCCCAGGTCCACTTGTGCGATGCTGAAATATCAAGCTCCATGCATATTGGCCTTGGTACGGTAAGGGAAGGATTGGGCATGGCTAGTAATGGGAAAGCAAAAGAGGGAGATGTGGCTGGTGCCTCTGGTTTCTGCCCCAGGCACAGGTCTGGGAGCCCCTGAATATTCTTATGACACGAGAGGTGCAATGGGGAGAAGAAAGTCCAAGTGCTGGAGTGAGCTGGTTTGTTTTCTGTGACCTATAGTTTGGAGAAACACCAGTTTGGCTGGGGGCAGACCGCAGCATCAGACTGCTCCTTAAGCTTTTGGGCCTCTGGCTGTCAGCCTGGCCACTAAGAGCCTGCAGTTCTGGGGGTGGCACACCACATACAGGCGAGGAAAGAGGTGCATTGCAAAGCACCTTTGATAAACGGTGCTCTCAGCTGCCTCTCCCCTCCCGTGTGTTACAGTGCTGGGTGGTATCATCACTCTTTGTGGTTAGGACCTTAGGTTCAATGTTTGGGACAGGCAAGACACCATTGTTGTAGTAAGAAGGAACACTGGCATCTAAATGGCTTGTCCGACAAGTCACATGTGTAACACATATTTGGTAAATCAAAAAAACCCGGAGTCAGAGGCAGGCAGTGAGAGCACTGCACTAACCCGCTGAGGACTGTCTGTTCCTCCAAAGAGCTCCCTCAGGCACTATGTGCATAACACCAGTTACAGCATCCAACTGGAGTCCCGTAGAGCCATGCTCAGATCTTCATATCAGTATAAAATCAGAACAACTCTTGCTGTACTCCACTGCAGCACAGATCAACATCTGTTGCATAGTCCACTTCAGAAGATAGTCACCAGACTGCACAGGTACTAATAAGGGTGGAATTTATCCCAGAACAAATTTATTATGTGCCTTTTTTATTCTTTGGTGGGGCTAAGTATGTAAATATGTGAATGAAATCTCAGTGAGTAATCTTTCTGCTTTGTTTTTTAAGGTATTTCGGTGTTTTCCAAAATCCACAAATCCTAAGGTCTCAGACTCTTCTGCAGCTCTGCTGACAGAAGCAAGTTAAAGTCCCTGTACTTCTGACAAGTGTAATCCAGCACATCTCCATGAACTTTGCTGATTTTGAGATGGCTGAGGACACGGTCCAACCACATAAGGAATTTTGTCTAATGCATGGCTTGGAAGTGTGCTGACAAACTGGAGAGGATTTAGTCAGGAGGCCTAAGCTAAAGAAAATAATTTGCTCTTTCAGTCTGAATGCAGCAGATATGCTTTGCTTTCTAATGCCATCAGGTCTCTGGAAAATGGCTTCAAATTCTGAGAAATCATGAGAACTATGTAAGAAATGTGTAGTTCTTCCCACTAAAGTCATCTAGTCATAAACTGGTCTAGACATAAACATATAAAGAGAAACTGGCCTGACAAAACAGGCTGAAACTTGCAACCGCTTTGGGAGACCAGCTTATGCATCCTTGGCAAGGTTCATGGCCTGGAGATCACACATGCCTCTTGCAGGGCTGGAGGTGGCTAGGCAGAGTGGGTAAGGAAGAGGGCACCAGTAGCCCTGAGAAGCAGCTTGAAGAAGAAACCACTGTCATGGCATGGGTTAGAGCTGGCTCACATTCCAATCACATCTTGATTTTACTGGAAAGGCATGCTCCAGCAGTGAAATAACCAACCTTTCTCAGGGATTTCTATTTAGAAAAAATATTTACGGTGCACTTCTAACATCACCAGGCAGTGAAACCATGCATGTATGATTCCTGTGCGCATGCAGGGACATGTGTACCAACAAACATTGTGTTACATTACTGTGCATTCCTACATCATTATATAGATCGGACTTGTTAGGCTGGAAGATGGGGACGGAGTGATAAAGTATAATCCAGATTTACCTCTGGTCATCTCTGCAGCCAAAGGGAAGAGCAGGATTTAGACCTGCTCAGCTGATTTGGTTAATTTTATGGAAAAAGGTTTCACTGATTTCAAATTGGCGTCCAAGATGAGCTTCCTCTGTGCCAGAGGACATTTGGATCAAGCTCCTGCCTCTCCCAGCCCCACTGCTAGCAGCACCCAGAAAAGGCAGTTTTTAAAGCAGTACCAGCTGGGTGGACACATCCTGAGACTCTTATCCATGCCCAGCTGCCACCTCTTTACAGCTGTAGCATCTTCTGAGTTTTTCACCTGAATAAATTGCCCCTGGAGTTGATATTTCACAGGTTCATATCTACCCTGTGCAGTGGGAGGTTGGATGTATGCAGGCACATTTCAGAATTGCTGCAGGACTCCTTGTAAGGCTTGTTTGCAATACACAGTGATGTTTCACCTCAAGTTCCTCAACTTGCATGCAGTATTGTCAAGCTCAGGAGCCACGACAGGTAATGTGCCTATCTGGGTGGTATCTGCAGCAGCCCGTTGTGTGCCAGGCTACAGACAGGCTGAGGGGGGTGCGATAGCAACTCTCCTCCCTTCTCGTGCATCTCAAGGCTTTGAAACAGTGATAAAGTCAGCCCAGGAAAACAGCAAGTGTACTCCCCTGGACTCTGGTCCACCTTGCACGCTCCTCTGTTACGCTCTCATGTATGGCCCAACCCTCTGGTCCTCTCCAACCCTCATTGCACTTGTCTCCAGGTCTCCAAAGGAGCATCCCTATCCTCCCTATTCCTGCACCATCTTTCCACACATTGTCCTCATAATCTCAAGTTCCCACACTTGCTATCACATACCTTACTCCCTCCCTGTGTCAATCCCTTGGTCCTGCTTTTACAGGGTCTTGGGCTGGCTGGGCTTTGCAATGTGCATGTGGAGCAGAGCAGGGCCATCACGAGAGCTGGTGCTTTGCACAAGCGTGAGGGCTGCTGTGGGAGTGCTCACCCCAAGGTTAACAGAGGACACTGCATGCACGGGCACAGCCTGCAACTGTGGCTGCTGCTGCCAACGCATGCCACTTTAGAGCCATTTGTATATAACTGGCTAATGCAACGCACAACTGAATCAGAGGCTGAATTATCTCTGATTTAGATACTTACTTCCATTGCATTGTGCATCCAAAAAGTGCACTTTCCAAAATAAAAGTAGAAAAAAAAATCAGGTTAAGCCACAGTCCATCAGCTGACTAAGGCAGAATCTTTCAAGCAGACGACAGACAGAGCAGGAGAGAAGGAGACAGAATCATGGCCAGGGATGAACACACTCATGCATCAGTTGTTACCTCTTCTAGTCTCAGCCCTGCAAACTCATGCAGATACGTTGCCCCACTCACCAGGAATGGTCTCATGGAAGTCAACAAAGCGTTACGTTGTCACTACTGTTATTGCCATTTATTTTAAAAACTGTGGCATCTTTCTGATTTTTTATTACCGAATGCAGCTCAAGTCAATTCACTGAACTCAGTGGAACAACTCCCCCTCTGAAACCAGTACTGAGAATAGAAACAGGCTGATGTGTGTTTTTCTATCATGTACTAACTTGGTCTACCATCCTGTGAATGAGCTTCTTGTTTTCTTCTCCTTGATCAGACAGTTCCACCTAAAACAGGACTGGACACAGAAGTAAATCTGGTAGGAGAATACACTTCCTGTTTATAAAAATACCCTTCCTATGTGGAAGAGCCCTCTTCCTGCACACACTCGTCTGCATACAGCATCCCAGACCTGTTTCTATGCGGACACAGGCAGAGCCACTGGGAGTGTGGGGGTACAGCTATTAGGGATATTTCATCAGGCTGAAGTACCAGATAAATTAATGTATTTGTTGTACCACCTCTGGAAAACAAACTGAACCCTGAGCAACCCCAAACTGTGATCAAGATGTCATCCGTTTGAAATGAAGGGCTTTATCTCTTTAGCTTACAGCTAAATCTGTCTGAATTTCCAGAACCGGTGTCTCATTGCCATGAACTTATTTAGCTAACTTATAGACAGTGCATCCGGCTCTTGTGATGTGATTGTGGCTCATGGCTCACGTTCACAGCAGCTGAGGATTTGAGCTGTGTACATGAATTGATAAATTTAGAAAAAAAAATCAAGCCTCAGAAGGCGGTGAGCTGGATGTTTCTATTCATATCCCTCACTACAGGTTTTCCTGTAGCTTCTTCTGAAAGGACCCGGCTGACATCTTCCTCAGGTCTTGATGGGTTAATCCACTCTCCCCCTCAGGTGGCCTCTCTCAAGAGCTTAGTGGTGAGACAACCAGATCCCTCCTTCTGCCATGACTCCCAGCAGCATCCCCAGACCCTGCAAGACTTCAAGGATCATCAGACAGACTTCTTCAATAACCAGCTTATGAAAGGCCCCCGTCACTGTCCCACCTTCCCCCTATAGTTTCAACATCTCCCTTTCCCCCTTCAAAGACTTCCTCTGCTTTGCCTCCTTCCGAGACCTTTGATGCCCATGCAGCATGGTGTCTGTAACAACTTCTCACAGGCTCACACACTCTGTTTTGCTTTGCTTCTTGGACGGCTCCCGCTTGCGCTGCTGTGTTGGAAGCCAACGTTTGCTGTCACCACCTAGCCTACATGTTCTGCCGCCTCATCCCATGCCTGAGTATCACTCAGATCATGCTTCTTCTTGATGCCCACAGCAGATTTCACATTACCTATTCTATGCTTATTCCCATGCTTTCTTCTCTGGGTGTTTCCCTCATGGTCCTAGTCAAGTGCAGGATTATTGTCATGTGTTATAGAAAACTCCAGTGTCCTCCTACAACAGAACATGTTCATGGAGAAGGGGGTGCTAACACTTGGCTTCCTTAATCTGTCTCCTTTGTCAGTCTCTGCTAACTTTCCAGTCAGTGAGCCCAAAGGCCGGTTTTACAGGCTACCCCAAAACATCTCCTACACATATGCACAAGCCACAAAATTTGTGTTTCTAGGAGAGTCCCCCATAGCATCTGATTAAAATCGTGCAGTCATCTAGACCCAGAGGTATCACATGCAGGGTTTTTTGTCTCTCAGCACAGGAACTTGTGAGTGAGAGGGTGGCTGCAAAATCTGAGACCTCGTGCTGCAGAGAGAAACCTGTGCAGGGGGGCTGCCCCGACCCCTGGGCACCATGCAAGGAGCAGCAACATCAGGCTGTGCAGGTGAGTACTGGGGTTGGAGAGGAGCCATAGCAGAGATGAGCATGGCTGCTGGGGACACCAGGAATGGGAAAGGTTCACTGGAAAGATGATGTGCTTTCTTCTGGAAACTCTGCTCCCTCCTCTGGTAGGCAATGCCACCTCTGCCCCTTGCTTTGCACACCGTGAGGTCACCTTCCTGGCCTGAGTGACGACATGATGATTAATCTGTTATCTTTTCCCTCTTCACAACAATGTTCTTTTCTGCAAATTCTTGCCATACAAAGAGCTGGCGACCTCAATGCACCAGCATTTATCACTTTTATGGCCATGCAGTGTTGGGAAGAGATTAGCTGGGTGGAAGGCAAGATACCGGGTCGAAGAAAGTCCACCTGGCTGGGGCAGTGTTTGCTCTTTGGGTCTTCTCCTGCCCATGTCACCTCCCATGCCCCACAGCCCTCAATAGTGTCCCCATGCTCCCCTGACCGCTGCATCCCTGGGGATGAAGCTGTCTGATGGTGGGTCCCCCCTGGCCAGGGGCTCCTACTCTGCAGCGGCAGGGGCACGGGCAGCCCTGGGCAGCCCTGGGGGTCGCACCTGCCTTGCAGGGCAGGTGTGCAGCAGCGTGCCCTGCCTCTGCTGCCCGAGCCCTGCTGTGGCTGCCGGGACCCCCCCCCAGTGCTCTTCCGCCCCGCTTGCCCAGATTTCCTTTGCAGGGAAAACAGGATACAAGTGGAGAGGGAGGGGAGCGGAGCATGCCTCCAGCTCATCCTGACACAGAGGTGACAAATACAAACATGCCCATCTGCACCCCTGGGTCCCACGGTGTACGTACATGCTCATCTGCTGAGCCCAGGGAGAAGGCTGGGAGACCACGCTCCTAAATCGGGCACCTGCATTATGGCTTGAGGCCGGTGGTACAAACATCTCCTTTCCTCTTTTCTTCCCACTCCCTGGTTTTGAGCAATTGGCTCCCCAGTCTGAGCAGCTGACAATTTGAAGGGTGCTCACCGTTACTTTGCCAAGCAACGTTTCAGCATTCACTGGGCTCAGCAACAGAGCTGGGATCCAGACAAAGTCCAACTCATTCCCACGCTTAAAGAGATTGAGCAAGTTGGCTTGAGGGAGGCAGGGACTGGCCAGTTCCCCTGTTAGATGACATCTGTCAAGTTCATGTCATGCCTGAGTCTGTTGATGATGCCTGAGGGGAAAACAAAAAAAAAAAAAAAAGAGTCCAAGCTTCATTTGGTTATTTGTGCAAAGATCAGAGGAGTAAGAAAGCAGTTTGACTGCGTTTTCGCTACTGAAGTCAGCAGATCTGACTCTGAATGCACATGGGGATCAGATTGGGCAAGACCTATTTATACAAAAGCACTTTGCAGAGGACGACTGCACTTTAACACCATTCCTGTAAAAAAGGAAGGAAAAAAAAATGGCCTGAACATTTGAAGGAAAAACACTTGTTTCCTGTAAGGAGGTTCAGCCTGTGGAAATTGTACCTCTGCTGCCTGCGTCTCACCAGTGTACTTTAGCCTCAGGTATGACTGTCAATGGGGAAAGGGCAGGAGCTGTGTCATCCCCCAAAAGGCAGCACAAACATTTTCTGGTGACCATCGGGCTGGTGACCTTTGTGCTCATCGTCATGAAATCAGCTGATGTTATGCTGAGGTTTCTAAGATGCACTCCCGTCCCAACCTTTGCTTTGGATTCATGACCTTTGTTTCTGCTCGTGACACCTGAACCTTTCTGATCCCACCCAGACTCCTGCTCAGTCCTTCCTGGAGACCTACCAAACTGCAGCTTCACAAAAGAAAGCCTCCAAATATGCTTGCTCTTTGTTCAAAATGCCCAGGGCAACTTCTTTGAACTACACTGGTTTGAAAATAAGCTGGAAATATCACGAGCTCTTTGCAAGATGTCAGATAACTTCCTATTCCTGGTCAGGCTGGAAATATTAAAGCAGATCCCCTTCAGATAATTCTGCTCCTGTACCTTTGTCTCAAAGAGCAAGAAGGACACTGAATGAAGTGGGTAAACTGAAGCAAGCACTGAGATAAGAAAATCTAAATTTGAGGTAAAGATGTGTTTTATTTAGTTGGAGAAAGCAAGGTTTAGGCATGAAAACACACCTGATACCAGGGCTTTTGTTTCTGCAGCCAAAGCCTTAAGCTCTGGTTTGCCTGTGATGCAAAGCAGTGCCAGTGTTTTACAGCTGCTTGTCCTCACCCGAGTAATGCAAAACAGTCAGGGCTTGAAAGTGAACCTGCCCTTCGTGTCCTGGCCAGCCCCCATCCTTATGTGTACACCATACAACAGCTCTTGAGCATTGTCTGGTTGAGGAGTGGTTCACTGGCAGACCCTTTGCTGGGGACACATCACAGGGTTGGGCAGGAAAACAGCGCAATGCCGTGTCAGAAACAAGGTGACCAATTTGCTAGCATAGCCGAAGCAGCCTGTCCTCATCCTGCAAGAGAGTGGTGGGTCTTGTGAAGATCCTGCCAGCCCCTCCATACAAGCCAGTCCCAGGCTCCCACTCTCTGAGACCCTGTGGCCCCCAGGCTCCTGAGCTATGGCGTCACAGTGGTTTGGGGATGCATCTTGCCGGGACAGCCATTCTGGCCGGCGTGGCACAGGTCTTGGGGCTGCAGGTGGCAACCTTCTAGACTGGACAAGTCACTCAGTCCTATTGTTTCTCAGTTGCCCTGATGATAAAAGATTAAAATTTGTCATCCATCCTCCCCTCCACCCCCTAGCCCCTGGCCACGAGAATTCCCCTGAGGAGCTAGCAGAAAGAAAGTGCAATTTACTGTGGAGACTGTACCAGCACCGTGATGGGCTCTGTAGAGCTAGGTGGGACAGGAAACAGGTTGGGAAGGAAGAATATCCCTAGGGTCTGGAAAATGCTCCTTACACTGTAACAGGAACATTTCCTTAGCTCAGTGAACTGGGAAAGGAGACCCAGTTTTGCAATGACTTCTGTGACTCCTCCAATAAAAATACTGTGTTAGAGAGGCATCACATGCCCTGCTGGCCCTGGTATCCTACACCCAAAGCCTTTGATCTCTCTGCTCTGTGAATAAAGAGAGACAGCAGTGGGGAGAAGGGAAGTGTCGCCTCCCTTCCTCTTCATTTTGGGAGACACAGACCAAAAAGACCACAAGACAAGCCCAGAGTCCCATCACAGGTCAGGCGCTGGAGCTGGAAAAGGCTCTCAGCAGTCCTGATGCCTGGTCTCCTCTGTCAGCCAGAGATGACTCCAGCAGAACAGATAATTGAAAAGTGCTTTCAGCTTGTGATCTAAGGTGTATCCTTTATTCTGTCTGCAGTATGGGGCAGGAAAACCTCTCCCCAAATCCATCTTCTCTTCTGTTCATAATTGTGGGGCAGCTGGTGAGTCTCTCTCCATTCACAGAGACCTGGGCTGTAATTTGCTCCTGGGAAGACCATGGAGGGCTGAGCTGGCCATGGGCACAAGCATCTGCAAGACTGCCCACATATGGGGCCGGAGCAGGGGGAAAGAGATAAGAAATTTGCTTTAGAAAAGATGTTTTAAACCTTACCTCTAACTGTTATTTGAGGCCCTAAACTGCTGAAGCACAACCCTGCCAGTAGGACAACCCAAAATATATCCCTTTCCATTTCAAGGAAAATTCTGGGAGAAACTGAGAAAAAGGGGCTTTGTCCTGAGAAGTGCAGGCAGCTATTTGACAGTGCAGAGATAGGAAATGTTGTAGCATAGGCAGCCAGCCTCTCCTGCTGCAGCCATGAAAAGAAATATAAACACATTGATCCTGTAAGCAAAGAGTTGATCCTTGCTTGTGGTATGCTAGTTATGAGCAATTAGGATAGATACTGCACAGAGACTGGGTTATGGCTGATAAAAAATGCTGGAAGGGCATCTCCTGCCTTTTCATATGCAAGGAATTATATCAAAATTCCTGGCCACATTGCCACACTGAGACCATCCCCCAGTTGCTTTTGGGAAGTGGGACCATCTGAAAAACCACGGACAGAAACATCTGGGAAGTAAGCTGGCTTGTCCAAAGTTTACATTTCAGTTCAGCCCAATCCATTCAGATACAATGAGAGCTGCCTCATGTTGTTAACCCCAGGGGCACTTGGAATCAGAGATTTGTGTCAGATCCAAATAAAATAAAAAACCAATCTCAAAATGCAGCCTAAAATTCAAATTAAACCAGAATAGAAACCATTTGTTTAAAAGAATAATCACATAAACAATGGCGGGAAAAAAAGGCAGAAAAATCACATACTTGCTTGAGGAACCATAAGAGGTTCTCCATCATTTCCTGTATCTAAAAAATTGAGATAGTTTTTATTCTCCATGGAGCGAGGCAGAGGGGACTTTGTGCTGGGCCGGCTCATAAATGCCACCCTTGGCTCAACTATCACATCTCTTCCTGTTGCTGGGCCCTGATGATGCCTTTTCCAAGAAGCTGCATGAGCACAACAGTAGTCCCAAAATTTGAACCCTAAGTCTTCAATTCAGGACTCAGTGTGAAAACTGACCTAACAGTCAGAGAAGTTTTACCTAACCAAAATCCTTCCCAGGGCCCGTGCCAGTATAACATAGTATGGGCTGGTGGCCGCTTTGGCTTGCACAAGGCAGCCTATAGGTATGGTTGCAACGAGGTCGCAGCCATGAGGGCAACAGCTCCTCTTGGGTTAGTTGCAAAAGTGTGGGTTTCCAGAGCAAGCGAGCTGCAGCAGCATGGAGCTTGGTGTGGGCTGAAAAAGCTGGCTCAAAAGCTGGAAAAGCCCATGGGAGCTTAGCTCATGCTATGCTCCACATTGCTCTGGCTCGTCTGCTACTGCTGGCCAAGCCAGCCCACCACTGCAAGTAGATCTGCATCACATGGTGGCACCACTGGGGTTGCTCCAGTGTGCACCCAATCCTAGATACTTGTCTTGCCATGGGGTTATAGTACTGGGGAGGGGGTTCATCCCACAGCCCTCCTTCTGCCAGCTCTTCCTTGCCCTCACTGCTGACTTTGCAAGCATTACCCTAGAGCCTGGGTTATCTGAGGACGTATTCTGAAGGATCAATACTTTGAAAAATGCATGTTTACGCACGTGAAAATCCAGGACTTGTTCTCCACTGTTAACTCCACCCAGATGAAACTCATTGGTGTCGTTCCTGACTGATGTCAGGATAAGTAAAAGCAGACTTGAGCCCTTGATTTCTACATGCTTAGAAGAATTTCTGTTTTTCTTCATGGAGGGAATGTTTGAATTAATTGTTACACTTGCATAACATGATGCTGAAGTGTGCTTTTTCCACTGTATAAGTTCTACATGAAAAAGCAAGGTTAGAGTGAAGTTACACAAGACAAACTTAAAAAAAAATGTATGAAAGGAGACATGCAAAAAAATACCCTCATAACACATGAGAATCTCCAAAATTTTAAGTTAAAAAACAAAAGAACTCCAAATGCATGATGATAAAGAAATGCACCCTTAGGACATGTATTCACCCTCAATACTGTCCCCTAAATGATGTTTGAACAGGAAAGACTAAGAAAGAAGTGAAAAAATAAGAATTTACTCTAGGACTTTACCTGAAAAATGAGTCTCAGGTAAGTATGAATTGCAAACAGTCCAATACCATTATTCTAACTACTGCTATTCCTGGAGCCAGTGGAGGGCAGTGGGATGATCATGGTGTTGGCAAACACAATCACCCTTCCTTGCACAAGTAAATGTGCTCCTGAGAGTACCCATCCTCCGCCTGTGCAGCAGGTGCTGTGCCTCTGCCCTCCAAGGGCCACAGACCAGGGCTAGAGGAGGATGGAGAGACACAGTCCCTTACAGCTGTGCCTCGTTCCTTGGTTTACACTCCCCAGCTCTCCTTTTCCCCAAGGAGCCAGAAGGTGCTCCTGCACTTCCCTGCAGCTGGGGATATGAGGGACCAAGGGAGGACACACAGCCCTTCTGAGGCCCTGCAGTTAGCCTGGCTTGCACCAACTATCCTTATTTGCCTACGGGTCCCACAGGCAGGCGTATGAAAAGGACCTGTCTGCTTTGGCTGTGTACTTGAGACACATCCTGCACATTGCTTTCCCAGCTGGGCCCATCCCATCCCGGCCGGTGACTCAAATGTGAGAGAGATGGAAGTGTTGCAAAGCCCGTCGTCCTGAGTCATCAGCTATTATTGTAACGTGCAGGTGGACAATGCCGGCGAGAGGAATTTCTCCAGCATTGCCAGAAAAAGCAGCATCGCCATCTCCACATCACCACTGTAAAAATAGACCCTTCTCTTTGGGGACTGCTACTTCAGACTGATTTCTGGAAGCTTGTGGCCCCCTGACAGAGATGGGATTAGCATGCTTCTGCGTAAAGAAAGCTCAGGGACCATGGGTGGGCACTAAACTTTGTGGAAAGGTACATTTGGGGGTTCTGCCTGGCTTCTGATTCACTTGCCTTAAGTCAAACCCCACAAAGTGTGTACAGCTGGATGCTGTATGGGATACGTGAGCTGTCCACAGAGCAGATCTGGAGTATCAGGTTATACATGGCTTCAGCAAAATTGCCTTTGCCAAACTGGAAATTTCCCGATTTATCAGCTTTGATCTCTTTGGCAAAAGAGCATTTCAGCGGTTAAAGTTTTGCAAGAAAGCACTGACTACACTGGTTTCTGATGACATCCCATACCATACGTTTTCATTTTGGGAGGGATTCTGTTCTGTGCTCCCCAAACGGTCAGAGTCAGAAGTGCCCGGAGGATTGTTTTGCAGGAGGGAATGAACAGGGTTGTTTCCCCTCCAGCTGCTGGGGACTTCCAGACAAACCTACTCTTCTCAGGTGTTTTCATCCTCTCGCAGGTACCACGGGCAACAATTGTGTGGCTGCTGAGTTCACAGCAGGGCAGAAAGCAAAGAGGGGGGAAGGAGAGAGGAGCAGAGTCCTGCCCTGGGTCTGAGCGCCTCACACCCGGCACCGGCCGCCTTCCCTGCAGGGAGCCAGGCTCTCGGGCCAGCAGCCTCTCTGCCAGGCTGGCCTGGAGCACCACCACCACCCACGGGCTGCCTAAATTAGTCCCAGAAGTACCCTTCCCTAAGGAGGTGCCAGGGAATCCCAGGCTCCGTTTCCTAGGGAAAGGTTTAAATCTGAAGGAGGTTTCGGCTGCGGGCTTGCTTGCAACTTCCCACCACTTCCTGAGGAAATGAAGGCCGATGGCATCACACAGCCGTCTTCAGGCCCGTGCTTCCTCAGCACCCAGACATCTGCTGCCTCTGGCTGCACCCCACGGCACCTGAGAAACACCCCCAGGCCTCACCGCTCCCCACCGGGGCAGCGGGGCAAGGGGCAGTGGGGCCCCCCACCCACACCGAGCTCCGCCAGCCTGGCCTGGCCTGGTCTGGCCTGGTCTGGCCTGGTCTGGCCCGGCCCGGCCCGGCCCGCCGCTGGCCCTCGGTACCCACCTAGCGGCCACCCGGTCACCCCTCGGGGCCACCGCCGGAGCCGGGGCTTCCTCCGACCCACCCGTGCCACGGGTGGTCACGGCAGAGGAGAGCTGTGTGCCTGCTCTCTCTTCTGCTGCCAGCTCGCAAGGGTCAGTGATACCCTCCACCTGTGGGACTGGAGTTCTGGGTCGGCTGGGTTCCACAGGGAATGGCATCGCCACCAAGAAAAGAACATTGCAGGAAACGTTTCCCAGCCTAAAATCATGTGGGTGCCTAAAAAGGAGAAAGCCATCCGATGGGTTTTGTTGGCGGTGTTGTCTCTGGTGTTCTCAAAAGGAGTCAGGAACTTTTAGCTGGAGCTGAAGCGCTTCTTGACAAACCCCGGTGAAATTCCTGCCCACGTTGAAAAACCTTTGGAAATCTCAGATGTTGCTTCCAGGCTATGGATACCACCCTGGGTAAAGCCAGTCCAGACCTGGCTCTAGATGTCCAGGGCAGAGTGAAGAAGAGGATGGTGGATTATAACTTGTGATGACAAAGATAAGACCTTGGATCACCTTCAGAAGGGGGATGCCTGCAAGGGGGCTCCTGCCTGGGACCACTGGCAGGACCACCGTCTGGCAACGCATCAGCCACTGGAAACACAATCAACCACCTTGGAGAAGTACTGGCAGACTCCTCTTCTACACCTGCAGGATCCCAAGACAACAACCCCCTGGCTGGACCAAGGAGCATTAGTTCAGGCATGGTGCCCTGCAGCTTAGGCTGTTACCAGGTCTGAGTGGACTTAAATCCACTGAGGAGACCTAAGGTCTCTGCCACAGGAGCCCCAGGCTGGGGACAAGGGTTGTATTTAGCTGGCAGAGGCCTTCCCCAGTTGCACCAGGACCCTGGATTTCACTGCAGTGTGTGGTATCAGCTGCATACCCACCACTGACCCCAGCTCTAGGACTACACAGGCATTTTCCCTGCCCACAAGCTCTTCGAATGCTATACCATCCTGCCAGCTTCCCAAGCAGGAACGAACTGCTGCATCTCTCAGGCGTCTCTTGCAAAGAGGAGACCAGTAACTGTTTCAGCCCGGTTTAGGCCACCTGCTCTTCCAAATGGGGCAGCCCCTGACCTCTCCACACAGGGAAGTTTCATCCATCCCCTTCTCCTTGGCCATTTTGTGGGCTGTGCAGGAGGGCTTGCAAAAGCCATGCTGGTGGAGCTACTGCTCTGTTTTCTGCAAGGGAGAACCCACCTTCCTGCACAAGGTTGGCTCCCAGGTCAGTCTCCACACTAACACTCATTTACCACCTCTTGGCTCTCATTAGTGTTTGCTTTTTCAGCAAACCTTCAGCCAAGGAGCAAAAACCCCAGATCCTCCATACCTCCTGTGGTTTGAAAAAGATCAAAAATGCAGTCAGGGAGCCCATCTAATGACAAGGAGAAAGTAGGTTTGTGCAGCTGTGGTGAAACTGGACTTCTCTGAAACTGGGATTGGGGCAGGGTTTACTTTGCATTTTGTTTGGAGCAAAGACCAAAGCCGAGCCTTACATGAATTCCTGACCCATTAGGAATTGCAGGTTCAACATCCCCCATGCTTAGGCAATATAAACCAGCTACTGGTTCCTCAGTTCTGAAGGGGATTTTTCTAGTTGCAGGAGCGCAGGGTGAATTCCTCCTTCCCTGGCAGCTTCTGGATTTGATTAATCCAGTCCATGTTTAGCCTTAATTTGAAGGATGCATAAACTGGATGTCCTGTTGGAAGTGCATGGAGAGCTGCCTGCTGACCTGACCCTTGCTTGCGTTTCACCCAGCAGCTGCAGCTGCATTGGCGCATTAAACACTTTCAAGTCAAATTCTCCTTTATGAAGACATATCCTCAGTTGCATTGACTGTGAGGAGAAGGGGAAATGACCTCTTGGGTCAGTGTTTATTGCAATGGTGATAAGAAACCAACCTCCCATAAGGACGGAGATGATCCCAGGACAATGTCTCTGGTATGGTGGGAACCTCTCTGAAATCTCCCAGTTTTGAGAACCGCGTCTGAAATGGCAAGAGCAGAGGCTTGGGGGATTGGTGTGTTTCCTTGTGCCATTGGTATGCTCTGCAATCTCATACAACTTTATTAAGCACCCTTCCCATTTCCCTCTCTGTAAAACAGGGAAAATAATACCAAGTTTTGCAAGCCCCCAGTGTGACTTAACTAGATACAGCTTGCATTGTGCTGCAGGATTCGGCAGCAGCTCGGCCTTGCGTGGATCAGAAAAGAAGGCAAATCAGTTGCTTTTCTTGGCTTGTGGTGACAGCAGCGCCAGGACCTGAGTATCGCTTCATGAATCCCTCTGAGAACTTGGCCTGCACAAACTGGCACTTGGAAATAATCTCCAGCTTGTTCAGCCTCCACATTCACACATCCCTCTCCAGTCTCTGACCTAGAATTCTGTTGTCTTTCTACACACAATAATATCATTCAACATATTAGGCCATGGGCTTTTCAAGGTCAGCGGCATCAATATGTGGAAAGCACTAGAGGACAATAACAGGTTGATAAGTCACATGGCAAATTAGGAAAAGGCCCTCAAGGGTTGTAAAATGTATCAGATCCACTTATCACAACGCTTTCTGATAGTTTCTGTGAATCCCCAGTAGTAAACATCCTGCCTATTCGCAGTGCCAAGGACGCTTCCCTATTGTGTGATAGCAGGCGGCTGTCAATCTCAACTGTTTCTGACATGAACCTGAAGTTCTCCTTTCTTTCTCTTGACAGGAACAACCACAGTCAGCTCACTCTGCAGAGCTTAGCAATCTCTTCTGCTTTCACAGCTCATGAGACACAAGTGAGGGACAGGTGAAGAAATGCTGCTGAATCCCCTTGGATTGTGCCAAGACGCTTCCACTCTTTGCTTTGTGCCAGGGTCAGTAGCTAGGGCAGCAGCCAGAGGTGCTTTGGGAATGGCAGGGCAGGGCAGTACATGTGAGGCTCCTGTAAGAAAGTGATGTGCCTGAGGTAATCCAAAATCTAGGCTCCTCTATACAAGTAAACTGAATATTGCCAGGCAGTGGATATATTGCCTACCCTGTCAAATAGAAGAGTCTCTTGCAGAGTTTTGTCCTGAGCCAGCTGGCACAGCTCCAGGCATGGTACAGGAATTAGCACAACCAGTATGAACATGAGTGGTTCAATGCTAGCTGGCCTCAGTGTCTGAGAAAAGCTCCGGGTTCATTTAATTTACTAGTACAGAGGTACTATATGTCTTTCCCAAAGCTGTAATTTGCTGCCTCTTGGAAGAAAGAAACAGACCTGTTCCCTGTCCTAAGCATCTGACACCTGGAAGGAAGGTGGCTCACCATTAAGTTTAGCAGAGCAGGGACTCTGATGCACCACTGAGGATTGCAGGCACATCCAGCATGCAGCACACGCACTCCTTTCTCTACCCCTGAGAAGAGCTGGGCATCAGAAGGACAGACACCCTCAGGAGGTGGTTCCTCCCATCCTAAGACACCAACAGCCAATAAACCCCCTCTGGCAGTGCCCATCTCTGGCAGAGCCCTGGTGACCTGGCCCAGGCTGGGTGCCTAATCTCAACCTGGCTGAAAGGAGATGTTTTCTCACAGCTCATGGCCTGGGGTATGCCAAAAGGGCAGTTTGTGTCCTCCAGCCAGAGAACAATTCTCCCCAAATGCTATGGACACAGCAGACAAGTGAAACATGGAATGAGGAAGAAATGGCCCGGTTATCTTCATCCTGTTAGCTCTGTTCCTGCCATGCTGTGTACAGTGTCACTTGGAGATAAAGAGCAAGTACCTTATTATCACCATCATGTCTGCCTTTGAGGGTTTATTCTTTCACCCCCTCCTGTCTTTGTTTCTTTCCCCCTTCCCTGATTTTTTTCTGTGTTGTCTCCCTACTTCCTACCATGCAATTCCCACTTCCCATATGGGTCTCATTCCTACCCTGTCCCCATCCTGTCTGCTAAAATAATCAGCAGTGAAACCCTGAATATGGCCGTTCACATTGTTTCCGTGGGACTTGGTGGCAAGTCTCCTGGTGCGATGAATGAAGGCAGGACGCGCTCCTCAGAGCCATTGTTTCAAGCTGTCTGCCGACTCAGGAAAGCACTGCCAGCTCCATTTACACTGAGTCCTTGACTGGTGTGTTTTCTCCTCCATCTGCTGTGAGTAAGAAAAGAGTCAGGGCCTCGTACTTTAAACAGTGGCTGCTTAGTTCGTGCAGTGCATGCTTCATAACTAGCCCGTGGGCCAGAGTTTATCTGTGGGAAGGACGTCGAATGAGACCATCATGATGTGGTCCATTGTGAGCAGCCGCAGACTCTCTTTATTCACTCCCTGACGTGGTTGGTAAGAGCGGGAATCTGGCTAGAGCAGTGATGAGTGTGGAATAGGATTGCCAAACCTGAGCTAAGGCTCTCCTCCTCTTGGGCAGCCTTGATGTCATGTGCATCACATTTACACAGTTTTCCGTCAGCTGAAAGCACGGAAAGAGACAGCTCACATGTGTTTGGTGAGAGCTGCGCAGTCATCTCCTGACTTGGAATAACAGCCTGAAAACACGCTGCAGCACCTTCTAGCTAGCACAGGTGGAACCTCCCAGTCTGTACTGGTCACTGGGAACATCTTACTCCACAATCCAAGACTGCCCCCAGTGAAGTAGGAATGCTGGCAGATGAACCTGGAAGATATTAATATGATTTGCAGTTTGTAAAATAGTCTCTCCTTGGACATTTCAGATTTTTTAATAGCTTCCAGCATGCAGAAACTGTCAGGACCTTGCCCAATATCTGAATAGCTGCACCATTCAGTTTACAAACATGATTCACCAAAAGAGCACTAAGTGGGGTCTGAATGTTAACGTAACAAAAATGAGTATGAAGTGAGACATCCCATCTGCTGAGGAAATCATCCAGTTTGCTGGTAACTAAAAATTCAAAGCAGTCTCATCTATTTCAGTAAAAACATCTTCCCATACCAGGAGAACAGCTTCCCATCCATGTCCTGCCCAGCGTTGCAAGAAATTTATTCTGTCTGCTACTGCTCTTCCCCTTTTGAACCAAGCGATGGATCAACATACAACTGTGCAGTTTGTACACTCTCAAAGTGTGTACATAGAGGCCTTGATATAACAAAGCCTGGAGCGTCCCAACCTCCGATCCTAAACAAGAGTTTCCCTGAACACAGGGAA
This sequence comes from Elanus axillaris, assembly GCA_026212715.1. NCBI lineage: Eukaryota > Metazoa > Chordata > Aves > Accipitriformes > Accipitridae > Elanus > Elanus axillaris. The sequence continues at coordinate 19,813,503 of JANZLQ010000032.1, forward strand.
GGGTGACAAAATTTCTTGTAAAGTGCAAGTCCTTTCTCAACCACAAATAGTCCCCCGAAGGTTCTCCTACTTCCCCCCACCCAGAAACAGGCTGCAAGGACTCGCCTGTGGGCACACCAAGTGTGTTTCACTCTTTCAACCCAAGTGGGAGGCAGCTCTCCTGTCCAAAGACCTCTGTGAGGATCTCCCAGCTCTCATGACCATGGTGTGAAGTCCTGAGGCCTCCTCCTTTGGAAGAGTTCCAAGTTGTGTTGTCACTGCTGCTTTGGGTTGTTCTTTTGCTGTCACATGTATTTCCTGCCCAAGATTGCAGATTCCTGGGAGAAAGGGGTTCAGCAGCCAAAGCCTTCCAAGCCCCATTCCTCTGAAGACGGAGGACCTAAATTATTGTGTGATGCTGCTATTCATCCCTGTCCCTGGCTAGTCCCACAAGGGGAACAGCTTCAGCCTAACAGTTTAAGAGCTCCCTTTCTCTCCAGAGTCCATCATACAGGAGGTGGGGCATTTGCCTGAGGGATGCAGGTTCAGGAGAGAGAACCTCCTCGGGCTGGTCCTGCTGACCGAATCACTAAGCTCTAGAGAGACCAGATGACATGGGCCCTTGGCTGCAGTCCTGTGGTTAGTGCTTTTGGGTGGAAAGAGGGGTGGATGGTTTCAGACTCTGTTCCTTGAGCACTTTCTGCTCCTTGTATGACAACTGTATGTTTTACAAATACATCAGAACACATACTGCCCACAGGACATCGGTGCCATGGCTACAACATCAGATGACTGGGGTTTCAACACCACACGATTCAGCCTTGAGGCCCAAGTCCTTTTGTAGGCCACTCACCAGTTTGCCAAACTCAAGTTGCTCAGGGTAAACAGGTCTTTAACCACCGCACTATCCTGTTTCCTTGCCCCATTTGTTATTTCATAAACTTTCCTAGGCTGCTGACAGTTTCGAAAAATCAATTATTTTGTTGAGGCAGAATTTACTGGTAATTACAGTTCTGATTTGCTTTCTCCAACAGCTGGAGAAAGAGATACAAGCATGAAGCACATATGTGTGGCATTGTGGGTGGGGAGGAAGAAATTCTTCTGCAGTATTTGTGCATTAGAAATATGGCTGCCAAAAAGCCGGTTCCTAAATGCCTGGGGTCCACATGTTGTATAAAAGCAGAATAGCGTCTTGGCATGGAAAAGGAACAGTGTATGAAGGAACCCAAAGTCTCCCCAGGTCACATTGTCCTCATGGGAGATGAAAGCCCATGAGCTGCGAAGTGGTACCCCATCAGCTGCGTTTGCCACAAGGCAATGTATTTGCTTTGACTGCTTTGAAAGCAAACTCCTTAAAGGAAACATGTGCTGGGTATACAAATGCAGTGTTTCGTTTATTTAAGACACAAATACAAAACCAAACAGGCTTTCACAGTTCTAAGTCACAGATGTCTTTAACGAAAAACAGCTATTGGAATGTTAATAACAGCTCCTTGTACCGTAAGCAATGAGTCCACTCAGTCATGCTTTTAGGAAACTAACAGTTTCGACAGATCAACATATTAATCACTTGCCCTCCTAATGGTTCATTTAAGGGCAGCTCTTATGAATTTGTTAGTGTGCTGCGCTGACAGTTCGACAAACGGTATATACACACGCCCCATACCCTGCTCCTCTGAGGTCCTAAAATGACTGGCTCTCCTCTGAGATACTAATGAAAAATTCATTTGACCCGAACTGCTTCCATTCATTCAGTCTTTAGTCACTTAGTTAACTCGGAAATGCTCCTGTGGCTACAAAACATTCATCAGTGCTAAGAAGATGACAATTCATGATCCTGCACCAACAACCCTGGAAACTCAAGTGACTGGCTGGCATAAAAATTGCCCCTTACTGCAGTCAGTGAAAGATGCTGATTTATGCTGGCCAGGAGAGAAACTGTAGGGTAAAATCATTGTTTTCTTTCACTGGAAAGAGTCAGGTAATTTGGATAAGTATTTTTTAAAAGTGTTAGCCTAGTAGAAAAATTGGGGAGTGTCTGTTGATTGAACCCCTATGTTTTCCTCTGCAAGGCCTACTCTCTGTGCTCCGCAGCTTCATTCCTGAGAACCTTCATGTCAAGCTGCTTAAAACTGATACGGGATGAAACAGACTGTAACACCTGGGTTGGGCTTTTTGTCAATTTTCAGCGAGAAGCATGCACAGCACTAAACTGCACCATGTAAAGTCATTACTTACATATATTTTTAGACATTCTTTCAGGCTTAATCATTACTGTTGCCATTAGAAAGCCAGGAAAGACTACATCTGGATTTTCGTCTCGTTAAACTTCAGCTTCAGGAATAAACATAGGTTTTATGATTGGGCCTGGCGTATGGCATGGAGTTACAGCCAAAGGAAGCTTTAGCTGTCCATGTCCTCACTCTCTGGTTCCTCTGCTGCAGACCCCAGTGCTTAACACGGCGCCTAACTCCTCTCCAGCTCCCCCGGCTGTCAGTAGGTGGGTTAAGCTAAGATGTAACGTTCCTCATTGCAGAAGCAGGTACGTGTAATGGTGTGGGGATGGTAACTTCTGTCACGGGAGCAGGGCAGGCAGCTGGAAGTCGTAAGTCTGATTGTCAAACCTTTGAATCAGCAGTCAGTGGCTGTGCAGAATGGTGTCATTTATCGTCTCTGTTAAAGGCATGAGAAATGCCAGTAGCAAAGCACTTTATGGGAGGATACAAAGCAGATGAAGTTGCCCGTTCTTTGTTTTATATCCATACCTTACCCGCTGTTTGCTATAGTTCCCTCCTCTCCTCAGAACATGAGTAACTAGCTGTATAATCAAGGTGACAGCCTGGAAGACATTTTCCCATTATTTCTAGTGAAAGACAAAGAAACTCATTTTTTGGACCAAATTGATTTCCTCAGTGCTGCAGAACTTGCGTCCTCCAGCTGAAATCTGAGTCGTGTCAGAGAGTTGCTGCTACAGCAGCTTACCCAGTGCTAGGCAGCCAGCTCACAAGGCAGGACATGCTTTGCAATTGAAACAGCATTGTCTACAAAGAGCAGTGCAGGCCAAAACTCCAAGTGTGTGTCCCTTGCCCTCTACAATGCCTCGTTCCAACGGACAGTCACATTTTTCATCAAGGCATTCCATTATTAAATGAGAAACCTGTGGCTAACAAGTGCTGATCCCTGTGACTACATGGTGTACCCAGTTTTTCTCCTTCTCATCTCTACTCATATGTGCAATTTACTACCTTTACCAGGTAAGCAGGTATTTTTTCTTTATCCCAACCAATCATATTCCAATTATAGAGACAACACCTAAACTTACATCGCAATGCTGGACTGCACGTTCAATACATTTTCCTTGGGGTCTCTGTCCTAATGGGACATAAGCACTTGTGCCTTCCAGTGTTACCAGGAAAGCTCTGTGCATACCCCAAAGAAAATGGAGTCCTATAATCTGCAAATATGTGTGTACACACATGTGTGTGCACGTGCACACACACACACATATCTAGTAGGAAAACCATCAGCTCTTTCCCAGTAAGATCAATTCACAAAAAATAACTAATTCACGGAAAAGAAACAGAAAGGATAATAGGAGAGAACTGCTGCAAAACACAACAGTTTGCTACGTAACACTGCCGCTTGGCCTGCTGTCGTCAAAGGTGAAAGTTTAAGAATGAAGCATCCTTGCCTCCCCGCGCTGCATGAGAAAAGCTGGTGTCACAGGCTGCAGAAGTCAGTTGTTTTTGTGCAGGGTTCCTGTTTGTTACTCATTTCCCCTCCCTGTCCCAACACTCTGCCTCTTTAAAGCTCTTCCAAGATTCCTTATAGGAGAAGGTTTGCTGCCAGCTCAGAGCTTCCTGTTGTACTCTCAGAGAGCCTTATCTCTGCCATCTTCATGCAAACTGCAGGGGGATTTTTTGTTTGTTTGTTTTTTACAACCCGGACATTTCTATGGACTAAGCAGTCTCTCTGTTGCTGATTGAGGTGGTGCGCTTTCTCGGAAAATTCATTAGGTAGATTTGTTTAGTTTGCAGGTTCTAAATTAACCTCTGCCTCTGCGATTTCTACAAAATGAACACTGCCAGGTTGCCTGATTTAAAAGCCCTTTAAAAAGTTCTCTAAAATCTCCCAGAGAGATGCCTAGGGATCTGGCAAGTGTGTCTCTCCACCCTTCTTTGGTTCCTTTTGTCTTTTGATTTTCTAGCACAGCTCTCATCTCTGGCCCTCTAAATCACATTTGTGCTTAGGAAATAACAGCCTCATTTTCTTGTAGCTCTTCTCAACTGCAAGAGCCTCACTGTATTTCTCAGTTTCACTGAAAGTCTGTCAAATTCAAAGTTAATGTAAAAAAAGGCCTCATTTCCCAGATGCTCCTTAATTTCCAATGTCTCCTTACCTCTGCACTTGTGCATCTTTGCATAGAAGCTGTATGAAAGAGAAGCTTTTAAAAATGCGATTGTATCAATAAACCTTTCTTACTGAGTTCTACTCCGGCACTGGATAAAGGTTGCTGCCATGTCTGTCCTGAGATACAAGCATCCTTTTGATGCAAGGGCATGCTGATACTTCCCCAGTGGCAGCCCAGCCAGCTGCCAGCAATGGGGTAAGAGCACTGGCTGTAGCTGCCAGTACAACTTTTAGCCAGGAGAAGTCACCCTGAGCAACAGCACAAGCTCCCTGGGTCAAACTCCAGATGCTAAATTTAGTGAGAAGTAGGTAGTATCTCTAAGGACACCTAGGTCTGGGGCCTCTGAGATGCCCCACTGATTGCAATAACTATTAAACATCAATATCTTGGAGCATCTGGATTATAAATGGCAGTAAAGTGACCAGCAGCAGGGCTTGCTCATAGAAAGGAGCCTCCCAGGGTAGAGTTCCGAGCGGGGAGTCCTGAATCTTGGCTCTGCCCTGTGCCCATTTCTCTGAGGCCATCCGATATATTTCACCCTTTAAGATGCACCTGGGTACGTAGATACTTCTCATGCTGATGAATAATTAAGGACCCTCCCAGACACTCAGTCTATATTAGGAAAGGATATCTCTGCTATTTGGTTGTTTTTTTATTTAAAGTAAGAACATCAGGTGAAGGCCTAATACCCTGGGCCAGTTCTTCATGCAAGATGAGTCAGGTTGACTTGGCTTTGCTTTCCACATGAATCACACACTTGCTGTTTTCGTTATGTCTAGGAATGAGGCAGGGCTGCCCCAGAGGCTGCTCTTTGGGGAAAAACTGCAGCATCCCAGAGCTGCCATGGAGAAGGTGCTTTCTTATTTCTGTTCCTCCACTGAAACTGGCAGTGAATAAGCTGCAGTGCACAACCAGATGACACGGTTTATCACCTGAGATCCTGCAACGGACAGCTTGGGAACGCTCACGGCTTTGGTATCAGCAGAGGCAGTGTTTTCTAGGCACGTCAATACAATGACCCCAAAGAGACAGACAGCTCCAGGGAGGCTGAAAGACCTGAAGTGGCAGTCTGCTCTGTGTTTGCGTGAGAAAGTGTTAATTCCAGCTTGTGTCTCCATGTGGCTGGATCCGAAAAAAATTGTTGTGCTGAGTGATGGCTTTCCTTTCCCTCTGTGAGGGGAGTGAAGAAGTCAGAGCTGCTTGTGACACACAGCATGGATGAGAAGATGAGCAGCATTTCCATGACTCAGAATATGACAGTGACAAATGTTGCACTGTGTGGCAACATGGGCTAGGGAAAGCACCAGCTAATGCACGGAGTAGTAAATGCTCCCTGTCTGCAAATGGGAAATGGAGAGCTCTGTTAAAAGCAGTGAAAGAAGGAAATGACAATCTGCTGAAGGAAAACCCTTGAGATACTACTAACTGGGGCTTGAGAGAAAAAAAGAAGACTATTGAAGAGGTGAGAAAAGTCCTGCTGGTACTTGGGAATGAATCAGCACAATGTTTTGTTACGACTCCTCAAGTGAATTCTCAAGGCAAGAGAGCAATACATAGCTGAGAGGCCTGATTTGGCCTCCCAGCCCATGGAGGCCACTTAACAGCCCAAGGGGTGATCATCATTACCAGGAATTAATTTGTGAGGGCATGAGAGGAAAACATTAGCTTTGAACAGACCTGTCCAACTAAGGATGTTGGTCATTTTGCCTCGTAGAAAGACTTGCGGTCTCCTAGACAGCACTAGCCTTACAACACGACTTCACACACAGCGAGGATCCTGTTTGCCAGACTCATGAAACTGGCAGAAGCAAATTTTACCTCTCATTTCTGAACAGTTTTACTCTTCTTTTCTAATGAGGTTGTTTCAGTTGTCCTCACAAGAGACCTGCCAAGCCAAATCTGGGCAGATTGTGACTATGGTGGTGTCAGATGGAGAAGGAGCAGGTGGTCATGTCCCTAAGCTCTTTTCTGCCCCCACTGTCATCCCTGGAGAATGGTTAGCAATGCAGCAGCCTTGCTTTTGGCATCAGAAGTTAATTTCCTAGCAAATTATTGAAAACTCAAAATTATTCCCGTTTCCCACACAGCAGCAAATAATAAACTACTAATATTATCCTGACTTGAAGACCTGTGTGGTTTGCCAAAGCAAGATAATTATTTGGCTACTTTGAGCAGACCCCGTCAGGTAGCCTTTTGTGGCATTCGCTTACTGCTGGGCCCCCAAAGCCTCATTATATGACATCCCGGGGAAGATCTAGAAAACTCCTCTCTCTCTCTCCAGAGTCTGTTATGTGGTGCCGAGCCATTGCACCCACAGTTCTTCAGAGCATGAATATGGTTCATCCCTCTGGCTTCAGAAAGTTTTGGAGATGTTGATGTTCCTTGGGGTCCTGCTATCCCTCGCTGCTCTGGAGGAGATCAGTTCAGCCACCTTATCTGTCCACAGCATAGATGTCTACATTTGATCTAGTTGTCTAGACTCCCTTCTAACAACTGAAAAGATACAGGCACTTCCAAGGTATGGTTCATCTCACCCTAAAGCAGAGCTGGAACAGCTCAGATGATTTGCTTTCTCTCCACTGACTGGAAAGACACCTTCTCTTAAATTTGGGGGGCTAAGTTTGCTCTGTCTACCAAGGACTAACTCTTACAAAGCACTCATCTGAGGGTCATAAAGTCTAACTTTTAATGTGAAGTCCTGGGGTAAGCTGAGAAGCCTGGGTTGGGCACCTTGATTCCCAGCACAGCACGTGGTGAGAGTAACACGCTTCCCAAGGGAAAGCTGCAGCACCACAGCCTGAGCAGGGCCAGTGAAGCAACGGAGCAGCTCATCTGGTCACAATTCTCACCCTGCCACTAGCTGCCACCAGCCTTGCCTGGGTGGAAAAAGGAAGGTGTACTGGGTGAGAGAGCAAGATAGAGGTAGCCAAATAGCCCAGATACTTCTGCTTACTTTCTGCATGCTTTTGAAAAGCTACTGCTATCACACTGATGGTTTTGCTCAGACATTTGTAACCGATCCTTCTTCAACCTCCAGCCACTGTTTGCCTCTTACCCTTGAAGGTTTCCCTTCCAAGCATGAGCAACCCACCTGCTCTGGGCTAAATGTGACCCAGCCCTGCCAGCCCATGAAGGACTGAAAATTTACGCTGAGAAAGGGACAAAGAGTTGTGAAAACGTAGGGTAAGGAAGAGTGTCTCCTAGATTGTCACAGGAGCACTTCACATCACTCCCAGCTCACATTTTCTCTCTGCCCAGGTTGGTCATCCCTTCATCTGAGGCAGTTTTCAAAGCTGCCAACTGCCCTGGGCTGTCAACTTCACCAGCATTAAAATTTTGCTATGGCTTCAGGCTGCTTTCACAAGTAATAACCTAAAGGCAAAAAGTAGGAGAGCAACAGAGCTCTCTTCTTCCCCTTCTGACGAGCATCAATAACTTGATAAAAATCCTTAATTTGGTTTTGGGTTTTTTTTCTTTTTTTTTCATTTCCAGGCCAGTTCAGAGCAGGGAGGGAGAAGGGGCAGACAGTATTTTAAACCCATCTGTGATGTTGTGAGGTGAAACTGAAAAGTTTCTAAGTTACTGAAAGGTCTAAGTCTCCTTGAATGTTCTTTAGACACTCAAACCCCTAAATCTCAGTGCAAGTCAGAGGGAATGATGGTCTTAAACGTCTAAATCACTTGAGCACGGCACAGCAGCTCATAAGTCCACTCCGATGCCTTGCAAAATTTCACCCATTTATAAATGAGCTTTTTCCTGGCTTTCCTCGGTGCCAATTGAGTGCAAGTGTTGGCAAGATCCACGCTAGTTTGTCTGGACTCCGAACCACTTTGCTGAATGCTTAATCAAGCTGCTTGCCTCCCTCTCCCAACAGAGGCCATTTATACAGCAAGAGAATCAGCTGGTCGATGAAGCAGACAAGTGGAGTGGGGGAGAGGGAGCAAGCTCTTTGAATGGGATGAGAACAGAGCCACCGTCACCTCAAGAAAGTTTATCTGCCTCCAGTGCCAAGCACACACAGTGCTAATCTTTTGTTGCCATGAATATTCAAGCCCAGCTGCCAGCAACAGAGGGAGCAGCTGCAGTGGCAGAGCTGGCAGGTCCCCTCGTGGTGCCCTCGCTTGCCGACCCTGGCATCTGGGTCTGTCTGGGGGTGGGGAGGGGGAGATGCTGCTTGCATTGCAGACAACAAGCCATTCGGCAGCCCAGCCCCATGCTTTCTAAGCAGCAGGAAGTCAGGAACATGCTCACCCTGGAGAGCCCAAGATTGTCCTCTCGTGCTGACATGGGTATGCCAGATGCTCCAGATGTTTGGGGGCACGTGAAGTCCTGGAGGGAAGGGGTGAGTCTGGGACAAGAAAGAGCAACAGCTGGGGCAACCTAAGATTGAAGAACCCCTGCTGCTGCTTGGAGAAGCCAAAGTGAGACAAAAGCCTGCAGACTCCATGGAAAGCTAGATATACACAGCCCTAGGCAGATCGCAGTTCTCATGGCATATGTGGTGGAGGGGCATGTTTGGTAGCAGGGCATGGCGGGCTGGTGAAATGCCATTAGAGGAGTGCAGCATGGGTCACAGACAAGTTGGCAGGTGACTGTGCTGCTGCAGTGTCATGGAAGAGTTGGAGGGCTTTTGTCACTTGAGGTGGCAGGCATCAGTAGGAAGAAGTCATGAACTCTCCTCAGATGGCCACCTTGTGCTTCTCCACAATTTAGGGCAGCTTTTCAGTGATGGGGCACTGCAAGAGCAGCTCTTTTTCTCTGCATACTCTATAGAGGCCCTGGAACACATGTCAAGAGACACCACGTCAGAGCAGATATCTATGCTGCCATGGCATCATTCTGCCCAGCACCAAAGTCATCAGAGTCAGTAATGACCCTGCCCTGGCATGGAACATCACTGATACCCACTCTGCTTAGCAGATTTCCTCTGTAACACACTGAAACACTCTAGGGAAAAAGAAATGGAAAAATATGACTAGGGAAGGCAAGACCAGTCTTCAAGGAGCACCAAGGCTCAGATGTCTTGCCACCAAACCTAGGGTGGTCACTGCCACAGAGCTTTGGACAGGGAACATGCTAGAGACTGCTACTGAACTTGTCGCTTTTGTGCATCAAAGGTGGTTCCTGCAGCCCTTGCTATGGTCAGCTGTCAGCTACTGACATTTAAAAACATTTACTCCCATTCTTCTGAGTCTCTAAGTCCCTTAGGGAAAGAAGAGCCTCAGAGCAGTGATGCAGTTGTGTTGCAATGCCATAAGCACACCACTCCCTAACCAGGAGTGCAAAGTCTCTGCTCTCTGGCACGTAACTTCCCATCAAGCACAGGCATACAGCCACAAGACTGACCAGTTCTCCAGGCTTTCTTGTTACAGGACTCAGAACTGTGGAGTAGTTGATATTGCTAGAAAAACTACCAGGAACAGATAACACAGGTCTCTCAGGAGAAAGAACAGCCTTTGAAAGCTAGAGGTGGACATAGTGCAGTTAGCTATTGATGTCCAAGAAATGAGGGATTGGGATTTTTGAGAAGATGATCAGACCTGGGTTTGCAACCCCCAGAACAGTTTCTGTGGGCAGCCCATAAGGAAAAATGAGCCAGATGCCTGCCTTGGGACACATTTTTAGGATGCTACATGGACGAGGGTGAACACTGTTAGGCAAGCAATTATTCAGCACTGGATAGAAAAGTCATCTCTTGATGCTGTTGAACTTGCCACTTCTCCACCCTGTCTCCATCCTTTCAAACTCAGAAAGAAAGTTTATTCTAGCTGTATTTGCAAATAGGACATCTCAGACAGAGGGGGGAAAGTAGGCATTAGGGCAGGAAAAATCACATCTATCAAAACATTTAATGTCACTTTATGCTTTCTTTGCCTTTTTTGTACCAATTTGGGGAATAAAAACTAACTTCAAACAGTTAATGCAATATTTTAGATTTAAGAAGGAGCCATATTGATCCAGATAAACACAAACGTAATAGTACCTGCTTGAATAATCTAATTTTTGTCTAATTGTAATTTACCCAATTTTATGGCAAACTTCTTTTCACAAAGTAAGACCCCAACCACCCCACTGTCCACTTGCCTGGCACACATCCCATTTGGTATTAGAATAGACACAGAATATAGGTGCTTCTCATGGATTTATGGCTATCTTTGTCCCTAGATTGATATTAAATGATAAACAGTTTGTGGATAAGAGCTTTATCCCCAGCAAATCCACCTCCTCCTGCTGCTGCTTTTTCACACTAAGAGGTCAAGGGTTTAGAAACTGATTTCAGACTCCCAAGCTGTTACCGCCAAAGTGCTGATATAGCAGAAGGAAGGGCCATGGTCACAAAAGGTATCTTTCTTTGCAAGAATTTAAAATTACTTCTTGTATTCCATCAGTACAGTATTTCCCTCCTCCATGTTTCACCTTGGATTGAGTTACATCCTTCTGGCCTTAGTATCATCGCATATATTTTTCTCATTGTTTTTTTTATATTTGAACACATTGGTTCCCATGAAATCCAGCAGTACTGATCTGTGCAACCTGGCTCTAGGAGTCCAAATTACTTTAGCCAAAGTGGTCTTGATGATCTCCCGTTGCTTTGAAACGCTTGGGTCTGTGCTCTCAAACACAGTGGCAGCCCCAAACCCACCGGGTGTGCACACAGTGATGCTGCTGTGCCACAAAACTACATTATAGACCAGATAAGCACAAAACAAGGCTCTAGCAAAATGACTCAGGACACAGCTAAGCTACAAGGGACAAGATGAGGCAGATTCCCCTGGGGAAAGTGAAAAGGTGGGCAGAGCTGTACCTGGGCTCTCCTTGTGGCACAGCGCTCTGGGACAGATTCAGCCTGCTCCAGACGTGGCCCATGTCTGAGCTGGTCCTGCTCAGCTCCACGATGGGCAAATGCCAGAAACTGACATTTTTAAAGTACAAATTAATCCGATAGAGTTGGATACCTGGTTTAAGATGAGATTAAATATTCAGGACTAGACTACTATGGGATAGGAGGGAGGCCTGGTGGCTGCAGCAAGATACATCCCAAAATGAGAAAGTCCCTACAAACACTGCTAATACTCTTGCAAGACTCCAAGGAAAGAGTCTGGGAGAGTTGAGCAACTCTCATCACAAAGCACTGCAAAGGGGAGAAGGGTTTTATTAGGGAGACAGAGCGAGGAAGCTGACAAAGCCAAGAGAAAGGTGAGGAGTCCTGTGTATCAGGAGTTTAGGAAAGGACAGACAAGGGAATATTTGGGCTTTATTATTATTACCTGTGTACTATTGAAAACAGAGATGAGATGCTACCAGGGTATACTCAGCACCAACTGTAATGGGTTTTAACCCTGTCTGAAGGAGGCTAAGGGACTCAGTGCAGCACAGCCACTCTAACTCCCTGATACCCAGCATCCAGAAGGGAGTCCAGATCCACAGGCTTGGGAGGCAAACCGAGTCTCCTCTCAAGACTGCTCCACCTTGCAGATGTAAAGAAGATCCCCCAGACTGGTTAGAGGGGAAGCGTGCCCTTCCCACTGAGGAAGGCAGCTCAGCAGAGAAGGGGGTCTGGGCTCCCAAGGGGACGTGGAGTCAGGTTCCTCTTCTCACTCATCTCCTGGCTCAACAAACAGGTGTCAGGTTCTTTCCCACACAGCGAAACTTTTTTAACAGGAGCCATCAAAACTACTCCCCAGCATCCTGTCTCTTCTCCAGCAAATACACACCAGGGAATGGGTTAGGTGAGCTCTAAGCAAGGCAGGTACTAAGTTGTTCAGCACAATCAAAACAGAGCTTTTTCTGGGCATGGTGACTTCTTTTAAGGGAAAGAAAAAAAAAGGTGGATTTCAGCTAAGTGTGACAGGAGAGTGGGAATTTCTGGGTTCACAACCTGAACTCAGCTTCTGCCAAACTCCCTGTTCAGACACCTAATTCTTTACTTAGGCCAAACAAATAATGAATACAGTTAAACAGCTATATTTGCAATCTGGAAATTGTGTTTATGTTGTGGCCAGAGGGAGGGTGTCATGCAAAGACTTGTGGATTTTCTGTGTTTGGCATACATATTAAAATTTCCTTTCATTCCTCTCGTTTGACATAAGATGAATTACACAGAATAGAAGTGTCTCATTTTTCAGTGATGTGGAAGTTCTCAGCTCTGCATCCCACCCTCACTGGGGGCCAGTTCAAGCAAGGACTGCCGGGGGAGCATATATGCTCAAACCCATCAGCTGCTCTTGGCATACCTGCTGGTCCCAGATTTGCACAGGGGGACTAGAAGTAAGTGGCAGCAGCTGGAAGGAGCCTAGCAAAAGAGGAGGGAGAATTGATGGGAGAAGGAATATGTGACACATACCTTAGGTGCCAAAACATCTCATTGCAGCCCTGACTTGAGGGTGATCGGTGAGAAGGGGACTGATTCGGATGGCTTTCCTCTGATGTGCTCAAAGGCAGTAACGAACAATGCAAGCAACGGTCCATTCTGCCCCCCTCTCTCCTTAAATTCAGCCCACGATGCCATTCACAGAGAAGGCTGCACGGCTCTCTGAAAGCCCCTTTCCCCAGGGAGGCTGGAAGCACTCCCTCAGCTCACTGCTGTCTCCAACACACTGGCCATGCAAGTTTGCTAAGCCTCCCACTGCTTCCTGCATGTTTGATATATTCCTCTGCCAGGCTAGTGTCTGGCCTCTTCTCCCTGTTTAAATACAGGCAAGATGTTTTTCTGGTAGTTGTTTTGTAACAGCTTCTTAAGATTTTTCTTGGGTTTTTTGTTTTGTTTTTATTTTCCTTCTTACCACAAATTGGTTTTTAATGCCTATGTATTCAAGGGAAGAACCTGCCCAACCCACAGTGGCACTATTTGATGCACCTCCTAAGCTCTGATCACCTAATCTGTTCTTTGCTGGGAAGCAGGCCTGCCACAAAATGCACTGAGTCTGTAGAGTTGCCTGTTGGAGTCTGCAGGCAGCATGAGAAAAGTCTGGAGAAGGACCTGGCTTGTCCAAAGAGCATATGCCTTGATTTGCCAGGTGCCAGAAACAGCAACCGGACTCCATGCGCTGCCTGTTGGGTGGCAATATTCCTTAGAATTTCTACAACACTTCCAATTTTCAATTCTGTAAAAATTCCTCCAAGTCTGCGAACCACCTAGATGCTGCTGCAAATCCCTCTGGTGCTGCTTTAACATCTTTAGTCCTTTGCACTAGAGTGATCCAGAAAGCAGAGGGTCTTGCTGGCCAATTTAACCAAGGGTTGGCACAGAAAACACAAAGACCTTAATCCTAGATTTTCAAATGATGCTAGGGACTTCACATAGTGTTAAAGGAGATGTATCCTAACACCTGTAATTATTTCTGTTGCAGCCCCTCATTTGCAGTCCTTCAGAAAATCTGTGCCAAGAACAACAAATATGGCCAAGTCCTATCATAACTGAACCTATTCAAACCAAAACCAGTGGCATTAATTTCTAAGCAAGACTCAGGCAAAGCAGCCAGTTCTCCCCAAAACAAGGACAGACAGAATTCCTTGAGCCTTTCTAACGTCATAGGAACACCCTGGTGCTGATCACCCACCCTGTGGCCCTTTGTGGCTGTTGTCCTCAAAGAAGGATGGGGCCACTGCCTTCTCCGATTCTGGGAAGGACAGGCTTTACAATGTGCATAAATAAGAGGAAAAGCTGGAGGATGATCCTTCTGCACTCCATGCATCAGGCAGTACTGAATCCTACACTCACTAGCAGACAAGCCCTTCACTAGCATCAGTTGCCTGTTGGGTCACTCTTTAGGAATGGGATATCATGAGCCAGCAACCACCCAAGACACGTGCTAAGACAGCTCAGGGCTGCCCAGCTCAGCTAGCATCCCTTCAGACCCAGGGAACTGCTGCTGCATTCTTCCTGTTGACAAGCAAGCAGAGTTTTCAGTCTCAAGTTTTGCTCACAATCCAGAAAACAGCTTGAAACTCCAGTGGCGGTGGTGGTTTTAAATGAGCACTGTGCAGCAGCAAGAGGAAGGTTGTGCAGCTGCCCCGGTGCACGTTCAAGATAACTGTCTGCAGCGCAGAGGAATTCCTTGGACCCTTGACAAGTGACAAAGCTTCAGTTTAGGCATGAGAAAAGGATGAGGGTGCATCCCAGGGCTGGAAAGAGATATTTCAGATACTCTTATGCCACCCCTGCCTGTATCTGCCTTACAGGTGCTTAACTGCTGACGTAGTTCTTTTAAGCTCTGCGTTGCTCAGGTCTGTGTTTTTTAACCTGCCCTCATTGCCCATGTTCTATGTTTGGCTCCAAGGTTTCCCTTTTCTCATGGCAAATCCATCAATAAGAAAAGACTGGAGACACCTGTAGGACAAGGACTTGAAACTGAACTCAGCCCCAATTCACCGAAGTACTTCAAGTGCTTGTGTTGAAGTGGGGCCATAAATCATAGTATAGTAAACTGCTTCTAGACAGATCCTTGTCCAGTGTAATACTGCGTCATGCCATTTTAATATGAACACTGTCCGATAGCCTCGCAGGTTTTGCCTGCTTCTGCGACATTTAGAGCACCAAAGATTAAAATAAAAAAGAGCGGGGAACCTAAGCAAGTGATCATATCTGAGAGTAAACAACTAAAACAAAAAAAAAACACCAAGTCTCTATTTTGTTGCTCTCTTAATAATGTAATCGTGGCCAGATGTATGCTGCCTATTTCTTCAAAGTAAACTGAATTTTAGAGGGGAAAAAAAACTCATTTCGTAATTTGCTGATGCAGTACATCAAGCTTATGCCAGCGAAGAGCTGGCTGACATGCAAATTTTCCAGTTCATGCATCTTATGGGTAAATTATCTTTTATTTATGCTTCCATGCTTAGTTCAATACAAGAAACTTTTCTACTGGGTCACTGAAAAACTTTATACCATGTCTGAACAGCGATTTTCTGTATGCACAGGGCACACTGCCCTTCACGTACTGCATCACACATGTGTCTAGATACAGCTCGGTACAACGGTACTGGACACAAGGCTGTATCCCACCCAGGTCCTCCACCTGAGAGCCTCAAAGGTCCCAGCAGTAGCGGGTAGTTAGTAGGAGCCTGGCTTAGGAGGGATGAATGAACTACAAAAGGGGTAAAGGCATTTCCTGACATGACAAGGCTGCAAAAGACGTGCACCTGAGCAGCCCAAACCAGGAGGGGACTGAAGCTGGACTAGCCTTGAGCTGCAGTGGAGCTGTAATCCCAGCTGCCCCCGTGGCAGGTGACAACTGAGGCAGAGCCTGGGGTATTTTGTGTGCCTGTCACTCATGTGCCATCGCCACAAGAGCAGATGGGGCAGGCACAGCACGCAGGGACCTGCCTGTGCGGCAAGTAAATACACAGAGCTCATTCAAGGCACTTTCCCTGAATATGCTCACTGGTTCACCCTCAGCCCAGTCCCGTGTGTGGACAGTCGGCAAATTTGGCCTCAGGCCCAGCCTTGAGGCTGCTCTTAAAATTCAGCGTCGATGCAGCGACAGCATCAGCTTTAGCATTGCATCTCTCAGGAACCTGGCTTCCCTGGACGCGTGCTGAGCAGGACCGCAAGCTCTGCACTCTGCTCCCATACGTGTATACATCAGACCAAACATTTTTCCAAGGTAACTGCTGTTTACTCCTCAGAGGGTTGCTATTGCAGGGCAGAAGGAACTCAACTCTTCCTGACAAAGCAAGCTGCATGGAAGCAACGCGTTCGCTCACCTCAAACTGTGAATCACTCCTGAAAAGGCAGACCTCTTCCTGGTATGTTTATACATATAGAGAATCTGCATAAACATGCCACATGTCTAAGCACATGGACTCAGCCATATGCACCCATGAATACACACACGCTTCCTTCCGTGTGTGCGCGTGTGTGCGTATGTATCCCTCTGCCAGCACCAGATTTCTGGCAGGCAGCTCCTTCTGCCCTTGCCCCACAAACAGCAGGCACTAATTCTCCCATCTGCAGGCTTCACCCTTTTCCTTGCCTTGCTTTCTTGCCTGCCAGCAAACATGCCCTCTCTTTACCTAGTCAGTCTTGCAGTCTCCCCACCACTTCCTAAACTGGCACTTTTTAATCAAGCAAATTCTCTGCTGAAGCCTGGTGCCATCAGGGAAAGAGCTGGAAGGACCAAACGTTGCAGTGACTAGACAGCATGGCGTGCTGAAGCCCATTCACATCCCACCTCTGACCGACAGCCTGGCAGCACAGCTGGGCACACCTGAAAGCCGCAGCCCCACACACCCCGAGCACACAACATACCACTTGTCTCTGCCTTGGCTCACGGTGGACTCCATTGCATACTGATGATATGAACACAATAGCAAGAGATCACAAACAGGGGTGTCAAATATGCTGATTTCTATTTTTCTTTTGTTTTCTCAATTTGTCTATTTATAGGTTATTGTAATTACGCATAGTATAGCGATGCTTTGGCTCTAAGCCAAAGGCAGTAGTATTCTGAGGCAGCTGACTGCAAGGTTAAAAATTGGGTTAATACATTTTAAAAAACAGTTTTAATATTAGGCGGTCATCTGCTTTCCCTATTAGATCAGTCTTTTTAACCTTTAGCTATGCTATTTAGCTGTATGCTATTCATGTGATTTCACAGTTATCTGCAGACCTGACTTGGTCCCAGCACTTCTATCTTATGTTTCAAGAGACAGCATCAAATCTAGCCTCATCCACTGCAATGATTAAACCTTCACAGAGGACAGAATTAGGTCTGATTAAAGTAGAAATGCAATCACACTTTCTTTTCCTGACTCTTCACATAAGTTTTTTAAATCCATGCAAGTGTTAACTTCAGTCTGGGGTGGAGGTGGTGTGGATGTTTGCTCTGAATGATTGTTCACTTTTTACTACTTTCAAACAAGAATGACAAATTTGAGTCCAAGTCCTGTAACTTTTGTTTTGACAGCACTGCTGAATTCAGAAAGCTTGAAAGACCATCCCAATGTCTGGCCAAACCACCTTTGTATAATTATATCAGGTAGGATTACCATGCCTCTTTCTAGCACCTCCTCCGTAAGAAAAAGAGACAAAGATTAGAGGCAAAGGAGCGTAAAAGGGAAACAGAACGTGTAGATGGGAATAAGTCTGCAATTTTGACTAAAAGCATTCTTACAACAAAAACAGCCCCAAACTGGCCAGCATGTCTCTCCCACATTTTATTCCCCCCCATCCCCTCCAGATCCTTCCTAGGTTCTGTCATTTTAAAAACCTGCAAGCTGGGACATCAAAGAGAAGCTAGGCATAAGAGGAAAGCAAGCACAGAGGCACTGTGAAGAATTAATACACAAAGACCTGTGGGATTAGTGGCTGGAGATTTAGGTCTGTGCACAGTCACACAGAAGACCGTGCAGACATGGCATGCGAAAAGATTTGCCTTGAATATCAGAGTTTCCTGGTCAAGGGTTTTGTCAACTCTGCCTTGCAGAACGGGAAGGCAAAGGCAGCACAAGCAGAATTACACTGAAACAACGGCTGAGTTACTGCCCCAACACCAGATTCCTTCCTCCCAGTCAGGGCTCTCACAAAGGCTGGTTTGGTTTTGTTGGGGCAGTTTGTTTTGTTTATGGAAGGATACACTTTGTCCTTGAGATTTTTTTTTTGGACAACCAACATTTGGGGCGATGCCATAGATTCCATCAATGCGGGAGCCTGCTGCGCCTTTTCTTTCTAGACTGAGCCCCCAGCCTGCAAGACCAGCATGGTGTCTCTTGATCCTTCCAAATGAAATTAGGAAAATGGGCCGGCTGACTTGCATCTGCCCTACACTGCACGAAACAGCATTGCAGAGAGGGCGCATTTGCTAGGAAAAGTAATAAATGTAATTTCCTCCATGAATTAGCTGTGCCACACTGGCTCCAAAAGAGGTCGAAGGGAGAACAAGAAAAGAGCCACTGTCTATTAAAAATACCAGCCCCTGACTTATCAAAGGAAGCGGGATATCGGGTCACACTTCAAAACCTAATGACAGCAGTTCAGGGGATTTGCTCAGACCCATTTCCTTAGCTCAATTTTTACGGGGCACTGGGTACCTTGGAGCAAGCAAGAAGCCCTCTGTTCCTTTGAGGAGAAGGTGACTGGAGGATAGACCAAGGGGATGGAGGGGAGGGCAAAGCAGGGCACCGGGCTGTAGTCCCGGCTCCGTCGGTGCCTAAAGTGACCTTGTGTAGAAGCAGGAAGAATTTCAGGTCGGCAGAATGTAATTACTCTGGTTGGAAAGCCGCCAAGATTCTGGCATTAACATCTCTACTGCCTGTAAAAAATGCCACAGGGCCAGAACTATAGATTTCTCCATTGCTGGAAAAACAGCACTGGAGAGGTAGAGGAGCCTGTAAGCTTGTGAGCAGCTTGAATTGTTATAGTGGGGGTTGCAAAAGCAGTTAAGACTTTCCAAATCTCTCTTTTAATTTAAAAAACATGGCTAAATTAAAGGAAAACGGTGGATATTTCCCCCCTTTCCTCTCTTTTAGGAAAGGAAGAAGAAATTCCCACAGAACTGTGGCAAATACATCCTGGCGCAACAGCACACAGATTATATTTTCCCCTCTCTTCCCCCACCCTCATTGCTTTTTTTCAAATCAATCTCATTCAGGACAGAGTCTACAGCAGACAGAACAACACTCAATTCTAGCACTGTCCCGACACCAGATGAAAACCGAGGAGCTACAGCGCTGCCAACAAAACAACGGTGAAGCTCCTTTTTCTAAGCACCCCCTTCTGCTTTGCTGCTGTTCAGGGGAAGCCAGACTGAGGGCCCTTTACTTGGCCAGAGTTTTAACAGGACCCTCTATACCACAAGAGGCGATAGTACTAATGCAGAGTATTGGGTCCTGCTGAGTTTCATTGCAAGCAGAAACATTTTGTACAACCAGGTGTGGAGGTTTCCTATAGAGGTCTTCAAAATCCAAGGGCCTGATCTGGTGCTGGAGGAGAGGAATGGACATGCTAACACAACAGCTGTATTGGATTATATTCATAATTCTCAGGAACGTACAGAAACACTTTCCAGCATGTGATCACTTGCGTTTCAGGATTAGTCCTGAAAAGGCAGAACTGAATTCTTCGCTTTCCTGGCACTCTCCCCTCATCCCACGGGGGATCAATCAGCTTGTAAGTGGCAGAGAAAAATTTGCAAACAATAAAGATTCTTTTTGGATACAGCATTTGGCAGGGGCTCATGAGGGGTAAAAACCAGCACCGCTTTAGTCAAAGAATGGCATTAACTTTTCTTCTTGCAAAAGGGAGAGGATATCAGTTACACAGAAATAGGCATGAAGTTACGAGGGCAGAGGGTCTCCGCAGGCAAGCCTGAGGGACTCCGAGAGCCACGTGGCATCACCGCGTATTGCACGTGCAGCCATGCCGTGTGACAAGCTGTGGCTGTGCAGCATGACTCCACTTGTAGATCAGAGCTGTGTCTCCTCACACGACCGCTGTACAGAAGAGCTTGATAAAGCAAGATGAACACTCACAGCCACCATGTCTCGCAACTTTCTTTTCACTTTTTCCTTTTTTTTTTTTTTCAAAAAAGCCCAGGCTCTGAAAGCAGATCATGATGAAACACTTGTATTTTCAAAGTTAGCTTCTGTCCTTCTCTGCTATAAAAGAAAGTGTAACAAATGCTGGAGGCCCAAAACAGAAGCATAAGAACCTCATTTTTTTAAGTGTCAAGCTTTCTCGGTCTCATGGTATTGGAGGCCTACTCTCCGAGTGGCAAGACTCCTTGAAGGCCTTGAGGTGTTCTGCCTCTGGAGCTCACCTTTCATAGCTGCAACATCTAAACATGCATGCAGGAACACCACATTCTCTCATTGCTCTCCTACAATTTTTATAGTTACTCCTATTTTATAAGAACTAACAAGAGAGATGCATAGTCTACCTCTCTATGAAGGCTGTCTTTTTGCCAAAGGAAAATCTATAAGCTATGCCCACAATGGTTGCTCTTGTTTGTACCCAGGAGACAACTGAAAGTCAACCGTTTGTGCACAGGTTTTTGGTGGAAGTGCACTTGCTACTTTTTATAACAAGGGAAACCAGGAGCAGACTGCCAAAGCAACTGGCACAACTGCAAGTGAAGCACTCGGTGCTATTTCTTGTATACGCACAAAGTTGTTCAGACCCAGCACGCCCAATCCTTGGCGCAGAATCCCCCTTCCTGTATTTTGACTCACTACAATTGCATTTCACCTGTAGCACGAGCCCAGATCGAAGCTCAAACTGTTCCATGTGCCAAAGAGAATAGTTCTGCTGGGCAGATTAGAAGACCAAAAAGGCAGTCCTGAGATGTATCAGAATATGCCAAGATGATGCCTTGCTGTAATACAGAAAAATCTCCCAAGAAGAGGATAAGCATAAGCGCAAGTGAAAAGAGAAGCAGAAAAAAACTGACCACAAGCTTGTATTTTGGGCAGGGAAAGGAAGCCTCGCTGGTGTGGCATTCCAGTACAGACCAAAATTATTTCAATCACAACACATTTTAAATGATGAAACAAAGCTGTCCATGGAAGCACTGCCTTCCTCAGACGTGCTGTGTAGGTCCAGGTCCCACTGAGATTGTACGATAGTAATTGTTTGATAACGCTCAAGCAACATATCTCACCCTGAACTCCCAAGCCTGTAGCTTAGGGCAGTTAGATAATCACTGCAGGTGCTGCTTTTATAAATAATAACTTTCAAAGACTTAAACACATCTTGATCAAAGTGCAAACACACCAGACATCTAAGGGAGCAGCAGCATTAACCTATTAAACACTGAATAGGTGAGTTGCCCCCACATTGCAGCCTTTAAAGTATTCCTCGGTTCCTGAGGAATGAAGACATGAAACAAGAGCAGCAAGAAACCACCAGGAACTTACTAGGTGAGGTCACAGTGAGGTCACTGGTTTGCAATATGATAGTCCCAGGGGAACGTTAGGAAAGAGTATTTTCTCTTTTTAGAATAGCAACAGTCTAATTTTCTGGCCTCCCCATGCATGATTGGGGGTCTCACATTTCTGGATGATCTGGATTAGTGTAATTTTAATCTGTCACAGTGCTCATTCCATCACCAGCTCTGGCAGCAATCCAGGCAGAGGACAGAAAACCTTCAACGCACTTTCTTTGGGAGCCTTCCTCTCCCCATCCCCTTCATATACATCCTGATGGAGCCTTTTCCGACTCAGAAATAAGCCTGTCTTATAATCCTGTTTCCTCTGAGAGCCTTAAATAGCCATGCAGCCATCTGCCACAGGTATCATTCTTCCCATTTTATCATATCATTATGTGACTCAAAGGCCACGTAGTAGGCAAGCATCAGAACCAGGAAGATGTACTAAGTTTTTTACACCTTCAAAGAATAAAAGCATTAAGCAAATAGCAACTTATCACAAGCTATTTTATTTGGTTCTGGTTTGCATTGGTTTTGAGAAAAAGGTGTTGACTGCATGATGAGTCCGTCACTCTATATGATACTAAAAAAAGAAGGGAAGGGGAAAAAAAAAATCATCAATACTCAGTTCAAAATAGACTCCCAACCTTTCCTTTGGTCAGCCCAGTAACTGACAGCAGGAAACAGAGCCTTGCTGAACAAAAAACTAGAATTGTGGCATTTCTCATATGTGCTGCCAGATTAAATTGTGATAGTTATGAAGCAATCCCCCTGCTCTTCCTGCAGCCATCCACCATGTCTCCCTCAAGTGGGGAGCCACATCCCCATTGCAGGATCAACTGGTAAAGAGGCATAGCTGTTTCTTTACCACCATCATGTATCAAAGTTAACTTCATGGTGTGTTTTTCTGGCATCTCCTGTAAACTATGGAGATAAGACGCTCCTCACCACCAGACTCTCTTTCCTACTTAGCAGAGCTGTTCAGGCTGGCTCAACAAGAGATTAAAAGTTTTTCTCCAAGAGTTTAAGCATTGATTTTTCTCATCTACTCAGACCCTCCCCAGCCAACACCACTGCAAAGCAACAACTTTGGGGAGGGACAGAAAAACTGGGAATCCTAATCAGTTCAGCCATCTCAGCTTAATCTGCTGCCTATACACTAGCTGCATCATCCCTGTTCCACAGCTCTTAGCACTTACCTAGAGCTTCTGAGCACTGAGAGGCTTATGAAGTGTCCTGCCTCACCACGGCCTGTCCAGGACTCTGGATGTACAGCAGAATGGAATGCTTTGTGGCAGACCCAAAAACTTACACCATTTGTGTTTGCAGTGCTTCCTAGCTCTTCTTAAAGAGAAAGATTAGCCTCTACAAGTATCCAGTCCCCTCTCAGAATTACCCACATCACACAAAAGCCACACTCAGATTCACTCTAGAGCTGGGGCTGCTATGAAAGGGTGCCTTTAAAGATAAATTAAAGGTGTGCCATCTCTAAATAAGGCAACCTGCACCTATGAAACCAAACATCTTCACTAGGAAGAAAGGGCCTTAAGCCGCAGGCAATAAAATATCTCAGTAGGACTGTTGGAGTTTAAATTCCCTCTTTGAAGTACCACACAGTACTCTTGTTATGTGTGCTAATGAATAGCTCAGCATTCTCAGACTAGTTAAGCACTACAAGGAATTAGAGATGCCATGTGCCAGCCACTATTTTCTGTGAAGTCACTGGCAATGCTTTTGCTGTAGTTTTGACTTTCTGAAGCCTTAAAAGTGGCACTGCTGAGGGTTTCTGTAGAAGGAAGAAAGTGTAAGCAGGTGTACTGGATAAAGAATAAAACCCCTGCAATTTATTTCTGAAGAGTGCTGAGCACCTATTTCAGCAGCAGCAAACACAAGTGTTCAGCAGCACCCTGGATAAGCATGTGCAAATAAGGATCAGAGGCATGTAGAAATATGAGTTAACTCTTCTCTAATCCCTCTTGCTCCTTTTGGTTATGTTCAGTTGCAAGAGACTAAGGCCAGAGAAAGCATTTAGGTATACTGTAATCAGTAACAAATCAACTGCTTTTGAACATAAAATCCTGCACCTCTCTGCTGTCCAAAAAAAGACTGCACAGGACATCATTTACAGGAGGTGCACAGAATTACCAGGTGGACAAAAGCCAGCGTAACAGCAGAGAGAAAATAACTGTGATAAGCTATTAACAGCAGCTCAGTGGCTTCTAAGCTTAGCCTCACTTTTGCCAGCAGGAAACATTCTGGATACTGCTTCATTGAACACGCTGCCTTAAGCAACCCAGCCTCATTCATCTAAGCATCTGTTTCACCTGCTAAAGAGCAGCATTTTTGGTCTTGTATGGGCTTGGAGTGACATTACACTGCACAGCAGCCTCGGGAACACTTTCAAGGAAACTTACAGAGAGGGATGCTCTTAAAAACATGAAAGCCCCTCTGCTTTTGTTTCTGTACTCTAGAGGCACTTCTATTTGTCCCCTAAATAAACCCTCACTCTCCATTCCTTGACTTAGACAGTTGATGTAGAAGCTCCAGTACATCTTGTGAAGCATTGCAATTAGTGTGACAGCCGCAGTCTACATGAGGTCACTGGGAATTCAGTGGCAGGAGCAGTCCTGCTCAACCGCAGGAGGAACCAAGCTCAGCAGCATTACCCTCTGCCAGCAGACAAGTAACTCTGCTCTACCAGCTAACAAATGTAACTCTCTTTTGGAAAGATTAATGGGGTGGGAGCAGATGGACGCAGTCCAGACTCCAGTTCTTCTCCTGGAAAGCCTCCCTTCCCCACACACATGTACCCCTAATCCAGCTAAAGTTCTCTTTGAGAACCAGAGGCACCTGTCCCCAGTCTCTGCTGCCCAACAAAGAGCTCTGCCCTTTACCAGCAGCCTGGGCTGTTACCATCTCCCGAGTGGTCTGTGCAGACTCAAGGAAGCAGTCCTGCCACAGCGTGCCCCAATTTCCCATGGCAGAGAATCGTTAACCCTGCAGCAATACTGCACCTTGAAGTCTGCCGATTACCCCGAAATCAGTTAACACCAGGCAGGTCTCTGGGTAACAGCAAAGAAAGAAGAAGTATTAACAGACAGTGCTCTTTGGGAGAAACGTAAAAAACAAAAACAACCACCCACCCCCCCGCACACTTGTTTTTACTTACACTCTGATCAGTTCCAAGAAGTCTGTTTTTCACCCAGCATGCTGCCGTCAGGATACACACAGTCTCGCAGTTGACTCCCATTTGTCATGATTATTGTTCCCACCAAGAGAGATCCTGCCTTAGGAATACATGTTATCTTTACATATCCAAACTCTCAGCAGCCCGAGATACAGTAAACTAAATAGCTCACCATCACCAAGAGATTAAAGTCCTTCTCCCTTTTCCCACCCCTTCCCTCCCTCTACACATACCTTGTCAGGTCTTACTGCCCACTGGTGTCATCCATAAGCCAGAAGAAATGAATGCCAGCTCAGATGCACATGAAATCTCAGCCTCAGGCTTTTCTCCCTCCCTGCAAAGCTTCTGGGCAAGACCCAACTTAATCAGGGGTCACCTGTTCAACAGAATGGCTAAAAGCTCTCATCTCTCTTTAAAAACATTGGTCTCTCTAACACAGGAAATGGTTCAGCCATTCTTTTCCCAGAAAATAAATAGAACATGTTTTAAGTGTCTCACAGGCACCTCCAAGGATAGCCTGTAATGTTGCGGTGGTGCTAAATTAGGACAGTCGTAGGTAGTCTCTGAAAAATACAAGTTACTTGGTATTTTTCCCCCACAGTAACTACTGTGACTAGTTTTCACAAAAAGTTGCAGAAGTCAAATTAGAGAAGACGGCTGCTACATGAATTAGTATTTGCACTCACAGGTGTCTAACAAGCCCCAGTGTCAGATGAAGTTTTTCCTCTGGCCACAGCCAACCTGGTTTTTCTTTCACATGAGTTCTCTAGTATCTCAAACTTTGAGCATACACTATGGGCGTTGTCTATGGACAAATAAAAGCCACTCCCCATCACCTATTTTCAGGGAACTTACAGGAAGTCAGTATCTTACAATATATGTGTCCAATAAAGTTGCACTTGGCAAATAGATTCAGAAATTGTAGAGGGAAAACACAGACACAGAAAAAAAAAAAAGAAAGAAAAAAGGGATATAACAAATGTGCATGAGCTCAGATGCCCAGGCGTCGTTTCCTTAGAAACCAGGCTAAGGACAGGAAAATCCTGTAACCAACAGCAATGTCTGTAGCAGAGCATCAAGATTTAATAGTAAAGCCTCGTGCTTTGGAGTATGAACTCAAAAATAAAAATCCTCACTTTCCTCCAGATTATACAGCTGCAACACACTGACAGGAGTAGATAGCGATTGCCCTGTAAGGTTCAGATACTACAATTGCTAGCAACAAGTGCATGGCTGTGCGTGATACAGATGAGATTGTGATAAACATCATCCTTCCAGAGAATTGGCAGGGGGCTGCTGTATTATCAGCACCCAGGGTAAAAAGAAAGGATTCTCAGGGAAATCTGCATTTACTATTCTGTGGAATCAAGTCCAAATTTCAAAAAACTCATAGATCTTGAATGAAGAAAAGGATTTCACAAAGTAAAGGGGTTTGATGGAAACTTGTCTACCATGTCTGCCAGCCCACCTGGGGAATAAATGGAGAACAGCCCAGCATTAGCATCTACTGCACATGTATAAGGCTACTTTTTGAGAATGGTCTTCAACCCAAATCCTTTGCCAAAATGCACAGTGAATGGCAGCAAGATGATTTTCTTGGTGAGTGTTATATGGCTTGTTTCATATAGTGACCGTTACTAATGGAAACGGTCTAAATGCATATAGATTTCAAACAGTAAAAATCTGTACTACAGGTCTTGCATAGCAGAGGAAAGCAGTGAGTTATGAGGTATATTACACCAATAATACTGCTCTAGAGCACGTCAGAGAAGACAACTTCTTGCAAGGACTCCAGAATAGTTTAGATGTAGACTTGTATGTGGCAACGGTGTGGCTGTCTCAACATGCTAAGCAGCTGAATTGGGCTGAAGAACTCCAAACCACATGGAAGTGGAAGCTCATTGTTTCAGACTAAGCATTGGAGAGTGCAAAGGTGATGCTGGTCCAAGGGGGTCAGGGATCTTCCTGCCTTGTGGTACAGCTGAGGGAAGTTGCCTCAGAAAAGAGAGAAGGGAAAGCATTTCTGACCACATTGGTTGGTTAGAGGTCTTGATCACAAGAGGATTCAGTGTTCATTCCTAGCACCCTGGGTACAATCTCTGACTCTCTGGATAAAATCTTAATCTGTCAGTGGTGGAGAGTACATGCATCTTCAGAAACCTTAACAGTGGTTAGAAGAAATGGGTTCTTCCATTACTATTTCATTAACTCAAGAGAAGGTGCCTGGTTGTCCAACAGTGCAATCTTTGAGCCAGTGGAAACAGAAAAAAAAACCCCATGAAACCTGTTCACAAGCTGATTATTATGCAGATCAGCAATCGTTATCCTTTCTCTCATTACCTCAAATGCTTTCTGCCATCTGTTGGTAACAAACCTGCATCTGGCAGATTACCAGAGGAGCCCTAATCAATGGGTAATTGGGGTAGAGGATTGTGCGGACAATCCTGGCAATGAAAGCACAGAAAAACTTACAGCAGGAGAAGAAAGTTTGCCTGTCACAAGTGTGAGATCCTACACCCAGCATTTCTCTACCTTTCTGACAGAATTCCTTCTGGTTGGGAAGAGCGTGGAGGGGGCGAGACACAGATTTGTCACAGGCAATGGGATGAATTACACCAGCCTCTGCAATGATACCTCAAGGAAAAGGTTAATTTCCAACAGATTATGCCAGCGAGTGCTGCCAGGAAAGGCACAGAGCAGAGTAAGCACAAACACGCATGAGTCTGCATTTCCACAGTTGCCTCTTAGAACCATCTGTTAATGAGACATAGAGGATGCTACAGACTCTTTCAAGTAATGGCTCCTAATCTAGTCTTAGCGCCTTCTGAGAAGAAATGCTCAAAATATGTCCCCTACAGGTTTTCCTTCTCCAGCTGTGCATTCAGGGTCCTGCTCCATTTCACATAGTCCTTCCAAGTCTTGATTACAGCAGCACAGATATAATATTTGCATTACTCCTCTGTCTTCCAAAAGAAACAAAGCTTTTTAAATCACACTTACTGGCGCCAAGCTCCCAACAGAGACATACTGACAGATTACAACTGAATTTCAGAATGAGGCGGAGCCTCCAAGTTACCAGATTCCTGCAAGTTTTGAGGGAAACAGCAGCTGGGTGGAACAGAGAAACCCAGCCAGCGCCTCTACTAAAGGAAAGCAAAAGGGAATTTGCTGCTCTGCATTCCTGTCGTCAGCTGGCTGGTTGGTCAGCAAATGCTTTGAGCTACTCTGCACACATGAAGCTGCCAAGCGACTACCACTGCTGTTGTCCTGCTCTACCATGGGTGCCTAGAGAACAAGAGGCAGAAGTTTAATTGGCAATTGTAAAGACCTCCGTAAGAATCAGACTTTATTGATTCACCTTTCAAAGAATAAATCAAAATAAAAACAGTATTGTACTGTTTGAAAGATCCAGTCCATGCTGTCTGCCCTTCTGCCACATTATATAGACTCAGGACAATTTCAATGAGAAAAATGTTCAGAGCATTTGACCCTCTCTAATCACATTTTAATGGGCTCGAGATGTCAAGTTACCCGAGTTTAAGACAATAAATCAAAAAGGCTAAATAATATCCCAAAATTAGGTAGAAGAGGTTGAAAAAGGCAGTGCCTTTTATTTATTTATTTTTTTTACTGTGCCTTGCAGGCCACGGCTGTATTATACCTGCTTGCACTGGCCCCAGCAGCTGGGAAGGTACATACATAACATCTACTGCCCAGACACCACCCTGGGAACGTTGCATTCATTGGAGCATGGAAGGCACAAGGAATTCTTGTAGTAAGAAAGAAAGTGGCCCAAAGAAAAGAAGGAAGTAGAAATCCCTATAAATATCCAAATGCTGCCAATGCCCACGCATGCTGGGCTGGGATCCAAAGTAACTGTTTTGGGGCGATAAGAATTCTTATTAAGCACCTGAACATGGGAGAGGAGCACCAACACCCAAGCTAAGATGTTAATAAGACTGTGACAGAAAACCAACATCCTCAAGTGATCTAATATCCAGGCTGTTGTGACTAAAAAAGTGAGAACATGGATCCTTACTATTCAAAGGGACTAAAAGGAGACAGAGGAATGCAACTGAAAGTTGGGTTTAGAAGTATGTTCCCAAGAGATACAGATCTTACTTCCTTCCTGCTATTAAAGGGGTGACTTTGATACATACTGGATTACATTAGGGCAGAGAGCAAGACCCCCATTTATTCAAATCCAACACCTATTTTATTTTTTTTTAAATTCAGCATTTCAGGGACATTACTGTACTCTCCATCTAACAGCTGCAGCCTGCAACATTCTGGTTCAGTTGCATTTACATCCCCAAAGACAGGAGGCATCTGGACACAATAACTTTTTGTAAGCTACCAACCTGGACTGCTACCAAAAACCAAGGGTTCTGTATAGTTTGTGACCCAAATGAGATAACGTAAAACTTTCAGAGAGGGAACAGAAATAGAGCTGGTCGAGAGAGATTTGCCACACTGCTTTTGGGGGTTTTGTTTTTGTTTTGAAATGGGGATATTGTGTGACTCCTGTCTTGAGAGGGGGAAAAACTCGGTCTCTTCTGTGCAAGATCAGGTAGCTGTTTGTCAGTGGAAGGAATACTTTCTCCAGCCATCTTGAGCCTCCCATACTTACTAATGGTATTAGAAAGAAGGGGGCACAGTGAAAAGCCAAATCCTCTTCAGATGTCATTTGTGGCACCGGAAAAGCAGTGAAAAAATACCAAAAAAATCCAGACTCATTTCCTCAACATGACCATGCTACTGTGGGCAATCTCTTTAGATTTGAATCTCAAACTTTATTAAAACAGCCATCCTGTTGCTTCCCTGCTTAGACAGCTCTGAACAGCTACACTGGGTGAGAGATGGCATTAATTCAAAGACGTGACAATTGTCCTGCTGACACCTTAGTAGTGACTCAGCTGTGTAAGCAATCTAAGAGCATTTTCAGGATCCTGAGTATTTCAACATACAGACAGGGTACTTTAGGAAATAAAAGCACCTAAAAGCCAGGTATGACACTTGGCAGCATCTAGAAGATCTGTTTATACATCAGTAACCCTCCTGAATCAAAAGTACGCTCTGTCCTACTCTAACTCCTCCTTGTTCCACCAATATAGGAGGTTTGTAGATCATCCTCTGTGTCTGTTGCAAATTATAAAATCCGAGACACCCTTTCCCTGACAACCTTCTCTTGATGCTTCTGTCTGTGACTCAGATAAAAGTAGTACACCCTTCAGGAAAGAAAGATTGGACAGAGGCAACTATTTTCACAGCCTGTATTAATTCTGCTGTATTGGAATAAAGTCTGCAAGCTACATTCATCATACTACCCTGGCAAAACTTTGGTCTGTCTCCCGTGTTTCATCCTTCTGAAACCTGGAAGCTAGTGAGCCTCTTGTTACTTTCTCCATGTAATTCTCTTCCTTTCTTCATTAGTTTTCGAGCTTAGTGGCAGGGAGTTTCACTGTTCACCCCTCTATTAACCCTTCCTATATTTAGTATCGATGTCAGAATCAAACAATTCTTTGCTAGAGCAGTGAGCAGAGAAGGTGAAATAAGTGAGTGGGAGACAGAAGTGGCTGCTAAGCTGGTACCAGTGATGCAATAATGCATACAAAAAGGTACAATGTCAGCCATCACAAACAAACGGCCCCACCATCACTGTTGATTCAAGGTCTCATAAGGAGGCAGTCAGCTCCAGAAGTGTTCTGACTTCTGAAGAAAGGGATAAGAAGAGAGCACTTTGAACTTCTGCCCAAGGGCCTACCTACAGATTTCAGCTGACTTTTCGGAAAGCAACCAGCAAGCTTGGTCTGGCCTAGCATTATGCAGATGTGTTGAAGGACAGCCAGTAATACCTATGTTGTGTGCAGGAATTCTTCCTACTTCCTTATTTCAACCCAAGTTCAGCCTGAACTTCCCAAGTTGTTGATTTTCTTCAGAGCATAACTAGGGGCAGGACAAGATGCCTGGCAGGCAAATAATCCACACCTTTACTTTTGGCTCAGGTGCCACAGCATCAAGTAACTCGCAGTAACTCAAAGCTGCTGAAACACAGTACTGAATCACTCAATTCCATTAATCTACCACTTTCCACGTACTGCTCCATAAGGATACAAGGGCCACTCAAGATTATTCTGAAAACTCCCTACTGCTTCTGTAACCACACTGCAGAGAAAAAACAGCTTTCAGGGAGCAAACTCTGATGCTATACCAGCCAAGAAACTATTGCCAGAGTCTAGGCTTGCTGACAGCTGAATACTGCTATACATTGTTCCACTTCAGAGTCTCCTAAAACTGGCTATGTGTACAAATATTAGGTAGATCAAGGATCACAGGACATTTCTCAATCAGCAGCCAACAACAAATTTAAGACACTGCTTATAAACAGAAAAGTTCACATTAACTTATTTGCACCCACTCAAGCTCACAGAAGATGACATTTCTGTCCTTTATATATTCCTTGAGAAGTCTGAGCCAAAAGAAACAAAAAAAATGTTACTTTACAGTTTACACTTACTTTTCTCACTAAGAATTTTCAACAGAAAGAAAACAAACTGGCTTATTATGGTACATTCCCCTTTCATTAGATGTTTCCTGTACTAAAATATTTTTTGCTTCGGAAACCCTGCCACTGCAAAGGACTTTGAAGCACATACTGAGGATTACCATAAGCAACCTTTCAGAAGAACATAGCAGAAAGATGATATGGTCCTAGTTATTCCAATTTCATTAACTGGGCAAGCAGGCAAGTGTTTGAAACAGACTGCAGAGCATAAGGAAGTGCTTTTCTCCCAAAAAGGCTGCTCAGCAGAATGTACCACTGTAACACAAATGCAGATGTCGCTCTGAGACAGTCATGCTGTGTCACACAGGCAAGTATTAAACAAAGAATTGGGACATCTAGGAGAGTAAGCCTGTTTCCTCCTCAGCCAGCAACATTCTGCTCAGTTCTTTCAAAGACCATGACCTGATCTAAGTTTATGGCCCTGTTATCAAGGATGGTGACATATGGTTCAGCTACACATGGAATATTATTTTATTTAGATCAGCTATACATATTATCTTTATAGCTACTATGAGAAAAATTGGACAACTGCTATTTTGCCAGAACCACGTTAATTAGCCAAAGACCAACAATTTTCTACTACCTGTACCTGAACTCAATACTGACTTGCTGCAAGTTGGAAACTGTCCTCTGCTGAGCTGCCCCACAATGACAAAGAGTCTGTAGGATCAGTTATAGCTGTACTTGTAACCTTAGAGTGCTCCTGTAGCTTCCTTGTTCCTAAGCAACGTGTCTTACTTAAACAAGCTGCTTCCAATACCTCTGGCCATTACACAGAGGAAATGCCTGAGCCCCTTTTTCTCTCCACCTCAACCAGTTTCAACAGGTAGATCTAACAAGTTTGTTTAATCTTTTTCCTCTCGTTCCACCTCAAAGCAGCTGCAGGCCAGGTTGCTTTAAAGCTCATACCCCAAGTAAGTAGCCTGATGCCTTTCCATGAGATCTGGGAGTGAAAAAACCCAAACACTGAGTTGAGGGGGAAGTATCACGATTTTCCAAAACCAAAGAGGCATGAAGCTCAAATCCTAGAGGGCTCATAAACTGTAAAGTCTGGACTGGGCATGATCAGAGACAGCAGATAGTTTAGGAGCTGAACCCACACACAACCCACTGTAAATTTAAGGCACTCCTGTAATGTTCCACTTTCAAGCCACAATCTCTTCAATTTAACCAAAATTCCTATTCTAACGGAAATGAGCTGCTGCTTCTTCTTCAGCACCTCAGCGTGAAAAGTACAGATCCATCAATATTACAGTTCCACTGGGGAAGCTTCTCTGAAGTCAGATAAATAAAGTTTGGCCAAATTATTTTATAGAAACCACCACTCCCTCTCCTTTCTAGGGCATCCCTTCCTCCATGTACAAAAAGGATAGGAGATCCTGGACAGCTTCTCTCTGCTCTGAGGATGCCCTAAGATTCTCTCATTAACAGTACACATACCACAGTGAATCACATGGTATTCCATCTATTCTGGAGAAAAAGATTTAATCTATCTGAATAATTTTTAAATCCAAAATTCTGCAAGTCTAGTATTTCTCAAACCTCAGATTTCAGCTCAGCACACTCGTTGCAAGAAAGAGGCCTGTTTTCAGTCTGTCTTCCCACAGCTCAGTACAGGGTTGTTGGATGAAATGATGCAAGGAACAACAGACTTACCATGAATTCCCACTAGAAGTTCAGTGTTTGCACTTGTAAACAGTCTATACACTGACAGGACAGTAGTGAATGGGAACTACCCACTCCAAGAACTACATGCTAATACATGACTACAGTCTGAGTCAAACTACTACATCTAATTTTGATGGAGTACAAGATGTTCCTACTCCCACTTGCCCCTTTATTAGGATTATGACCCCACAACTCAGAGGCAAAAGCAAACACACTAACTTCTCTGTTTATGCAAGTCTGTGTCCAATATCGTATTACAAACCCAGTTTTGGTGCTTTTAACAAAACACACTAGATGTGGACTCAGGCAACTACGCAGCTGGCTCACATTCACTTCTACTATCTCTGCTGCCAGGACAGGGTAAAGAGGAAGCAAGCAAAAATGGCCAGACCCAAAACCACCACATATTGTAACTCCAAGCCCAGGGATGATCTCTCTACAGTTTACTGAATCAGGTAGGTTTGTAGGAACTTACACTAAACTGCAATTAAACAAAAGAGGGCTGATACTAATTTAACAGAGTAAATCCAGCTTTTGATATACAAAGCTGAAAAAGTAATCTGTTAACGGAAATTGCCTTTTAGTTAGAGACAATTATTTTAGCATCTTTACCTCCAATAACTACCTTACAGCTTTGTCTCCACCCTTCCCCCCCATTCCCCCCAAAAGCACTGGGAACCTGCTTCAGTTTCTCACTGTTTTGTACCATTCTTTCTTCTGCTACAGAACACTTAGGTTCTCTGCAGCAAACCTCAGCATTTAAATGGACAGCAATGACATCTAGTGGCTTGCTAGGAATTTGCCTTCCTAAATTTCCAGCCCAGTCATTTATTTTTAGAAAGGAGACAAAACACACAGCTCTCAGCATTTCAGTTAGCTGCTTCCAACTACATAGACCAACAGCAAGCACATCTGAAATTCTCTACAAACTCTTCCATAACACACATTCACCGTTGTCTCTCCCAACTCGCAGCACTTCCCCAATCCCTTGTTTGAAGTCTAGGAGAGGTGAGGTGGTAGGCAGAAGTTTGCTTTAGGCCTTGCCTGCACAACTATGTTTCTACAGGATAAATCTGGCTACAGATATTTGTTCTGGTTACACAGGGTTAGGGCGCCCATGCACTCTTTTGGTTATGCTGTTCTCTAGCTGCTTCAAAGTAAATGATAAAGGTTATTCACAGAGACAAGGCCCAAGGCCACATCATTTGTAACAGCTGGTACATAGTTCATTCACAGCTAAAAAAAACCCAAACACAAAGCACTGTGATTTCTAAAGTGTAACTTGCTGAAATTACAAGGAGAAAAGATAGAAGTGCTATTTTGAAAGCAAAATGGCAGAGATCTTGCAGATTAGATTTATGGGAGAACAGTAAGCAGTTCACTTCCCCCCACCCCCACAAAAAGCCCTCTTACCTTTTTCACCGAGTGATATCACAAAATTGCCAAGAAGCATGGGTGAGGGGTTACTGAAACTTTTGAAGCGTGTGACAATGTAAGGAAAGTTCAGAAGATATCTTTATGTAGCTTCCTGTACTACTGGCACTAGTCATTTAAATTGCTGCTGGAGTACTGGCAGGCATTTACGTTCCCCATAGCCTTGACAGCAAATGACCTAAAAGATTTTTCAGTTAACAGTGGTGAGGAAGCATGAGATTTGTGGTACATGTATCTGGTGCACAAGCCTACAGCCCTCAGAGAATATTGCATACTAGTCATTAAAGAAAAACAGAACAAAACAAAACATCTAGTTCTAGTTTTGTTAACTGAGACATATTAATACCCAAGACTGGAATCAGTAGGTTCTTGAGGTGCCTTCCCCTACCACTCCATCTCAGACAGACTTGAGGGTTTTTATTTACTTGCAATGCCTCCATTCCCCCAGACACAAGCTTCTTCCAGTATTACAGAAAAGCAGATCTCCTTGGAATGGTCTATAAGCAAATAATATTGCTAATCTTCAGAGTACAACAGAACCATTTAGCAATGTGACTCTCCTGTAGCACTAATAGGAAAAGAATGGAGGACTATAATAATTCTAATATACCAGGAAGCATCCTGTAAAAACCCAAAAGTAAAGACATGGAACAAGTATTAAGAACATCTCAAAGAAAAAAATGCAACTTAAAATTATTCCCTGCATGAGAATGAGCTGCTACTCATGTTTCTGCTGAAGGGCAGAAAAACAGCAACTTGCCTTTGACCAGAAACTGGTTTGGGTGGCGGGCTACTCTTGCTTTATAATGACACATACAACCTTAAATATCACACTGCTTGCATGAAAAGATGATGATTCAGGAGTGGCCAGTTATAACAGGTTTAATGCTGAACTTCAAAAGACATCACATTTAGTTTCCATCACAAATTCTTCTGGCAGACCCGTTGACTTTTTCAAGGCAAAAGGCTATCCAGAGCCAAAGAAAACTACAGCATGTGGGGTTTCTGAACCACTGCTTAATGGAACCACTGAAACAGTGGTTTCTGATAAGCCAGCAACAAACACTACCAGGTGGTAATGAGACTGCCTATCCCATGGCTTCAACAATGAAAAGAGGATTTCAAAACCTCAGATCTTGCTACTGTCAGCTGTTTTTTATTACTCATGCCATTTTACACAGATAAAATTCATTCATTCCAGGCTGAAGCTCCCAACAAAAGCATGGATGTTCTTCTGGAGCTCTGAATGGTTATCAAAATTCTTAGGTCAGCTCCTTGAGGAAACCAATTTATATTCCCTTTCAGTGACGTGAAGACCCCTTTCTACAACGTTACGAACACGGTGACTAGCAGATTGAGAGAGGTACTCAAGATAAGCTCATATGTTCATGTGAAAGAACTGAAGAGGTTTTTCAGAAGACAGTATTTTCTGTTGTCTTAATTTACAAGAATCACCATTTTTCATTTAGACTATTCCATTCTTCTGCCAATTACTACCTTTGTGATTCAGCCCCAAACAGCATAAAAATTTTAGTTTCTTCAAAAATAGAACACGGAACCCTCGCTAAATCACTAAAGAAAATTTTTTGTTCCCTCACCCACAGTGCAGTGATCGCCACCTTCTGGGAAGAATTTTCCAAGTCAGAGCAATAGATGGAAGCGTTGACCTGTGGCCATCTCCAGTAAGTATAAATACTGTCAAGAAGGCAAAAGACTGACTGGTCACAAGGTACTGGCTTCAAATGGCAAAGCAAATTTCACACCAACAGAACCTTTCTGTAGTCTACCCTTGAGGGAACCTATGAATAGATCTCTAGTCTAGTGCTCAAGTGCAGCTTGAAGAGGACCACAGCAGGACAGTACAAATAGGCTGCGTTCCTGCTTGCAGAGTATTGGTTGAAACCTTACTACTGCATGTATCAATTTTGGTCTGGAGTGAAGACAAAACCAAGACCCACTATACAAAGACAGTCATAGTAGAAATAGGATGGAAAGAGGGAGGAAGGGGTGAATAGGCTAGGAAGTATTGCCAGAAACACTACCTACAGAAAATTCAAATGCATGGGCTTGTCCGTAAAGCTTGTGGGAAAGAGAATTATACACCTTGAATTGCAGGCAAATGACTTAAGTGTATTATTAGACACTCCTGCTTGAGAATTATACACGTTCTTATATTACATTGTATAGAAACATGTATTTGTGTAGTGTGATGTTTACAAAATATATATGCAAAAGCATTTGTCCTTTCATGTTCTTTCCATCAGTGGGGTTATAGACTCTCAGCAAAAAGGAAACAGAAGGCAATTCTAGCTTTGAAAGTGATGAATGAAGACTACACTGCTTAGTGTCCTTCACTGTTTTTCCCTTTAAGCTTGTCTTCACCAAAACAAATACTACACAACAGGGAAGACAAATCATAGGCTGTTCCCAATTCCTTCTGGACAACAAGGCACTCCATTAGCTTCACATCGAGAACCTCAGAAGAACTGCAAGCAGCAAACATCTGCTAAATATATTCCGGTAGGTTAGCTCTAACTATTGTTCAAGTTCATAGACAGCCATAGCTGTATCTCCCCATTTTTCAAGATTAGTTCACTGTAATCCTGATAACAAGACCCCACTATTCTTTCCTTAGAGTTCCACAGAAGCCAATGTGTTCCTGCTTCTGGAGGTTATATTCCCACCAAAGAAGCTTCACAATTTGTGAACAAAACCACTCTGGTGCATTGACAGTTATAGATTTGGAAAACTACAGCCAGCTTTGCATCTCCTCTTCATACTTTTGGGGATCGATAAAAGGCTTGTCAATAGACCGGATCATCAGCTCACCACAGTACACACATTCAGCTGCCACAATATCATCAATGTCAGCTTTGATCTGTTCCCGACTCTGCTGCCCTTTCCCCAAGCTAATGGTATCTGCGTCTTTGGGACGATGGTGGCTCTTGGAAGGCTGACTGGTAGCTGCCAGTTTCTTTTGAAGATCTTCAAGTTTTGCCTGCTTATAGGCAGGAAGGTTTGGGAAAACTGCTTGGAGGAGACAGTCATAATGAAACATGTGACCACACAGGAAAAGGTAAAAAGGGCGGTTTAGAAGTGGAAAGTCACAAGCAGCACATTTTTCCTGAGGCTCCACAGAGCCATACTTATTTCTCATTTCCTGAATGTCCTCTCTGATTCTCTTGGCACTCTGTGTGGCTTCCTCCATCTCCCTTTTCAGCTCCTCAATGTGCTTGTTGTAGTCCTCCAAGGAGTTACAGATTGCCTCCTTGAAATGGTCAATAGTGACAAAGTCTGGAAAGAATGGCAGGACGTCTTCAATCTTCAGCAGGGCACAGCTGGAAAGGCAGGCCATTGCCTTCTTGACATCCTTCTCTTCCTGAACAACATGGCGAGCAATCTTCAACCACAGCTTCTTCCGGAGTTCCTCATCATCTTCAGGGAGATCTGCACAGGACTTGGCAAGATCAACATCTACCTAGAAGTTGGACAGACAAGGAAACTGAGTTAAGCTTCTCTCTCTGTTTATCCACCACTCAGCTTCAAAGCCTGCCGTCCATTACATTAATAGAAAACTTCCACTGCTATCATTACCTAGGGCTGCACTACTGGCCTGCTCCCTGTTTACATGTCAAACATCTCTCCTCTCCACCAGTATTCCTCCCTGAAGATTTGCTTGCTACCCAGCAGAGAACAACAAAGCCCAACACTACAGTAAGGGTAAATCCATGTTACGCTATCTCTGCTGGCCACACATTTCAGCAAAGACATAGCAATGCCAACAGAAGAAAATCCAACATCTCCCTGAAGATCAGACTAAGCTGACAAAGGCATTCTGTGATAATTATCACAGCTAGGAATAAGAAGTAATTAGAATCCTGAACCATAGCTATACAAGTCTTGCATAAATGTAGATATGTGAAAGGTATTTTATGTTAAAGACTAAGCTTAAGACAGACAGTACTCCCCCTAGTACTTTCCATGCCCCTACCCTCAATTACGGCTTGTCACAGACAGCTGTCTGCTTAAAACAATTGTGAAGGCACAGAAGTATGTTAACAGAGACGGGTTTTTCTGCCTAGACTTAGCTGCACAACTCCTATACTGATGAGTCTATCCAGTTCCTCTCAATGTTCGGTTGTTCAAGATAACCTGAACAAGCTACATTACTATATATCACAGCATACATGCACAGACACACACATACCTGTAAGGCGAGATCCACAGCCTCCTCATATAATTCCATCACTTTGTAAATGTGGACACATGCATGGTGGTGCCCATGCTCTGCACACAGGCGCAATGCATACTTCAGGTCATAGTGGATCCTGTTTGGGTTGGTTCCTGCTTGCTCCAGGTATGAGAGCAGTGAGTCCGGCCGACACAAAGCATAAAGAGACAACAGGTAGTTGTGAATGGCTTGCTGGGTTTCCTCCAACTGATAGACACAGAACTCCATATATCTAATGGCTTCATTGATCTGCTGGGTGCTGGCACTCTGGCTGTAGTTAACAAGGGCTGGAATGAGGTTCCTGGCATCCAGCCTAGAGCCCATAGAAATCCAGGCATCAACCACCTTCTTGGGAATATGCTGGATGAGGACTGGAGAGAACTTGTAGAACAGCTTCTCATCTCTGTGCCTGGACAGCACATTTAGAGCTTCATCATACTCATCATGCTGGCAGTGGTGAGCAACTACGCGCTCATAGTCCTGCATGATGACTGCAAAGTAGACCATGTGCTCTGTGTCCCCATGGCTTGCCAACAGCTCATAAATAGATGCCCGATTATTAAATAGACAGTCTTTGTTTTTAGGACTGCTCAGGAAAGTGCGAAACTTCTCCCGGATATCCAAATAGAGATTTCGCTGTGAGGGATCACCTTCCAATATACCTAGCCAGTTCAGGTACAGCTCTGTTAACCATGTGGTCAGCAGAGTGGTCTGTGTCTTCTCGGAAGGCTTTAGGTTACTTAGCTTCTTAATCAGAAACTCCATCAGGGCCTCTTCCTGCTTGGCTTCAATGAACTTCAGGGCAATTTCCTCAAAGTAGTTCTGGGTCAGTGCATAACATTTGGCACTGTCTAGATACCTCTTGTTTTGGAAGCAGTGCTCTGCCTCTTTTGCCAGCACAATATCCAGGCACTCTGGACGGTCTTTACAATACTCTTTGGCTAAATCAAATTTGTTCATATTCATATACATCTTCCACACATCTCTAGATTCCCGCTGGACATGGTAGCGGAACACTACTTTCTCAGTGTGGATCCAGATCTGCTGGACTGTGGGATCTTTGATCATGCGTGTCAGTAAGCCAAACTTCTCCAGGAACAGATCTTGAAAAACAACCTGCCCGTTCAGAGTGCATACAGCCTTCACCCGATCAGGCAGCAGCAATAGGAAGTGGAACTGGGTAAGTACAATGGATATTGGCTTGTTCACAGTTATGTCAATATCAGAAGGATAAACCCAGACCCGTTCATCACTCAAAATTGAATCAGGACGGCTATAATCCAACGTACCATATAAAACACCATTTCCCATCATCCAGGCAAAGGACCGTGGGTTGGAGCGCAGTTTTGGGGTGTAAAAGGCTATCTCACTGAAACCAAAGTTGGCCGGAAACTCACGGAAGCTGGGCAAATGGTCAGCATGCATAGCAAATATGGAGCTGAAGCCTTGCTGCTCTGTCCCTTCAGGCACTTTGCCAACAAACTGGAAGAGTCTCTTCCGAGTGGTGGCTATAATAAAAAATTTCCCTTCTATTCCACGTTCAATCTCCAAGCAGCAGACTGGGGCAGGTCCCGATTCCTCCTCCAGAGTGTAGACCTGTCGGAAGTACTGGTCAGGGTTAGTGCTGAAGAGGCTTCCCTCGCTGACAGAGATTTCAGCCTCATAGATCTGTCCCTGGGCTGTCCCCACCAAGATAGGCCCAGTGTTGGTCTCTGAACCAAGAAATTTGTTCCAGCCTACACTTTCAATCAAGTGGCCTTTCCAGCGGGAGAGTGCTCGCACTTTCTGAACACTTCTGTTCAGGTAAAGGCATTCACCGGTGTTCAGAGCAATCAGGAGATGAGAGCCTGCCAACAGGAAAGGGGTATGGGAAGAAGAGAACAAATTAAGACTGTGCCTAGGCAAGCCAAATTCCTGAGGCTTCTAATCCTCACATTTGATAAGCTCCAATATCAACATACTTAATCCAAGACTTTCCCAGGCATTCATAGGAATGTGGGGGATTTCCACGCTGGATCAGAATGACAGTCCTTATGTTGTGAACTTAAACTACTAGTCCCAGATGCTTCAGCGAGAAGGTATTCTTCTGTTTCAATAAGTGTTCTAAGGATAAACAGTTCCCAAAGTTCTCTCCTACCCCTCGCAGCTGGTGACAGAAAGGAGCACCTCTTTCCAAATTTTTGTTTTGTTTGTTAAAATCAGTCAAGGCCACAGTGAGCTGCAGATGTTTTACAGTCCTTTTTAAAAAATCTTATACAAACACATACAGCACAGCGTGACAGCAAAGATTGCCTTTTATTGGTTTTAGCAGCCTTGCTCGGAACAGCCTAATTGCATGTGTTCATTTCAGAGAGTTCAAAAGCAACAACATACAACAAATCATTGTTTTTCTAATAGCACAGGAGCAAATCAGTAGGCAGGGCCCCTGGGCAATGGAGTCCTGCCCACATAAGAACCACCTGTTCTCCTTATTTACAGAACAGAAAGAGAACTCCTTCACCAGTGCTTGTTATGCACATTCAATTGCATCTGCTGCCAACCACCGTCTGTAAATATACATAGCCCATTGCCTCACCTGTGTGGTCCAAAAACATCTTGTAGACTTTGGCTTCATCTTTGCGTCCCAGCTCTACCTGATTAGGTTCATCTGGCTTCCCAAGATCAATCCTGCAAAGAGAAACCAAGAAAGCATGCTTCCAACAAAAGTTCATGCAGGCGTAATTGCTTACTGTTTTCCATATTGGGTTCATGGCTTCTTATCCAGTTTGTAATTGTAAGTTCTCTAACAACTTAAGAAAAAAAAAAAAAAAGGGCAGGGGAAAACAAGCAGTAACTTCAGGTCTCTGGCAGCATTACCTGAGAAGGGTATCTTTGCCAAGGCTCATACAGAGCTGGTTAGAGGAGACCACTAAGCTGTTAATTTTCTCTGGAGGAGCAAAATCAATCCTTTGCTTGTTAAATATTGGCGTTTCCTTCTCCAGTCGTGCATTCACATATCCTGGAGAAAGAACATGAACACTTAAAAACAAAACAAGACAAACACCCACAACAACCCCACACTACATCAAAATCTAACCTGAAAGACTAGAAGGATCATCCCCTGCTCTGAGTTTTACTGAAAAGGGAGTGTGCTCCATAGAGCATGAACAGAGAGCAGCACTCAAGTAGATGTATATATAACAGGAACAAAAAATAGTAATACACTTTACTGTCTTGTCACAGAACTGCAAACTTGTCACAAGCATTAATTTGAGACCACACAGAATTCCAGGGGAAGCCACAAAACTGTCACATAAATGCCATAAAAAGCTGAAAAATGAGAGTAGAATTGTGAAGTAATTTGTTTTCCTTGTTTGACAGTTTATTTGTTCAAGGCAGGAAAAAATGGCTGGTATTACATAAGACACAAAGAGGGCTCTGGTTTGACACTCCCATACAAGCTACCCAAGAGACCATTGTGGCATTAACTGAAATATCTTTCTCTCTTATTCCATGTTGGAATTGAATGAGCTACCACACTTGACACCCATCATTCACAAGCTAAAGCTATTTTTAAAGCCATGTTGGTTTTTTTTGTGTCCTCGCTGCAGACTTCATCATCAAGAGATGTCTGTTGAATTATTTGCTGCAGACAACACAGCTGGAGGTCACAATGATGCTTTTACCATAACCCTGCTTTACCAACCATAACACTATCCTAATTGCAACTTTCCAGTTGTTGCTGGAAGGCATGCAAACTACTTATTAGGGTCAAAACAGTAACAAAGACCTGGTGATTGCTGAATCAATGCTCCAATCTTGGCATAAATTGCTTCCTGAGCCAAAACCCCTTCAGGCTGGTTTACTGCTTCATGG
This sequence comes from Elanus axillaris, assembly GCA_026212715.1. Lineage (NCBI taxonomy): Eukaryota > Metazoa > Chordata > Aves > Accipitriformes > Accipitridae > Elanus > Elanus axillaris. The sequence continues at coordinate 19,855,698 of JANZLQ010000032.1, forward strand.
CAAATCCCAAGACAAAGCCAGAGTAACCTAAATCTCAGATCCTTTCAAAAACCATGCCTGCATTCTAAGAAGTGACCAGTTAGGTTGAGGTTAGAGTTACGGGTTGAAGTTTAACAGGACATGGCCACCTTACAGGACACATGTTGCATTTTAAGCCCAACCAAGCAAACCTGACAAATCAATGAACTGAAAATGGGAGTGTGTACAACCAGAGCAAGTTAGCTCATGCAACTAATTAAGTACTCAGCTAGTCAGTTTAGTCCCAACCAGCTTGGGAAATGTGGCATCCATAGGAAGGCATGTTGAGGGATTATTTACGAAGGAGATCTAGGTGGGAAAGGCAGAGAATGGAGAAGTAAGGTCTAACCTGAGGGAAGTGACATAGTTCTGGATAAATATGTTAATAAATAAATAAAGCCTAGAAATCTATTGCTTTAAAAAACTTCTTATGATCTTCAGTGCAGATGGGCAAAGCACAAGATGCAGTTCAAACACATTCCTTTGGTTACGACAAATGCAAAAGCCCAGCCATAGGCAAGCAGTCAACAAACTGAAACTTTTAAAGACAGGTGAACCTGTAACACCATGTGGCAGCACTGAGAAGCAGCATGACAGATTTAGTTTTCATTGAAGACGGGTAGACCTTTGCACCCAAAACCATTGGACTTGCAGAGACCATGCCATTCTATTTCTAAATGAGGACAACACTCTTTATGGTCTTCCTATGAGGAAGCAAAAAACTACAAAAGAGCTCGGATATGCCAGTGAACTTCAAAATAAGAAGGCATTCATATAAAACCAAAACCAAGTGATGATACCCATTAGCAAAATCCTGGAACATATGCGTGTCCACAAACAGATCTTATCACAAAGTTTCATCCATATCAATCCCATGAGACAAATTTTCCCAGTGACTGAATTTCCCATATGCACAAAGCCTTACATAACCCTCTGACAAATAAAACAGCAGAGGACCTCAGTCTAACCACACTACCTCAAGCTAGAAAGCAAGACAGATCAATACATTGCTAGGTTAACCCATCAGCTTCACACCACATGATTGAGGGATTTCTAAAACAAGTAGATCCATGCAGCAGTTAGCCTGGACAGGAAGATTAAAAACACAAAGAGCTATAGCAAGTTAAGGCCATTCATGGCCAAAGTAGCTAACTAGGAAAATGTAAACTTAAAGAAAAAAGAAACCTGGGATTGTATCTCAGAGAAACAGGCTGCTTCCATCCTAGAGCATAAACCTATGCTCTTTAGACTGGGACTAACAGCACCACTTCGAAGCACACTCAATACCCATAAGCTCCCTCAAATTATCCTGAAACACTCTAATTTCCGCCCTGTTGCTGTTGAAAAAGCCAGCATAACAGTGAAAAGCAGCCTGCTAACACTATGAATCCTTTAATTGCCTATTCCATCAATGCCTTCTCCTTGCCTCTGCCTCACCACTAGACCACTTGCAGGATCTTTAAAGGATTCTTGTTTAAGAGGAAAGATGCACAGGCAGGAACAGACAAAGCAACCACAATCTGAGTAGGCAGCCTTTCGCTCAGCACATTATGTTTTTTTTTCTTACACGTTGATCCACATCTTAAACATTACCCACTTATGCAAATGCATGTTCCTTTATTTCCAGTCAGGCAAAACAGATGTTCTACATTTCAGATTAGGGAGCTGCAATGCCACAGTTTAAATTTGCTGTTATGAACTGTGGTTCAAAACATGCAGACAAAGCTCCCAAGCTGCAGATTCATGTGATATCACAGCTAACCGATAAATATAAATACATATTTTATATATATATATATATATATATAAAGGAAGGATTACTCTGATGGGAAAAAAACACATACCAATGGATCACCAAGTTACATTCATTCAGGCAATCTTGAATTTTTTTCAGATTGCCACCAGGCAAAACAAGGCTGGCTGAGACAGCAAGGAAACCCAAACATAGCAAGGAGAGGGACCAAGTAGCACAACTATACGCAGGGGTGGGGGGTTTTGTGTGGTTGGGTCTTTTTTTTTTTAATTCAGTCATAGTTCAAGACAGTGGACAGGCTTTCCAGCATTCTAGGCTCTATAGGACTGTATCCATTACAATTATAACAACTGCAGGATCATCATCACTAACATGAGGATTTTAACTAGCATCCTTAACAGAAGGATGAACTTCTTTAACTTACAGTTCTCTATACAAAGAAGATGTCTGTTTTATAACAAGCATTCCTTTCAAACAGTCCCCTCTTTCATTCTGACCCCAATGTCCATCTTCTGTTCAGGTGAGATTCTACCGCAGCATTTCCCACTCTGATTTCTGCGCAAGTCCACGTTTTTCCTTAGAGCATTTAATCTGTTCAAAGATCTAAGCTCACCAACATCAGTCAAGTCTAGTGGGTCAAAGTAGGTCTTTTCAGGCTGGAACTGCAGTTCTTGAAGTTTACAATGCAGCAGTATTTTAGGCTGGCAACAAAGTCACTGCTTGGTTATCTACAACTTTAAGAAACCGCACCTGCAGTTTAAGAAGCATAGGGAACAACTTACTGAAACAGAGGAGTAAGTTTTAACATCTTCTAAAATTTCCAACCTAACCTCAAGGACTGTTTTCAGGAAGTTAACTATTTACTTGCATCTTTTTCCAAAATCAATTTGCTTAAACTTCAGATTTCCCACAACTACCAGCTCAAGTTTTGTTCAAAATTACCAGCATGGTCTGATATAAGAATAATTAAAATCCTGATTAGGCTGTGCCTTTGCAATTAAGCAGTTTCCCAGACTTCCTTTGCCAACATCAATTGTCAGCAAACAGACAGATTTCTCAACTTTAAGACAGCCATGACTGGAGACAGTGTTGCAGCAGTCCAGAAGAAAAGCTGAGTCCTTGAAAATTTATTTTCAGTAACACAGCTTGTCCCAACAATGTTTTTCACAACAGCTATTCAGGACACTTCTTTATCTAACATTACACAACAAAAAAACTGTGCATGTTAAAACAAACTCAGGGAAAATAACTACTTCAGTACCTAGACTCACAGTAATTCTGTCTGCGTGTTTATACTCAATAATATACATAGTATGACAGAATTCATCCATTCTTACCACATATATAAACCACACAACCTGGTTTCCCCAAAGGTTAATGGTGGGCAACACTATGTGAGGAAAAAACTTGAAAGAATGTGTCCATGCATTTCCAAACTTGTAACTCAAAAATGCCAGCTCTGCATAGCAACTGGTATTACCTTGACTATACCAGGAAGAACAGGATTCTCTCAGAACCTACCTTTCCCTGCCATACTCAATACAATGTTGTGAAGTGGCATCTAATAGGGAACAGTTATTGAACCTAATAAACCTTGAATTTATCATGGAATATCTGCCATTTGTTTGCTTTCTCTTATGTGAAAGAAACGACTGGCCATCACACCATTACTTTGCATTGATTGTACACCTCCCTGAACAGTACAGTATACCAAAGCTTTACAGACCTTAACAGAAAAGTTTAACTGTGATACAGATTGCTATCTTGGTAATCTTCTTCAGCAGTAACCTTGCCATCATGTAGTCACCCTAAGGGAACCACTCTAAAAAATGAAGTCTTCGGTAAACTGCCCCTGGGTTAGGCAACTACCCCATGCAGGTACAGCTGAGCACACAGCCAGAATACTGTAACAGCTGGGCTCCTCAGAGAGGAGGGGAAAAAAAACAACAAAGAAGCAAGCTGATGAGATGATTGCAGACAACTACCACAGCTCTGAACTGAAGGGCGCTGAGGTGTGGTTATAATTTGTGACTACGAACGCACACCCCTTCATGCACACGTGTTTCCACCACACTCCATGGCACAGGGTCTACGGCCTCATGAAGCCGTCCCACAGACAACCAGCACTTCACTTTTCCTAAGATGGCCTGCATCACCCTTGAGCTTCATCATGAATCGAGTGTCCCCCTGCACCAAAACATTTCACACAGCAAATAACAAAGCGCAGCCGAATGTTATGCCACGAACACAGCGAAACACCTTTCATGGAGGCATTCTCCACAGGCTGACATGCCCTACTCCCTGCCCCCAACTAAGGAGCTGCCACCTCGCCTCCCCCTCTCAGCAGGAAAACCCGCAGCGCGACTCCCCGCAGAGCGGAGGCCCCGCGGAGCGGCTAACGGTGGGAGCAGGCCTCCGGCCGGGCAGACACCGGGCTGGGAGGGACGGACATGACACGACATGCCCAGGGCCTGGCTATAACCACAACGCCGCGCTGCCCCCGGGGGCCGGCCCGGGCAGAGGGGGTGCGTGGGCACCGCCGCGCACCTACCGGAGTGCGGGATGCCCACGCTGGCACGGCTCTGCTGCACGGAGGCGGAGCGGTAGAGGGAATCCTCGTACTCGTCCAGAATGGAGGCCATGGCTGCCCACCGGCACCCCAGGCCCGCGCCGGCCACTTCCGCCAAGGCTCAGCTGACCCGCGTCACGTGGCCGCCCGGCGGCGCACTGCGCCTGCGCCTGGACCCCCTCGTCCGTTCCCCCCGCCCCCCGCCCGGCGCGCGGGGTGCGAGCGTCCAGGAGGGAGGGCGTTCTCCCTTCTCAAAATGGCGGCGAGACCGCCGCTTGTCTGCGCTTCGCGGGTTTTAGTTATGCCTGTAGTCGCAGCCCGGACCTTCATGTCCCTAATAATACTCTGAAGGTGGTTAATCGGCCTGTGTCCTTGCTTCCAGGTCTTGGGGTGCGTGCAGGCACAGCAAGGCTTGCAGGCCCTGTGCATCCATGTGGTGCCAGTGGCTTCTCCTCACTGCTATGCTGTCCTGTGCAGCCATGTGCGTGATAAATCATCTTATGAGGGCATCAGCGTGCTTTACTGGGGTCACTGAGTTGTGATGGTACTGCAAACACAGTATTTTCTAGTGATTTTACTGATGGCAACCAGGAATTGGCTGTTTGTAATTGCTCCTGTAAAAACTGCTGTGCTGTGGCTCTTCTGTAGCACTAAGTGGTAAAATCTTGGCTTTTTGGCTAAAATAATGGCACAGCATATGGGGATCCAGCATAAGGCTGTCGAACTGTGCTAGATGAGCTCTGCAGGTTTATCCCAGCTTTCTAGGCTACGTGTATTGGACCCAGCTTCTGTATCACTAAATAGTACTTAAAACCTGGGGTTTACTTTTGTTCTGATACGCCAACAATTGTTATTTACAGGTTTATTCGCTAGCTTAAATGAGCAGAATTTATAACAATAGAATTAACAAAAAGACATCTGTGCAAGGCTTTTGGGTTTCATCATAGATAAAATGTATACAGATGTACAGGTATATAGTATATACTACACTATGTGTATACTGTATGTTGTATCTTCACAACATTTTCTGAAGGGAGCAGAGAAATGTTGTCCACAGGGTATGGGACAGTGGCAACAAAGAGGGATCCATTACAAGATAAAGGAGGTCATCCCAAGCTTAGCTTGCACCTTAGGAGGCAGTGAGACACCACCAGTAGCAGTGGCATGTGGTTGGCTTTGCACAAACAAAGTTACATGCCCTTTTTCTCTGCCCTTTTACTGGACACCTCACCCCCATAAATTAGGGCTCCAGTCTGCATCGCTCAGCCTCAGGGCCTCTTGCCAGCAGTGAGCCAGACATGCAGGTCCCACGCTAGCTGGGTTCCTGGAGGCTCCTGTGGCATGCCTCTGTGGGGTCACCTCTGCCTGCTTTACTAAAAACATAAGATGGCTCTTCCTGACTCAACCTGCCTGCAAGTGCTGGCACGAGCTGAGACCCAGCCCCAGCCTCTGCTGTTTACCCTCTTCATGTGGCAGCTCTGAGCCAAAACAACAAAACCACATTCCTTTGCTCTCCAATCGTCCTGATCATTGTAAACAGCAACTGCTCTCTTTCAGCTCAAAAGGTACATGCAAATTACATTAGGTTTAGGGTAATGAGGGAGGAAGGGACTTCTTGGTCTATCAGATCCATTCTCCCACCCTTGTAGACACCACATCATATAGTCCTTTCTCTATTCCTATCAAGCTCTGCCTGAAAGCGTGGGTATTTTTTCCCCTGACTGCTCTGGCTCATACCTGTTCCAAATGCTGATCACTCTCATGATTTCAAGCTCCGATTTCCAGTCTAACATAAGCTGTGGCTAGTCCGAATCCTTTTGTTCTTTTTCGAACATTGTCCTTTAGCATACAGGACATTCTAGTGCATTAATTTTCTTTGCAAAAATCATCACCAATCATAGCAATCAAATCAAAGATATTTTCTTTCTCATTCTGGCAGATATTATTGCCAGTTAGGGCTGATACTGCATGAGAAACCTGTGTCTGGTTTTAGTATGGTTAAGTTGGAAGCCAGATTCTCACCTTATTTGGAAATGAAACATCAGCCTAAAGCTAATGCAGGCCCACAAGCCTGCTCCATCCATCTGCACCATCATCTGCTGTGATTATTTCATTTACAAACTTATGCAGTAATTATATCCCAGTGCTGCATTCACAGATTTGGTATTCTGAAAAGAAGGGGAGAGCAAGAGTTGCAGGCAAAAGATTTATCAGCTCTTCTCTTTGATTCTCCAGGAATGAATGCATGGAGAATCAGATGATGACATTTTGTGTGTAGTAGTGGTGTAAGTCTATCAGAGGTACTTGTGAGAGAGATCTAAGCAAGCTATTTTGGTGTTATGTTTGAATTGGAAACCTAAATTTTGGTCTTGTTCTTGTATGGCTGTGGTCACACTTGCAGTAATTTTGGCTTAAACAGTTAACATTTTCTCCAACCTATGGACACAGCTATCAACATCTAGATGCTGTATGACATGCTAATCTCTTCAGCTCCCTTGAGGAACAGATTCTAGATAATGTCATTGACAAACATACACTGTGTCCAAGGTCCATATTCCCAGCAGATTAAGCCTGTCTAAATCTAGGCTTCTACAACACTGCGTCCATCATTCCTGGCTGCCCCGTCCAGCCCACACTTTGTGGCAGTATTAGCACATGTATGATTGCAGAGTGAGCCAGTTCATTGCCCCACAGCAGATGACTGTGTGATCCACAATCTAAACACGAGTGCAAGTGCAGAAGAGAGGGCAGGAAGACGTGGCTGTGGGAAGAGGTAAGGGCAGAACAAAGGCAGCTCAGATTTAAATTACTTGAACTGCCCCTGAGATAACCTAGTGACACAACTATAATTTGAATTAAACCCCGAACTTCCTCACAGATTTCCACTGCAGTCATGGTACTGATCATCACTCCACCTCACTGTATATAGAATATTCCTTCACTGTGATCAACATAAAAAATACACTACATTCATAAAAGCCATAGGCAAATAGGTGTATGTCCCCAAACACAACAACCTCCATAAGATACCAACAAAGATGTAATATACAGGCAGGGTCTCAGACACCCCTGTACCTGCTTTGAGGGGACTGCTGCAGATACCTGTGTCCCCCACCCCATCAAGAGACCTTCTCCCAAGAGTGACACTTCCCCAGTGACACAGACAGTGTCTTTGAGTGACCACTTGAATTCTATGTACAAATTTACTACAGTAAAAGAAAGTGCCGTGGCTGTGTACCCATGGGTATCACAGTTACCCATGAGGACCTGAACTGGAACCTACATGGGAAGCCATACAACAATTATAATTTACACTGGAAGAGATCAGTTGAGTTTTCCAGAGCCCACGTCCTAACCATTAACCAACCTCCCAAGCTCTCCAAGCTCATTGTCGGAAGCGGACTTCCTGCAGACCAGCAAATGCTGGGTGGAACCATATTATGCCAGAGCAGCAATTGCAGACCTGCTTACCACAGCTCATCTGACACCTTAAGAAGTTTTCTCACAAGTGAACTTCCAAGGACTGTTGATGCTACACGTGCATTCCAGAGCATGCTGCCCATCAATAAGCACACCAAGTGCCCTCATGGAAACTCTACGGGCATAACCTGCCAGTCCTAGAATGAGCATAAAAGCACCAGAGAGAAAGGACAGAAACATGCTTTTACAGTGAGAAAACCTTTTTCCCATCACCAGCACCCTGTGGCTAATCCCTCAGTTCCGATCCTCACAGAAGATCTATAAATGATAAACTTGAGAACTGAAACTGGTAACTTGGCGGAGACAGTGATCTTAAAACAGTTGATTGTTTTTCTAGCGGTGACTCTTCAACCCAGCCCCTCACTCTTTGGTGTTAACTGCCTGCCTTTCCCTTTTTCACATGGGGGATATGAACCTTACTGCCTTCCTCTTGCTAATTCCCTTACCCCTTCTAGTTAAGTGTTAACTCCTCTTTTTGAGTAAAGTGTCTAATTGATTGACATAATTAAATTCAGCTCAGAGCGTTGTCTCCCAACCTATCCTTAATCTGAAGTTGCTGTTTCTGCTTCCGATTTAAAGAAAGGGCTTTGAGTGCCTTAAACCTTGTCCCCTTTTTCACATTTATTAGTTGATTTATTAAAAGATTTACTTTCTCCAGCAGATGGCAACATACTTCTAAATTATCTATAGAGCATCTGACAGGTAGGACTCGGTTCCTGTGCCAGTTAGATAGGAGATGAATTTGTCTCTGAGAAAGGGGCTGAGTGCAATATAGGTGCTTATCTTTTCTTGGAACATTTAAGAAAATATTTTTTAAGGTAGTGGCATTGTCATTTCATTTAAACTTATTATTCTGTGATTTTAAAATGTAGTATAATATTGTTGTTGTAGTTCTTTGCTTCCACATTTAACTAGAGTGACAGTGAACAAATGAACCAGAACATCTCTGTGCATCCCCCTTGGCATTGCTTTTATTTCCAAGGAGCAATAAAGTAGTTCAGAGGCCAGGATAGTGGGAGCTGTATTCTCATGTTGTTTCTCTCCTTCTATTTATTTTCCTAAAAAACATTTCAAAATCACAGATCTCCAGTGCACACCAGAAACACTCATTAGCTGTTATAGAATCATAAAGTATTTTTATTGCTGTGGCCTCAGAAACTAGGGATTTCCTATCAATCAAGAACTCTCTATGGGAAAGCAAATACTAGGATCTTTCTTCCTTTGATTTCAGCTGTAGTAATTTTTCCGTGAATAGCCAAAGCCTGATTTTCCACTGACTTGTGTGTTGTGGCTATTTCTGCCTCTGCAAGGTTGATAGAAAACGATATGAAGAAGCATTTGACATCACTTCCTGCAGGTTGGAGCTACTAGAGGAGGGACACTGCAAGGGAAAACCAGACTCAGGCTCTTGTCTTCACCCTTTTGTCTGTCACTTCTTTTAAGTGGTAATTATGCTTGATTTTCCCCAGGGAGGATGCACACTCAGGTTCCTGACAAAACGCTGGGTGACTCAGCACTGGTTGTCTCATTGCTTGTGATTATGAAGGCGACCAGCCGGGCAGCAGCTGTGTCTTGACTTCTTCAGCGTATCTCTTGGCATGACGGGATCTGGTTTGCTCTGGCACCCGCACTCCAGTTTAGCCCCTCTCTCAATCTAGATCCCCACCCACCTGCCCTGGTGTATGATGGTATCTATTGTTGCCTGTTTTCGTCATCCACCCATTTCTCACTGTTTCATGTTTCCTCACAGGTAGCCCTCTGAAAGGATTCAGAAATGTGGTCCAAAGGCATCGTTTGCAAAGGGAGTGTACTGACACACGCAGCCCACTTGTACAAATGCAGGTAAAGCTGAAGGCCACGTTTGCTCAAGACGGTGCTGAGTGGCTGATAATTTTTTCTCTCTCACTTGGTAAGAAGGGTGCCTTGCTATTTTTAAAACTGAGGTCTGACAGATCCCACAACATGCAGTGCTTTTTCTGAGGCAAAGTGTATAGTTTCATAGGCTTTAAACAAAAGGCTATGATAGTGGCTCCCACTCTCTGACTTTCGGGAAGACTGCTCTGTGGCCACACATAATTATGAAGTTACAAATGAGATCAGCCAGGGAGGCAGAATATCACATTGTCGGAGGTGCAGAATTGCTCAGGAGGCAGTGAAAGTCAGGACCATTAGCTGCAAAAAATGCCAGCATCACGATTTCCCAATATTGTAACACTGCACTTCAGAGGGGGAATTATATGGAATAGTTTGAGCTGACCCATAGCTTTGCTCCCACTGCAAAAGACAAGCCCCAGCTTCTTCCTCATACAAATTGGCTCGGTTACTGTTTTAACTTGGTCCATGGGTGGTCTTCTCCTGGCACAGCTCCAGTGAGAAAGTGGCTATAATTAATAGAAAGTGACAGAAAAGGAAGTGTCTTCCTCTAAATAACTCCTTTTTTAATAATAGGACTTTGTATAGATGCATGAAGTTTGTTCGGTGGTGACAAGCACATGCTGCCTAAATATATAAATTGATTTCCACTGTAAATCACTGTGTAATCTAATGGAGAAGCTTTTCTGTTTAATTTAAGAAGCTACATATGACAGTGCAGCCCAGCTGAATAATGGCTAAATGCTAACAATACCTGAAATCTATATTTGGTCTGCCTGAAAAGAGTATGATCTTCTGCACTTAATTCCCGGTGGATGGGAATTCACATCATGAGGAATACCATCGTAATTGGTACTAATTATAATTCCTGGGAGAGAGGCCAAACAGAGCCTTGCAGCCTGTGTATTTCCCACTCAGGCAGAGAGCTGATTTTGGCAGAGGAGCACGTCAGGGAGGCAGCATGCAATGGGGCTCTCCCGCTGTACCTGCTACCTACATGTGCAGAGCCTGTCCCCGTGGCTGTTGGTTCAGCAGCTCTAGGAATGGGACAGACTTTCACTACAAGGAAACAAAACTGCACAAAAATCTTGCTAAACCAAAATGTCTGACACCTCGCTGCATTGTGAAACTAAACCTGCATCTTCTGTTAGCTGTCAGGAGCAAGGCAAGACCTGAGAAACAAACCCGTGGGAGCTGCCCTGTTTGTTTGCTTAATCGCTTAGCTTAAATATAGATTAAAAATCACTTAAGCTTATCCACAAGTTAAGTGTGTGTCAACCAACAGCTGTCAGAAACTACAAGGAAAAAAGCACATAGTCACAGAAGGAAGAAGTTTTAGGAAAGGAATGAGAGAAAAAGATATTCAATCCTTGGAGTGGGGTAACAGTCTACCTTCTTAAGGGACATCCATTCCTCAGTAAAGAGCATATAGGAAACAAGAGCTGCCAGCTTCTCTTCATCTCTTCCCCCCGCTACTGCTAACACTTGCTAACACTGAATAGTTTCGTGAATAATCCCTCATTTACATTCATTTCTTCCGATTAAGTGGAAATGTCATAGTTCACAGAATGTCAGCCTGTGCCTGAAATGCGCTGAAAAACCTCTGCAAGATCCTCACTTGCTGTGCTGCCTGCCCCGGCTGCCGTGTCGTGTGTCCTTGCCAGTCCCTCTGTCCCAGTGCTTTCTGCCTCTTCTGGAGCAGTTCAGCTGTCACCTGGCTCTGCACTAGCAACAAAGAGCATGGCACTGGAAAAAGCCAGTTTAAGGCAAGCCAGTCACTCGAGTTAGCAGCCACTCGCTGTAGCAAGACTATCTGGCGCACATTTTAGCAGCAGCCTAGTTTAGCATACCATCCCCTTTTTTTGTAGCTATAGAGATTTAAGGTTGTGCTAGTAAAAACACAGAAGAGGTTGATTAAAGCAAACTGCTAGTGAAAACTACAGAGAAAAAGCCTTCTTGCTGTTCCCAGGAAGCTTGTGGGCTGTCTCCAAAGAGTGGGCATGCTTTGTCAAGCCAAAACTCTTGAACCTGAGGGGTTGCAGTGCTTGTGATCTTTCGTCAACTATGAGGGAAAGCATTTTAGACTATGCCTAACTTAAAGATACCTCCTCAAGTTTAGCACTAACACAGGTGGAACACCTTCTCAGTGTGGATGCAAACCTCAGCGGGACACAAGCTCAGGAGCTGCTAATCAACGGCTCCTCGCAGCGCAGCCCTGCCCAGTGCAGACAGGTCTCCCTTGCTGAGAGCACGACGAAGGACGTCATGTAACTAAATTGGTGGCATTCACCGGCAGCCGGAGTTTAGCCTCTCCATTAGGAAACAGCTCCGCTTTCAAAGCTGATGTTGCAATACGAGGTATTGCGTGCAGTAATACTTTCCCTCCAGTGTTTTCAGTCACTTGGTGGTGTTGCACTGAGGTGCAATGGTTGCTGCGATAGCATGGCCGCATCTCTCCTTTTAAGTGGTGTGCTCCCACACTTCTGTTTGTTTAGTTGTACTTCTTTAGACAGTGAGCTCCTCAGGGCAGGGATGGAGCCATCTTCTCAGCTGCCAAGGGCACAGCGTGGTGTGTGAGCTGCCGGAGGTGGCTTTGGAAAAAAAGGCAGCGGACTGGGAACCTCCGCGTGTGTCCAGGTAGCTGGCAAAACACGCTCTGTGGCTTTTGCCAGCACGCAGCGGCTGGGTCGGAGGAACTCGGTAATGGCAATCCCATAGTTAGCAAACGCCACGTATTTCTGCCCTTTGCTTTCTATCGTCGCGTGTGTGTGTGTGTGTGTGTGTCCCGGTATTGACCAGCACTGTTGATTTTATTCCAGTCATGCCAGAAATCCCAGATGCTCCAGGAGGGACTGCTGGTCAGTGGGAGGGAACGCACCGGCGCTGCTGCTTCGGAAGAGAGGAGGGCGGGGGGCGGGCCGGGGCGGTGCTAGGGAAACGGGGCCGGTTTTGGGCGCAGGGCGGCAGGTGTAGCGATGCGGAGCGGAGCGGGGCGAGGCGGGCGGCAGAGGGTGGCCCCGCACGGCAGCGCGCAGCCCCGCCAGCAGCCCGCCCGCCCGGGCATGGCCGCGGTCCCGCCGCGCCGCTCC
>JANZLQ010000032.1:19868578-19881757 GCA_026212715.1 Elanus axillaris
GGCCGGCGGGGCTCTGCGTCGCCGCGCGGATGCCGCCGCAGCAGGAGGGCGAGGCGGGCTACATCAGCAAGCCGGTACCGGGCGGCTGCGAGGTGCCGCCGGTGCCCCCGCGTAGGGTGCGCAGCGGGCGGGCGGCGGCTGCTCTTGGGGCGGCGCTGGGCGGGCGCTGCCGGGCGGCGGGGAGCGGGGCCGGGGCCTCGGCGGGGACCGGAGCCGGGACCGGAGCGGGGGCCGAGCCGCGGCGGAGCATCAAGTGCGTGCTGGTGGGCGACGGAGCCGTGGGGAAGACCAGCCTGGTCGTCAGCTATACCACCAACGGGTACCCCGACGAGTACCAGCCCACCGCCCTCGACACCTTCTCCGGTAGGAACCCGCCCGGGCTCCGCGGTGCCGGGGGGGGATACCCCCTCCCCTGGCAAGGAGAACCCCCCCCGCCTCGGGCCGCGGTGGTCCCGGGAGAGCTTTCCCGGTGAGGCCGCGCACCGGGGCGGGGGGCTTCGTGTCCCCCCCCAGGCTGCGCTCACCCTGCACCCTCGGACACGGAGACAAAGCCCGAGGGCGTTTTCTTGCCACTCTGGCCCGAGTCCTTCAGGCGTTTGGTGAAGTTCAGCCGGTGGAAGACCTGCATTTCGCAGGCCCGTGTGTGGACGGGGCGTGCGTCAAGCTGCCTTGTCAGTTCTGTGAAACTGGGCACCTTCCTGGGTTTGTGGTGGTGTTGTGACTAAATAGAAGGGGGCTTGAATTCTTCTGGTTGGTTTTTAGCTTCAGAAATATCGTGGCAATGCGCTGTAGGCTTTCTAGCTTCTACGGGTACTCAGAGATAACATCCTTTTCCCCACACGTCCGCTGAAGTTAGCATTGAACAGAGGTTGCCAAAAAGTTGAAGAGCTTTGTAAGTCCGGCTAGAATCCCCTTCCCTGTCAGCTGATGAGCTTTCATTTGTTTCCACTGTTGTAAATGCCATCTTTGTTCCTGCACTCCACTCCTCTTTTGGGCTCCAATTTCTAATATAAACCCCAGGAAAGTACAAAGACCTTTGAAAGATTTCTCATCTTCATCTGATACAAAGAAACACAACAGTACATGACAGTATAGATCGGTAGATTAGAGATGGGCTCAAGGCAGACCAGGAACGAGACTTCGAATGTGTCATAGTCTCAGGGGTTCTTAGAGGGAGCGGTTTGTTTGTTTGGGTGTCCCCCCAGTTGCTGACTCTGACGCTGGGAATTGTTGATTTATCTTGACCCTCTCCAAGCTCTTCCGCTGTCGCTTGAAGGAGGTGAACTGAGAACACGCTGCCGAGCAGGGTCCAGCAGCCCTTTAGGAACAGATGTAAGGAGCCCTTGAGTCCTCCAAGGGAAAGATTACTGCTCTCTCCCCTCCCTTTACACTGACATGTACAGTTTGGGCTAAGAGAGGATTGAAACTACTACAGTGGTTAGCCTCCACTTTTTTGGAAAGGGCAAATCCATAGCAAAACGATCCAGAAAGGTGGAGGCAGTATGAGTTCAGAGACTCCCTGATTAGCAGCAAGTAATTTGAAGATAGCTGCAACATGGATTTAGCCCCACTCTGAATGTCCAAGTACCGAGCCTGACTTCCAGAAGTGCATAGCATTTGCAACTGACAGAAATCCAAACCCTTAAAAACCGGTCTTCCAAAGTTCACTTTCTGCTTATTGGGAGGAAGTGGGAGAATAGAGAAGTTTCCCTTCCCACCCCTACTCTTAACCTGGATAAACTTGAAGAAATTCCCTCCCTGGATTCACGAAGCACAGTTCGAGATCCGTTTCAGAAATTTCAGCCCAATTCTCTCCACTCTTGGGGAATACTTGCAGTTGAAACTGCCATCAGAACCGAGTTTCACAGTTTACATCCTAACCCTAATTCTGGTCAATGGACTGTAATGCCAATAACAAGATAGGAGAAAGTATTGCGTTATCGGGGAACAGCTCTGGGACTGTGATCCAGCCACATTTGTCTGGGTGCTACCTGCTGCTGGGTGTCACTGCCAGGTAGAGCAGCCTTGAGTGAAATGTGTACCCAGTGACCTTTCTCCACCAGGCTATCCTGTTCTGCTGGCCCCTTCGCTACCATACTGAAATCCAGCCTCATCCTGAGGGTGTGGACCTTGTGAGGGCGGTATTTTGAGGGCTGTCGCAGAGTTGCTAGTGTAGCTTAGGCTAGCAGCAGGTACGAAAAAAACCTTGTGCAAGCAGGTAATATATGTGATGCCTTTCTTAAGAAAACTGGAAAACATCTCAGAGATGCTAATTCCTTCTCTCAAGGCACTGGGAGACAGAAGAAACCAGATACTAGAAAGGCAAATGCCCAGTGCCTTGAAGATCAAGTCAGGATCTGGCAAGTTCTTTGATCAGGAACAGGTTTCTCTTCTTCCTCTGGGGCAAAGATATGGCAACAACCCAACCATTTCCCAGTCACAAGGAAGCAATGACTTTCAGCTACACTGTGAGGAGTGGCACTGTGGTGGTCGCACCCATCCCTTCATTTTTCCTTCAATCTCAGTCTCCCACCAAACTTCAGTTCATCTTTTGTCTGTGTCTCCCTCCATCTCCCCAGGCTGGTTTCAGGGAGAAGGAGTGCTCTCCTCCAAGAGCTTGTGTTAAACTCTCCCAAGTCAGTTGTTTCTGTTGCATTTCTCACCTGGCTAATTACTTCAAGAATCACGAAAGATTGAAACTGCTTCTGTTTGGGGGTTTGGTTTTGTTGTTGGGTTTGGTTTGGTTTTTTTTTAACAAAAAGGACAATAAAGCCTCCTCCTGGGCACAGCAAGGGCATTTAGCTAGCTCATGTCAAGTGCCAGCCATTGTCACTTTAGCCAGGGTGCCTTCCTTTATTCACCAGCGCACAGCCCCATCCACATTGTCAGGTCTTGCAAGTGATTTCCAGCTCCCCCAGTCCTTTTCTCCTTTTCCTCTGTTCCTAGCTAGTCTCTGCGCTTAAACATCTAACAGTTTCATTCCAGATTTCCATCAGAGGTCCTGCCAGCCCTCAGTCTGAGTCAGCTGATACCACATGAAGGCTTACTCTGATTAGGGAGTGAAGTGGGAGCAGACCTTACATACTGAAAAACTGCTGAGTTATGTGTGTGCATAGTCTCTGAAGGGGATTTCACTCATCACCGTTTCCTTAATAGCTTTTTTATTTCAAAGTTAGGTTTAGGTCTTTTGCTTTTCCTTAGCTAGGACAATCACAGAAACACTTTTTTGTTTTTCTTTTTTTAAGGCCAAATTTCTGGCCTGGATGGCAAAAATCTCCAGTGGCTTGTATAATGGAAACTGATTTGAACTTCCGCTCTGGGCCAAAAAGCTAGGCACAAATTGCTGAAGTTCTCAGTTTATGCTTATCCTTGTCTGCTTTCTTGGGTTGTGGAAGAAGAACAACAAATTGTTCTTGGGGCACTGTTTGGCTAAGGGCTCCTTTTCTCTAGAGAAGCCATTGTCCAGTAATATGGAATGATTCTTCCAAAATACTGGAGAAGAACCCCAAATGCCCGAGGGATAACCAAATCAGAAAGTCTATTGCAGGTCTCTTAATGTTCCCAGTGCAAGTTTCAGCTGTTTTAGTGAGGTTTGGGAGGATGCTCAGCAAGGAGGACAGGCTTCAGTGAGTCTGTTCAGTGGGATACAAAACAGAATGCTCTGGGGAAAAACCTGTATGAGTGTACTTGTGTATGCTGGGCAACTCCCTTAGACTCATCCTTATTCTTTTTCTGCTACAGTGCAGGTCCTGGTGGATGGAGCCCCAGTCCGGATCCAGCTGTGGGACACTGCTGGACAGGTAAGCTCTATCGAAGCAGTCGTCAGCTTTGGTCCTGTGGGGCAGGGACTGTTTGCAGGCTTTTGGGGAAGGCAGCATTTAAGTGGGAAGGAAGGAAATGCGGTAGTCCAGCATCAGCCATTTGCTGGTATGGCAGTCACAGACAGGTGAATGACAGACTTCCTCAGCTCTGAAACTTGTGCCTGAACCATGGCATGGCCACAAAGTAAGCACCATGCCCTGCCTCTGAGGGTGTTGCTGTCCTAGCCAACATGTGAAAAAGCTACTGCAGCACCAAGCTGTTAGGAGATCAGTCCAGTGAAGACATTTTTTTTTTTTTTTCCCCCTCCATTTTCTACAGGAGGATTTTGACTGTTTGCGCTCGCTTTGTTACCCTGACACCGACGTCTTCCTTGTCTGCTTCAGTGTGGTAAACCCAAGTTCCTTCCAAAACATTACTGAGAAATGGATCCCTGAGATACGAACTCACAACCCCCGGGCGCCGGTGCTGCTGGTGGGGACGCAGGCAGACTTGCGGGACGATGTCAATGTCCTCATCAGCCTGGATCGCTACCACGTGAAGCCCGTGCCCCGGCCTCAGGCAGAAGGTCTAGCTGACAAAATCCGGGCTGAAGCCTACCTGGAATGCTCAGCACTGACCCAGAAGAACCTCAAAGAAGTTTTCGACATGGCCATTGTCAGCGGTGTCGAGCACAAAGCACGGCAGGAAAAGAAGATGACTGCCAAAGGCATCAAAACTCTTTCCAAGTGCCGCTGGAAGAAGTTCTTCTGCTTTGTCTGAAGCTGCTTTGAGGGGGGGGGGAAAGAAACACCCAATGCCAGTATTGGCTCTGCACCTTCTTGGAGTGACTGCTCCTATGGCCCCAGCAAGGAGGGTATGATAAGCTGCTGGGCTTGGAAACCTGGCTCTTGCTGGGTTAGAGTATCAGATGCCTAGGAGACATGAACTGGATTGCCATTGTGCCGGGATGTGGAATGGTCCAGGCAGCTATAAGTACCTGCTGGACATGTCTGTAGTATCCCAGACTAATGGGAGCCTTTAATACACCAAGACTCAGTACCCCAGAGCAGGCAGGTTCCTTGCATTGTTCAAAATGACCAGTTTTCCGTCTGAAGCTAACATGCTTTTGGAGTTCTGACACAGCATAATAAATGTGAGGGACTTTTGAAATCTGCCTATGTTTTGGCCGATTTACAGTCATGGCAGAGAGTAGGGCAGGGGCAGTTACAGGCCACTGCTGAATTTGTAACATGAGACTTGGGTTCCCTCTCTGATTCTGCTTGCCAAAATAAGTAGAGCCACTTGGCTGTGAAAAAGCAGTGCTCTTTCTTAAAGGCCCTGAATTGTGAGTATCCTTGAGAAGGTTTTTCCTAAATAAAGGCCATTAGCAGGCTGAAGAGAAAATGCACTGGGAGCTACAGTAATTCTTTAAGCAAAATTTTTGCCGAGAGGACTCTAGTCCAGTGGGTGCCAGTGCTATAGTCCTATCTTAAGAGGTAGACATGAACTTGGGGACCCATTTTGAAAGACCTTTTGCGTGTGTGGTGTTTTGAGAGAAAGGACAGGTGAGGAACAGTGATGAGTGGCTCTGTCTGTCTAGCAGAGATGAAACTCTGTTAGCAAAGGGTTTGTAACACTACCAAAGGGTGAAATGTAGATGGAGAGCCATGTATGTTGAGAAGGGAGAAAAGGAAGGGGATAAAAAGGATAAAGAGAGATAGAAGGAAGAAAGGGAGATGAAGAAGGAAAAAAGAATGAACACTGTTAAATTAAGAGTTGTGATTCTGCTTAGTTGAGATGCTAATATTCAGGGAATTTTCTAGGGACCTGGAAAACTTGCTAGTGATATCAATTTCAAAGTAATATTGTCCATACGTTAAGTTCTGAATCAAAAGGAAGGGGTTGTAGTGAGAGGGAGAGAGTTAGAGAGAGTTCCTCTTTGTTAGTAAAATCCTCAGTTTCAGATCTACGCGGGAGAACAGAATTTACCTTGTGCTGTTCTTCCTGAGGCTGCAGAACAGGAACGGAGGGCTCAGGGTTTTTTTTCTGTTGTGCTTCCTTTTTCTTAAAAGTCACTGCTTGATCTGCTGAAATCAAAAGCAAAGGAAATCCATGAAGTTCCTGCCAGACCAAAACATTCACTATGTTTGCTCCATTCTGCTCTCCCCTGTTTCTCAAGGGATTAATTTCCTGGTGAGTCTCTTCACATTTTATTACAGAACTTGCATCGATTTCTAAAACTTCTTTCATAGAGACATTTCGTTCTGGTTTATGTAGCAGAGAGCATGACAGGTCTGTCAAGCAATGCTTTCAATACTCAGGGGGTTCTCTGCATCTGCCCATGGCCCATCACTTTAGGGACGCTCTGGAGTAACATGATAGAAGGGGATATAGCTGTGGGTTGTTTGCCCTGCACCAAAAGCAAGCATACCTGAGGTAGTGGGCCTGTAAAAACCAAATGCAAGTAATACAGTGTGGCTCTGGATCCGGAGAAATGCCTGGAAATCTCTCTCACAACCATCTCTGTTTGTGGCGCATCTCATCTAGGCCCCAGGACATGAGACAAGCCTGCTGCCTCCCTGGGGATCTCACCGTATGAAAGAGGTGGGCAGGTCTTCTTGGGCAGGCATGTGGCCCACAGCCTTGGAGCTGCTTGTAGGGTAAGGCTTAGAGACCTGAAAGGAGGGTGTGTCAAAACAAGCTGTGTTGAAAGGACTCCCCCAGCTGAAAGGGCATCCAGGTTCTGGTGAGGATTCCTAAGAGATGGAGAGTGCAGAGGCGGTAGCTAGAAGTGCCATGTCCCACAGCCCTCTTGGTAGGACACCACTTCGTGAACAAAGCTCTCGCTCAGCAATGCATCCCTGCATGTATTTCCTACCTGTACAGGCACCTTTGTAGTATCACTAGTTCAGTTTGTCTGTTGGGTCTTTACGCATTTCTTTAGCCTGTGAGACCGAGGGCTGCAGTGTGACCTGCTGAGGAGCATGCCATACCCCTATGGGGCAAATCCACAGGTGGAAAGAACGCCAGCCTCCCTCCTGCTGAGGAGAGCAAGGGTTGTCTTGCAGTAGCTTGGTATGAAACAGGGCTTATTTCACTTTGGAAAAGAAGCTGTACTGAGAGCTACTTTCTTCCTCTGTGATTGTGTCTAATATTTGTTCAAATAAATTTTTTAAATGTCTGCAATCTGTGTTTGTAGTTTTGTCAGTGCAAAACAAGCTGGGCTTTAAGATGGAGGAGTTACTCCATTTTACTGACAATAGCATAAGAAGGAAATTGTCCCACTTCTCCCTCCATATCCTAACCCCCACTAGCAATGGTAAAAATCCCCTCATAGCTGAAACCTTCCAAGATCCTTCTGTTGCCTCAGTCAATTTTCCTCTCCCTCAGCAGCTGCTCAGGTTGGAGGCTGCCAAGGGGGATGGAATAGCACACATCCAAAGCTTTCAGTGCCTCCCCCCAGAAACCACCATCCAGGGACCAGTCAGGAGGCCCTCCCAGCACTCAGAGACAAGCCCATGTAGGACTTGCATTCGGAGCCTTAATAACACCATGCTGCTCTGTCATTAGGCGGGTGGGTAATTTAGCGACCAGCTTTATTTAACTTCCCTTGGTAGTTAAACGCTGCTCAAGTGCTGAAAAATTTTGCCTGTGCCACATAGGACACAAAGGCTCTATCCAAGATAGCTCACAGGACTCGTATTCTTTTAGCCTGATCATCAGCATCACAGGTAGGTCAGGGCTCCGGTCTACCCACATCTGGGGCCCCACAACTGCTCCAAAGGCAGAGGGCTGGGAAGCGAGACTGCTGGGGGAGTTCAGCAGAGAGGTAGGAAAGAAAAGGGACAAAACCCATGGTGTAGCAGAGGTAATGAGCAAATGTGATTCAGAAAATAGAAGGGAATAGGGAATTACTGCTGCTAAAACATGATTTGGGAACTTTTTTTTTTTTTAAGACATCTGAGGCCACACTGTCCTCCTGCAGTCTGCTGTTTGCTAGATCTAAAGGGACCTGTGGGATTATTTGGAGCCAGCTCCCAGCTTTGCAGCTTCCCAGCATTAAAGCTTACAGAAGAACCTGTGACTGGAAATAGCAGCAAAGTGTGAATTAACTTTACGGGGAGTGAGTCATCCCACTGAGCCATATCCTGTCATGTGCACAATAAGCACCCTAAAACTGCCTGAAACCCATGAACAAAGCTGAGCTCCTGGGGGTGGCGGTGAATCTATCTCATTGAGTGACCAACTAAAGCCACCCAAGGAGTCTTTAAAGCCTTGCTCTCGTCCTCTCCATGTTGCAGTACTGGACCTGTGCTACTACCTGGCTCTGGTACAGTTTGGACTTGTTTCTGCCTTGCAGTGCTGCTTGACCAACCTGTATTTTCAGATGATGCTGAGAGCACAGGAGAATTCCTGGGAGACTGTTGCTAACACAAACCACCCCACCAGGCTGGGTGAAGCTAGCCAAGCCCATTTCTAGGCCAGCACAATTCCACACCATTCCACACCAAGTGCCACTTACTTTAATGCTGGAAAGGATCCTTATGATTAGTTGATCTGACTTGCTCCGTAGTGCAAAGCTCAGCATCAAATGCTAAAAAATCCCAGCGTGCCTATTAGGATAGAAACTCTCTAGTGCCTTTTTTTTTGCTCAGGTCTCTGACTTCAAGCCCAGTCAGCAGACTCCTGCATCCAGCAGAGCAACTTATCAGGGCTTTCCCACCAGCATAAGCAACACTGCAAGTCCTTCACCACAGGTAAACACCATGTCGTGTAATTCTTCATGAAGCTGGTGTGCTAGCTGCTGCTTTCAGCTACCATCTCCAAAGAAGCTGAGCTCAGGTGTCAGAAACAGTAGGAACTCAGGGTGGAAAGGACCCTTTTGTCTCCTTTCTCTGTAGGTAGTACACCCTAAATGAGCTTAGCTGGGTCAAGAAGGTTCCCAGCTGGCAACACTTTCCCAAGCTTCCACTGAACCCTGACGGGGAATTAATCCCTAAAATAATACCAAGTTTCGTCTGACTCAACACAGCCTTCTTCCAGTGCCAGAAGGGCAAGTCTGGAAGGTCCCTTCAGGAGATCTTTATGCCTTGTAGATTACATCCTATTTACTTTGAAGGGACGGGCTGAATTATTACCAGGTCGGGAGCCGACATGAGTCCAGCAGCAGGAACCCAGCTGTGCTTGAACCCTGCTGAAATGCAATTACCTGGGAATGGCATCCTCCCCCATTTCCTGAGAAGGGTATGATTGCGTTAACAACCTTATCACTTTCTTAACACCCCCCAATTTAATCCTCA
Organism: Elanus axillaris; assembly: GCA_026212715.1. Taxonomy (NCBI): domain Eukaryota; kingdom Metazoa; phylum Chordata; class Aves; order Accipitriformes; family Accipitridae; genus Elanus; species Elanus axillaris. The sequence goes on from JANZLQ010000032.1 coordinate 19,877,680, forward strand.
GGTGCTAGCTAGCTTTTTTTTCTTCAGTTCGCTCCAAGTTTAATGCTCTTTATCAATCGGGCAACCGTTTCCAGCTTGGAAGTAGGGTCTGGTTTGACTTTTCTCAGCTGTAGTGACAGCTAAGTAGTCTGCTCCAACTTTGCTCCTAATGCCTTCCCACCCCTGGTTTGGGCAGGATGGGTCCCTCCCACGGTCCTCTCCATGGCCTCGCAAGGAGTGGCATGGGAGCACCGGCGGGGTGGGAGTGAGCAGAGGCACTGCTCAAATGGGCACTGCCACCACGAGAAATGTTTGTCCTCTCGCAGCCCCTGCTTTAGTCGGACCGCTGCTCTTCCAACGCTGCTGAGAGAGTCCTCTGTGCCCAGGAGGTGGTCCTTGGCCCGCTTGGTCTGCTTAAACACCTTGGCTCTCCTTTACATCGTTGCCTCTCTCGGAGCTATGCTAAATCGCTCTGTAGTGGGCCTGGGAGATAAAGCATTTATGCAAAGAAACCACTCGAATTTTACAGTATGGCTCCAAGCTGGTCCTCCCTGGACTGGAGGATGCTGGTCAAGACCCAGCTCCCAGTCTGCATCTGCTCCCAGAAGAGGAATCAAAGAGCTGGCCCAGCCGGCACCTGGGCCTCCTGGAAGCTGCTTACTCATGCCTCTGCAGAGTCCAGCCCTGGGCTCTCGTTCCCACCGTATAAATACAGCATTGTACTTGCAAAGACCTATTGCACAAGAGAGCAGGGTATGTTTCAACGTATCCCTGAGACAGGTTCCCTCTGCTGCAGCCCCACGTGATCCCCGTTCCCAGGGTGACACCGTGCCCTTTCCAGCTCCTGGACCGAGCTGCTCGGCATCCAAACCTGCCGGACTTGTTCTGGAAGCACAGGAGCAGATGTGGGTCCCATCCTCCCCCTCCATCCCCTTATCCCCAGCGCTGCCCCTGGGGCAGTGTTGTGAACTGAAATACTCTGGTTTCTGCTGCTATGGAGGAACATCAGGTGCGGGGAAATTTGGCTCGGGGACAAGTTTCACCACGAGTCACTGAGCCAGGCTTTTCTTTCCCATGAGATAATCTTGGGCGGGGCAGACAATCTCTTAAAATTAAAATACAATGAAAATACACGGGCTTCCCAGGGTTTAGGGTAAATCTCTCTTTCCTTGTTTTCTCAGAAAGCCAGCCAGGCGCTGCTGAAGCCTTCCCTGGGCTTGCAGCACTTGCGGCCGCAGCCTCGGAGCCAGGCCTGGCTTTCTGCTCCCCCCAAATCCCGGGCTGGCAGCAGGAGCCCACCTGAAGGACCTGGCTTTGCTGGTGGCGAGGGTAGAAGAGCTCAACCTCCCGTGGAGCAACCTCCACAGTCCTGTAGAGGAGGACGGATGGGAGAGCGTGGGTTAGCGAGCCAAGCGCGGACAGCAAAGCCCCCTTCCCACGGCACCCCGCCTTTGGGCTGGTGGCACGGTGGCACCTGCTGGTGGGGACAGCGCCGGTGATTTCCAAGCAGCCACCCACATGTGAACGTTTGTGCTGGCAGTGCCATCCCCGCTGTTAAACTCTGGTGGGGGGCTCGGCACACTCAGGTCATGGGCCTGCCCTTCCTCCACCATCCCCGTAAGTGTCTCACCCTGCCACCGAGCTTAACCTTCTGCTTCTCCGGGTGAAGACCTAGTTACATAGTTCAGTGGCAACAGGGACATAGGGAGAAGCCTGGGATCTCGCTGACGGCGAGCGCCAACGCTCCAGCCCTGCAGACCGAGGTGCTTTCTCATCCAAAGGGGAAAGTCAGCATCACGTGCTGCAGCAGGGCCTGTCGTGGGAGGATTCGGTTCTCCCGGCAGAGGCTGCATCCCTGCGGGGCTAGACGGGAGAGATGCTGGGAAAATGCTGCCCGAGCAGCGCAAATGGGTTTCGGGCAGTATTGCAGAGCCCTAGCTGCTCTCCTGCAGCAAGGCCTTCGCTGTGCCGCCTGCCCGGGGAGCGGTGTGTGCCTGGGGACAGCTGGTGCCTGCCACTGCCGGAGCCACTGGGATGGCTGGGATGGCTGGGATGGCTCTCTGCAGCACTGAGGCAGGCCAGGAGGCAGAAGGAGCACCCGGCTAAGGGCAGAGCTTCAGAAACTGTACGTTCGTCTTCGCTGCCAGGAAGCCAGAGAGTGCCTGGGGCGCACCGATGACGCACGGCACACCTGAGATCATTTTCATGGGAATAGACCCGTGAGAGACAGCGAGAGGAAGAGTCAGGGAAACTCTCCCAGCACTTCAGTCAGTGTCAGCATTCACAGGGCAGATTTCACAAGATAAACAAAAGCCTTTAATAACCACACTGGAGGGAGGCTTTGAAACCCTGTGAAACTTCTGCCAGGAAAGAAGAGCAACAAGCTCCTCGTGGAGTGCCAATGCCACCAGCTAGCAGGAGACTCGGCGGCCGCAGAGAAAAAAAGGCTTGCAGAAACCAAACCATAAAGATCCGAGTGTGGGTACCCGAGCTGTACTCCCAGCTGTGGGTAGTAATACGCATGGTGCTATATATAGCACAGATGAATATTCATTCCTCTTGCTAAGGGGTTTTAATAACATGGAGCAGATGAAAGATGTCAGCCACCCTGGAATATTATCTGAGCAGCAGTGTATAATCTGAAGGGAGGGTAAGAGAGGATATCTAATGTTGTGATATCTTCTGTAGGATGATTTGGTTTATTTCTCACAAGCCAAATAGATTTGTAGAATAACAAGAGTTATTAGCATCTAACAGTAAAGTCTTACATGTACGAGACTCCTGTCAAAAGATGCTACACCTGAAATATGGGGACTCCGTGCTAAGCAATAAAATACAGACATACCTTGGGAGGGAGAGGACATCTTGCAGCAGCTGGCTGGCTGCCTTATGAGTCCCAGTAGCAGCAGCATCTTGCCTTTCCATGCAGTGCATTTATTCACTATCTCCAAACATCTCTTTTCAAGTGATAAAGACGCTGCATTAGGTGCTGGGAGAGAGGGTAAGTCTAAATATAGTTTAGGTCACCAGAAACCTGGAAGTGTTGACCCAGGCTTTAACATCATTTCCCTGTGTGGTTTTGGGTGAATGACTTTCCCTTTTTCATTTGCAAAAGGGAGCTCCCTCCCCTCCATGGGGTGTGATACACATCTATTAACTGGTATTCACAGGGTGCCATAGCAGGGGAAGGGTTATTGCCAGGAACATCACAGCGCTTCTCCTCATGGTCCTCAAAATGGACAAAAGCCCTGGGATGTGTCCAGACACTGGTCTCCATTAATGTATCCTGTGAGTTTCCAGAGAGATCTGGAAAACCAAATTCTGTGATTATAACTCCAGCTCTGGGGTTCAGGCAGTTATGGGAGAAATTCAGTATTCATTTAGAGCAAATGTCTCCAACCTTCAGAGCTGTTGAAGGAAACATGAATCCACATGGTCTGGAAAATTAAAGATGATTAAAAGGAAGCCCTATACATGTTGCTACTTAAATGATACATATGCCACCTTGGTGATGTGGTGGGAGAGGAGGAAGAATGAAATGTAGTGTCTTCATAGAGCTAGTACTATCAAGTCCCCAGAGAAAAATAAAGAGATGGACCCAAAATGCAGAACGTGGGACATTTGTGTCTGGCTCCGCTGCTTCCACCTGGTGACGGTAGCACAGGCAGAACTATCTGAGCAGAGCCACAGCCCAGGTGGGTCAGAGGCCACCATGCAGGAGGTCTGGTAGCCCAACAGCAGCAGGAACCGTTCCTGAACAAGACTCAGAACTAGCTTCACTTATGGGTGAGGAAACAGCGTCCCACCCTAGAGTCTATCATGTAGGACAGGGAGAGGAGGAGGAAGGGGCATTCTGATTACTGAGACACCTCTGCATAGTTTAGTAGAGAAGATCAGCTGGACAAGAGCAGCACACATTTCCAAGGTGGCCAGCTCCCTGGGTAAGGAGCCGATGGCCCGGACAGGCACGCCTGAGCCCATGCTGAAGTCTGTGCTGCTGGGCTGCCACAGTACCCGACATGGCTGGGTCACCACCACCAAGCTCTGATCGTGCTTCCTAACTGAGGTGCAGACAGACTCTCAGGTACAAAAAGACATA
>JANZLQ010000032.1:19881857-19945109 GCA_026212715.1 Elanus axillaris
CGATGGCCCGGACAGGCACGCCTGAGCCCATGCTGAAGTCTGTGCTGCTGGGCTGCCACAGTACCCGACATGGCTGGATGAAGCTGGGTCACCACCACCAAGCTCTGATCGTGCTTCCTAACTGAGGTGCAGACAGACTCTCAGGTACAAAAAGACATACCTGAGGGGCTTTAAAGCCTCCTGCTGCCACTTTCTGTCAGGTGTGGGTTGGCCCCTTTCCTCCCTCCCTCTTCCAGAGTTGAGACCGGAGTGGGGCTGCTGAGCACCCGGGCTGTTCACCGAGAGAGAACGGCACTATCCAGAGTCCAGCCTTCCTCCTGCCTCATCCGGATGAATAGTCAGCCAGTAAAGGCATAGTTTTGCTTCTGCTGAACATCAGTGCTGACTTCACTGATGATGACCTTCCATGTTTTATTGGCACCCACGGGAAGTCTCTGGCCACATCTGTGGTCTAAATAATTACAGCCTCCCAGCAAGAAAGGATGAGGGGACAGCACGGGCATTTAAATGTTACAGAAGGGACTCTACAGAGAGCACTGCTTGCTTGCTCTTCCCTAAACTCCTTTCTATACATCAAGGAGCATAAAAGAGTAGGAAGAGATGGAGTCCTGCTCTCAACCCTCCATCCTAGAGGATGGCTTTATTGGTAATTAAAAACTACATCTCAGCTTAATTTTCTTCCCACACTTGGCTGTACTCTATCTTACCCTCATCTCAAAGAGGCATGTCAGTCCTTTCATATCCTCACTGGAGTTCACAGAGGTTTGCCAGCATTAATCAGAGGCAATTACCTCTGCCTCTTTAGGCAGGGATATCAGACCTAAGCCTAGGGTGACTCATTGCAAGATCGCTTCCCCCTGCAAGGTTCTTCCAGACATCTCCTTTGCCTGGAGACCTCAGCTGCCTTTGGTCATTCCATGCCTGGGAAACATTCCTGGCAAAGAGCAAGCCCCAACTACTACCCAGCCTCATGTACTCCACATCCCCGTCTTTTCACCTCACCTGGTGGAACTGATAAGGGGGTTACTGGCTGGTGCTGGCCAGGAATTACCTAACCAACATTTTCACATTTTGATAGATCAGCTTTTTCAAATGGATTTTTGGGAGGAACCGTTCTGTCTTTGTGACAACCCACTGCAAGGCAGCCGGGGCTGCTGGACCACAGGCTTGTTCTCAGCGGTGGGTCTGGATGGACCCTGGAGCAGTCCAACCACCCTGACCACTCCTGACCCGGACATCTCCAGGATTCCCACCTCTGTGCTGAGAAGAAAGGAGTTGCACCTTTGGGCCTTGCAGCTCTGATGCCCTAAGAGCCCTGGCTGGAAGGAAATCCCTTTCAAGATCCCTTGGCTCTGTGGGACGGAGATCCCTCAGAGGTGAACGGACCATTTAGGAGAGAAAGGACCCACATTTTCCTAGAGGGAAAGTTTCTGGTCCTACAGAAATCCCAGGGTTCAGCATGGGTGATAACAAAAATCTGCTTCGGAATTTTTGCCAGAAATATTCCAAAGTAGTAGAAATATATGTCCCAGAGAAGAAATGGGGTTTCAGCAAGCTGTAGCTCTTGGAAAGAAAGTGAAGTCTATTGATATTATGCACAATATGCAGTAGATACTTTGTTACCATTATTGTTACTTACTAATAAATATTTTTGTTGCTAAGCTCAGCCTGCCAGCACATACTCTTGTGAGCGTTGGCTGTAGTCATCCTCCCCACCAAAGCCTGCGTCAACCTCGTAGATATCCTGACTCTGCAAATAAACACTCAGGTGGCCCTGGCCCACCGACCTGCACGTACCTCCAGTGCTCCAAGCAAGCATTTGCAGGAGAGCAAAAGAAATCTGGTGGTTTAAAAGGGCACAAGCTTCCAGAACAACCGCTCCGGCTGGTCAGGGAGCAGAGCATTTCACATCGCACCTGCCATGCTAGGAAATGAGGTTGGAGAAGTACAAGTGATGGGTGCCCGCTGGGGTAACTCTGTGAGGATCACCCCCCTTCTATTTCTTCCCTTCCCCTCCAAGCAGCCCGGCAGCTAGGAGAAATTTCCGCTGTTCTGCAGTAATCTGGATGCACTGTCTCTAGATCTGATCTATCTATCAGCAGATAGTGCTGCTGTGCAAATACACTGGATTGTTGTTCTGAGGTCAAGAAGGAAAAATGAGCAGGAAGGAAAGCAACTGACTGAAAAATAAACCACGTCTCAGCAAACAGATGAAAGTCACTAAGGAATAATCTAGTTTTGTGCAGAAAGGCCGGAGCCCTCGAAAACCCAGGGAGCTGGGAAGGGGCCTGCCTCTCGCAAGGGCTGGGAAGCTCCTGGGGGGACTCACCCCACACATGGGGTGCTGCCCGCAGAGTCCTGCCTCATCAGTGCTGACTGAGCAGGGTACGAATGCTTTACGCAAAGCATTTCCCTGTGAAATAAATACTGCTCTGCGTGTAAGGAAGCTGCCTGGTCATAATACGCATCACTGATTGCAAAGTTGCACAAGAAGAAGTTGGCGAGAGCAGCTCGGTGAGCACCCTGAAATGGCAGGGGCTGGCCAGGCAGCAGCTTATGTCCCACAGAGTTTTCCGGAACGTGTTGAGTGCAGACTTATTTTCAAAGGCCAAACCTCAACTCAGTGAGCAGAGAGGGAAAATGGACATGAGGCAAAAATGCTAATGTCTTCTGCACACTCCTTCATGACACGCACAGATGTGCTCCACTGTTGGAAGCAAGGGCAAAACAAATGACCTGTTACTTCCATCTCGGGCACTGCCAGTGACAGGGAAATCTGCTGTTAATAGGAACAGGTTTCTGATAAGGACAACAGCCCTTTTTTTTGACTGGCACTTCCGCTTTTGCTAAAACCTCTTTTCATCTTTTTAGCCAGTGTGTACATCCCTGGCTCCTGTTCTTAAAGGGTGGACAATAGCCTCCTTACTGGTAGGAATTACCTCTGCGTTATGAAGAGGACAGGGACATGAAAAGCAGGCTTGTCTGACAGGGCAAGCCTTTCCAACACAGCAAAACACTGCGGTGCATAACAGGCTGCAACACTGTTTTGGTGCCCATTGTTCCTTTGCATAAAAGCCTTTGAACCAGAGTCAGTAATTATGGGAGCCGCACTGTGCACAGCTCCTCAGCTGCTGATATGTTTATCAGTGGAGCATCAATCTGACTTGCTTCCAGGAGGTTTAGATGGCATGGGGTCATGCTTGCATCAGCTAATAAACTCCTCGGAGCTGGGATGATCTCTTTCTTTTGTATCTGTGAAGCAGACAGTATCAATGGAGTCCCCATCCCTGATTTAAATAGCTGCCTCGATTCAGTGATGACAACATGTAAGGCTTTAAACCTCGGGGACTGGACAGGCATTGCAACGGTGCAGGGGTGCTTCCTGACAGTTTCAGGAGGTTGAAAACAGGAGGGCTTTTAAACTAAATGACAAAATTGCTATGTTAAAATACATTTTATCATGAAAACACAAAGGATTGCTTTCCTCTCACCCTGTCTGAACTTTGGCTGAGTACTGCTGGCAAACAAGTGATTTAGAAACAGTCACTGGCCATGGCAGGATCCTCTTTGACATCTGCCCTTACCTGGGAGGAACAGGGATGCTTGGGCAGCAGGGCAGTCCCTCTGATTTGTCCTAGGGTGAATCAGCAAGTCTCAGCTTCATTAGACACCCTAAGGATTTCTGAAATCTCTCTGATTTTGTGAAATTTATTGCTAATCCTATGGAGCTAGAAGATCCAGTGCTCTAACCATCAGATATGTGAAATATGCCAGTTTGGGGCAGACAGAAGGGAAAGGTTGAGACATAGCCACTGGCTAGTCTCCTCAGGACATTCTCAGCTTGCTCATGCTAGGGGTGGAAAAGGAACTTTTAAAGCATTAGAACAATTTTTGACACAAATTAAATGGGTGCAAACTGGGCAAAATTCAAGACAGGTTGGAAAGAAGAAGATGGATTTTGGTCACAGAACCTGAAGGTTCTGGAGGGGTTTTCGTCTGGAACTGTTTGAGAACAAGCCTCTCCCCTTGAAGACCAAGCATGTCTTGTTTATGACAACTACTGGGTGACAAAGTTGTCTAAAATAGAAGGTAAGTAAGTGGACATGAGTCAGGAGGCCTTTTCCAGCCCTGCGTTCAAAAGCAGTTTCAAAGGACTGCCGTACCTTACAATTACAATCACACTGAGGATGGCTCCCGAGCTTTGCCCAGCTCCACAACAGTCATCTCTATGAGAAATTTGGACCATACTATGTGCAACATATATTACTCCACTCTAATTGCAGCACAGACAAGCATAGACTTGGTTAGGAACCGAACACGGTTTGTCTCATTGCTTTCAGTGGCCAGTTTTAAGAAGCACCTGTGCATCGGCTCTTCCCTTGTAAGAGAGTCCTTAGCTGGGAGCCTGGCCTCCTGATCCACACTTTTTTCCTGGGATGACTGGGCAGAGAGCTGATTTCCTTCCCGAACCCATGCCACGGAGGCAGCAGTCTGGTCGGGAGCAGGTGGCTAGTCAAGCTCTGAACATATCAGGGAGGTCTTGTGTTGTCCTCCACTCTAAGGAGATGAAAGGCACCCTGGAGAGGATAGTTCAGTTCAGCTTTGCTGAAAAGCACCATAAAGCTGGGTGAGAAGACAGCTAGGTCATTTTAACCTCCACACAGCTGCTGGAGATCCCCTACGGATAGGAGTTGGAGTGTGGGTCTCATGTAGGTACACTGGGGTGAGCATTTCCTTACCTTGAATTTTGCTGTAGGACACTCAACTGAAGTTAACTTTCTTGGAATCAGAGGCACTGTTTTTTTACAGCCAAGGCACATTTTCAATCATTAGGGTTCCCATGGTGCTTTCTGCAAGGTTTTGCAAAGTGTCCCACCCAGACTGCTACGGGAGTGCTTTGCACAGTGCCAAAGATCTCCTCAGCAGTTTGAACTGGAAAACTTTATTACCACTTCCTTTCCTGACACCATTACGTCTGGTGAAGAAAGTTTACAGGGTCCCAAGAACATACAGAAAGATAAGGTTCTTCTGTGACTGGAGAAAGATGCTATCTCCTGCTTGATGCTGTGATATTTGGATTGTGCCACACGGTCTGGCAGTTCCAGACATCTTGCAATTCATATCAGAAGTCTCCAGGGGATAAAAAAAAAAAAAGACAGAAAAGAAGGGTGTGCTGAGAGTCAAACAAAGGTAGAGTTTATGGGAAAGTGAAGGGGAGGGGGGCAAACAAGAGCAATAGGAAGTTAGACTTTGAACAAGCCCGGTCATGCCTCGGGTACTGGTTCTACCTGCCCGCCACCTGACCACAGCCCAGTCTGCCCAGTGACTGCAGTGGGATCTGGGGCGCGGAGCAGCGCCGAGCGAGCGGGGTTTGTTTGCTGGTGGGGTTCCTGCGGAGGGGAGGTGGCTGAGACACGTTGCGATGAGCGCGTCCGTCGGTGGCAGCCCTTGCCAAAGGCCCATGCGCAGGCACCAGGAGTGGCTCTGGAGAGGGAACGCTTGTTCACGCGTGACGTCTCTGTTGTTGCAGGGCTTGGGAAACAACTGGTTGTGGGACAATGACAGAGGAGGATTTGGTGATCTCTGCAGCTCAGCTCTGGGTGCATCTGGTTGCTGAAAGGGGCTGGTGACAGGACCAGGTTTATTTACAAGTCATTGCAGCTTAGCATCATCCCCTCTTTACAGAAGAGAAACAACTCCCCATATCCAGAACATCTGCCTTTCTCCTACCTGACAGAGTATAAGGATCTGGCCAAGCTCCGAGCTTGGTGAGAAGAGTCAGCACTCAATTAAAATAGCAAACACCTGGGCACACGGGCCTTTCTCCATTTTGAAACAGAAGCAGCATACTCCAAAGCCAATTATGGACTGAAATTAACTGTTCTGGATTTCATTAGTTATGTATCATTTAGGCCATCCCAGGAGGAAAAGGCATTAGGAGCTATGGAGTAAAAAGGGAATTAGTTGGACGGAGTCAGGTGAGACAGTTATCTCCCAGGGAAGGACAAGCTCCCCACCATCCTCATTTCCCCGGTTACTTCTCAAAGTCTGCAGACAATCACTGTGCGTTTCTGCTTTGTCCTGCTGAAGAGAACAAGGGAAGGGAGGCTCGAGTACCCAATCTGCAGGTCATCTGGGATTTGCGAGAACCTCAACTACAAAAACATTCAGGAGGATCTTCACCAGAGTGCAGGGAGTGGAGCAGGGACACAGGGCTTGGTTCCCTCCAGCCTAGAAACCTGCCAAGCTCTTCAGAGCTACCAAAAAAAAAAAAAGTGCTAGCACCACTTTCTTTTTTTCACCCAGAGGGAAATGATCAAGTGGCCTTTTGTACCTGCTTTATATACGATGCAATGACTGAGTGGATGAAACATGAGAGCGCGTGGTTCCAGGGATGCAGACCCTGTGAGCCAGGGCTCAGAGCATCCTTTCCTGGCTCTGGGAGAGGCTTTTCTCCTGACCTGGTCACCTGCACAGCCCCGCCAGGCAGTCCTCGGCCTGCTGTCTTCAGGTAACGTGCAAAATAAGTGGCCACTTTTGCCCCAAATGCAAGTTCTGCTTAAGCCTGTGCTCCCAGGCTGTCGCAGCCGACTCCTCCTGCTGCCAAAATCCAGGCTCAAGGGAGAAGCTTCTGCAGTTTTACATGCGGGTTTCACCACCGCTGCTTCCCGGCCCTTTCCTCACGGCCTCCTTGGAACAGGCTGTCAGAAGAGTTTCCAGCCCACAGCCAGTTAATCACACAGAATTAACATAAACCTGAACGCAGTGGGGAATAAATGAAAGCTGGGAAAGCCCCCTTTTCTCAGCAGCTGGATGAGGCAATTTACAGAAAGCCTGGAGGCATGGGGAAGAAGGAGCCTTTCATGAGGTTGCCCGTCCATGTGAAATGAGGGCAGTTTGGGGCAGCGCTCCTGGCCCCCTCAGCCCTAGTGCTGTGGGCCAAGGCAGGACAGCCAGCAGGCCGTCTGCCCCAGAGACCAGGCCCACGGCAAACGGTGCCGGGGAAAGCTCTCCCAAACACAGGGAGCGCTGGGAGACGAGACGGCCATGTTACTCCCGATCTGCCAATGAAGAGATACACCAAGCAGGGATGTGACTTGTGGGCCAACAAGCAGAAGCTGGATGCAGTTTTCTAGAGCCTCAGTCTGGTGCTGTAGAGCCAGGCCGTGCAGGCCTAGGGGAGATGTCAAGGCTGACGGGTGTGGTTTGACATTTCTGGGTTAACTTCCCTCAGAGATGCTCTCCAAGGCCTGCTCCTGGGGGTTTTCTCTTGCCAGCGCTGGTGCTCAGCTGATGCCCTGGGGAGTCAGTTCAAGGAGCTGCACTAGCAGAAAACAAATCCCTGAAAAACGAATAGCTTTTTGCCCGGATGTTGCAGGGAGGCGGGCAGTGCTAATGTGAAGAAAGCAGCTGGGGCGTGGGACTACCCCTTCAGCAGGGGCTAGCTGTAGGACACACGGAGTTGCAATGCTGAGCTGCTCCTTTGGGCTCAGTTTTCACCATCAGCTCTGCAGGCTGACCCAGGGGTCCTGCCCTGTCTTGCACCCTTGGCTGGAGGCTCTCACCAACACAGAGGAACAGCCCAGTGGAACACTCACCTAGCAGAAAATCAGAACATCCTTTCCAGCCTGTCTCGCCAAGCGGACCTGGCTGGCGCTTGGAGATATGAGGACCAGCATGCAAGCGATGGAGCTCAGCTCATCTTCAGTGCCTGGAGGCAGACACATTCAGCAGTCTGGGAGAAGCTGCAGTGGACTGTAAAACATCAGCTGTGAGGTACCACACGCAAGATTTTAAATCAGTTCCTTGCATCCAGGGCCTTGCAGAGGAAGAGGAGCCTAGTGGTAAAAAAATACGGATGAAAACAAATAGCTGTTTTCTTGGTACTTGGGCTTCCTTCTGGACCTCACCCAGTTGCCCCAGGGTTGGCTAACAGTTAAAGTTTCCCCAGTACACAATACTTTAAGTATTCAAATGGCAGTGTCTGGTTACATTGAGTATTTCCAAGCAGAGTCCTTCAGATGCTTACTCATTTTTTGCAATGGCCAGCTATTTGCATGGCTTTTACAGCCTTGCATGCTTAAGACAGTAATGTGATGGGAATGCAACAGAGAAGGAAGAAGATAAAGCCTTGCTGGCTGAGAATGTGCCTGTACAAGGGGACTGGAAGAATGATACTGGGCACACACATTGTGCCAGCTCTTTTTCCTTTATCTACAGGGTTGTGCTCTGAGCAGATCCTGTCTCTGATCGGTCCCTTAGCAGCTGAACAGGGAGATAAATAGAAGGAGAGTCAAATTTGCATGGCTGAGCAGCAGAGGGGTGGTGGAAGGATTGGTGAGCAGAAGACATGTCAGGCAAGAGGCAATTCCTGGGCAAATCTGTTTTCCATTTAAAACAGATTAACCCAGGCTTTGGGGTAAAGGGGTAAAGACTTCCCCCTCTCCCAAAATACTAGGATAAGAGGGAAAGAAAGATGTGTTGACAGGGTGTAATTCTACAGCACAAGCAGGGATAGTTTCTAAGTATGAGAGAGAACCAGTTCAAACTGGTTTAACAGAAACTTTGTGCACCAAAAACCTCTAGTGAGGACATTAAAATAAGAGCATTGCATCTTCGGCAGCAGCTCCCGTCTGCTCGGCTGAAGAGCCTCATGGTCCATGCAACGACCCCACAGCTCCCCAAAGCATCCGCCTCTGTCCTTAAGCCTCCTCAAGTGTGTCACAAGTGCCCATTCATCCTCTAATACAGATTTGCAGCCACCTCCAATGCAGAGAAAAGGGTTGTATGGTAAGGCTTGGAAGACACGACTACCAGCTTCCAAATTTGATGACATTCTACAAAACGACTGTTTTGGCTTGCTTTGGTTTTAATGAAGGCTCTACTGCCCGGAGTCCTCTGATTACAGAAAAAAAAATCTTATTTCTTTCAAAACATAGTGTGTGTGTTGGAGGGAGGAGTATAAGTAAGTCAGCAAAAAAATCTGGCAAACCGATCCAAAGGGATAAAAAACAAGAGGGAGAAGCACCCACATGCATTTTTTATAAAGTCTCACTGGTGAACTTTTGCTGCTGGACTGGTGACCCCAGGAGCTGGGTCTGACTCTATATAACCCATACAAAACCACGAGGAAGCAGACCCAGGGCACAGAGGACCCACAAGAGGCTTGGCAGACCTGAGGTCAATTCTCCGTTCTTCTGAAGGTTGTATCAGCTCTCCCCTGCCTTGCAGGTGGCTATGAGGGTTCCAACTAAGTGGACCACAGCATTACCATAGAAAGGGAGGGAGGGAACAGTATCTCACATCTTATAGAGCTCATAGAGGCCTAGAGCATGTCACATCTTAGCATCTGATGCACCATAGTGCACAATGTCCCTGCTGGTTTGACAGTACAGTGTCCAAGGCAACACCGGGTGGGATATTAAGATATTGCTGCCCCCTCTTGCGGACATCTCAAAGGAGCTGGCAAACCACACTGGGAAGCTGCGCTGGCTGAACAATAGCCCCATAATGAATAAAAAAATGCGGCAGTGCAGCCCGTAGCCAGTGGTGCAGGCGCGGGCAGGAGGCAGGCAGCAGAGCTTGGGTCCCCCTTGGGGGTGCAGCTGGGAGAGGGATGGGTTCCTGTGATGCCTACGTGAGAGGGACACTATTGCTAAATTTAAAGCAGAGTTTCTGGCTGGGGGAGTCCCAGCAGCTCAAATTCCTGGGCCAATGCTTCACTTGGAGACCGGTCACAAATATTTTTTAACAATCCTGAAGCAGCCGGCATGTGGGTCAGGTGTGTCAGGGCAGAGAACAAAGACACAGACACTTTGTCTGGGCCGAGACTCGTGGAAAATTTCCCCTCTTCTTGCCAGAGTGCCAGGCTGGCTCCAGCAGGGCTCCTGGCCTCTGCGGCTCCTGTCAAATGCTCGCTGTCATTTTGTATATCCTCTCATGTAGGCTGGCTCTGGGCAACTTAGCGAAGACGGTAATTAAATGTTGGGTCTGGCCTCTGCAAAATCTCCCAGAGCTGTTACAGGAACCGATGGTGAGTTTCAAAACTCCTGACACAGCAGCAGGTGAGGACATCTCAGAGAGGCAACCGTTGACGAAGGGCCACAGAAACTCTGTCAACGCCTCAGGTGGCAGCTTGCCCAGGAAACACTCATTTCCCCTTGACACTGGTCAGCCAAGCTGCCTTGCAGGAGGGTTCCTCCATGCCCTTTTACATGCTGCAGAAGAGATGGGATGTGCTATAATTTCTATAGCTGGTTGTATTTCTCTGTGACTATAAGCTATTACAGTACCATGCAGTTCTGTGCTTGATGACCAAGGGAGAGTATTTCCAGTTCTGTCTATATATCCTCAAGGAGAAAAAAAAGAGTGCCTGGAAAGTTTTCACAAGCTATTTCCCACATGGGTACTCCTTTAGTGAGCAATGGTTGCTTACCACATTCTGGCCTAGCCACGGCACTTCAAATCTGCATCTGCTCCATTTAAGAGCTCAAAGCACACTCCAGCAGGAGCAAGTCTGGTCATTCCTAATGCTTGCAGTAAGGGGAGGAGGGAATGACATTCACGATTTCTCACTACATTATGCAGAGTGTGCAGACAATCCCTTGCCTCCTTCCCCCCAGCTTTAGAGCTTTCTTCTTAATCTGAATGAACTGTTTGACCTCAAAGCCAAAATAGTTTCTTCCTTAAGCAACAAATTAGGCTGGAGAGCTAAAGTAACTTATCAGAAAGTATCACATCACTGTGGCTTTTGTGCAGGGGACAATATTCTGGCCTGCCACTGTAGAGCCATCCCTTGTCGTGCCGGGGTGGCTGCTGTGTTTATTTGCAGAGCCATTGTGCCACGGGGAAGCCGGAGACACCTGATATTTATCTGTGAGCTAATGCTTCCTGCATCCAGCCACACAAAGCCTGAGAGGTCCCCTCCAGCCCACTGGGATTAACTTGGCCAAAAGCTTGGGCAAGCCCTCCTTCCTGATGGTGAGAATAAGGTGGGTCAAAAGCTTTGCTGGTTTGGAAGGGATGAGAGGCTCTACGGTCCTCCTTCTGCAGAGATGGAGGCCACGACCGAATCAGGCAGGACACTTGTGAGCAGGCAGCAGGTCCCCCTCAGTGGAGCAGCCCTGTGGGCAGCAGCTCCCAGGGCTTGGCAGGAGCCTGGCTCTGTAAACCGTACAAACGACCCCCTCAAAAACACTGACCTCAGTGGGGAAGATGCTGCCAGCACTCACTGCAAGGACAAAGGACCAGTCTTAGATCCCCACAGGAGCCTCCCGTACCACAGAGCGGCTGCGCTGGGACGATGGGCTCAGGGGGGACACGGTGGGGAGCTCTGCACCAGGAGGAGCAGCTCTGCCCAAAAATGACCAACGTTTCACATAACTGCTTGTTTCGGGCCACGACTGGGGGAATAGCAAGGATTCACTCACCGTCAGGCACCAACAGTGAAACAAGGCAGCTCAGTTTTCACCGAAACATGTTTCTTAATCAGCTGACAGCGAGGCAGTCTTCAGTTCCCGTTTTTGAGGAGGGGGATTTTAATTTTGCAGAAAGTTTCAAAATCTGGGCTCCCATTCCCGCCTGAACAACAAACCCATTTTAAAGAGCTGGGATTTCCCAGAGAGCAGAAACCCTTATTTCTGGCGGGGGGAGACAAGCCATCCCCCACGGTGGGCGTGCAAGGGCTGAAGGTGGTTGTGACGCCCCGGGTGGGGGGTGCAGGGGTGCAAGGCCTTTCCCCTTGCCCCACACAGTCGCTGCTGGCACAGCCTGGGTGACCCCACATGGTAAAACTTGGGGAATGCAGACACCCAAAGTGCACGGGTACAGGTGTGGGTGTGAGGCACGGCCATCGCTGCCTGGGCTTGGCCCCGGTGCCAGCGGCGTGTCTGAGCCTCCCTGGGTCGCGTTGTACCAAAATGGTGGCACTGCTCATGGCCCCCGTCCTCCCCACATCCCGGAGGAGCAGCTCCTCTTGCAGCAGAGGGTGCCCGCCCGGTGCCAAGCAGGGTATGGCCCCTTCATCCCCTCTCACTGCCCTCCGGCTTTTCAGGGAGAAGGAGAAAGCTGCAAACCAAAGGGGAAGGAAGGCTCAGGCTGGGCCTGCAGACTGCACCAGGGCCATGGCTAACACCAGGAGACAGAAAGATGTGCTTTAAGTGAAAGAGACTGTAATACACGTAGCCTTCTCTCTTTGGAGACTACCAAGAGAAGCAGCCTTGGTTTCGAACAGCACTCTCACACCTGGGGTTACCCACACCGTGCCGGGACCGGTGACCCCATCAGCCAAGCAGAGCACGGCTCAGCAGAGCAGCTCCTGGGGCACGTCTTCGGGGGACATGGGGGATAACGTAGGCATAAGTAGCTGGAAATGGCAGGATGGGAGAGCTGGTGTAGAGCAGAGGAAGAGAGAGGTGGATGTGATGGAGCAAATCCCACAGCCCAGAGCAGAGCACAGAGGAGAAAGCCTTCCCACTGTGGAGCGGCATTTGGAGGCCCCGCGCTGCTGGGTCAGTGACGCAGGGGCAGGCTCGCCTGGTTCCCATACATATCCATTGCCAATTAGCTAAATTTACATTTAGCTAACTTTACACTGCAGTGCCTGAGCAATCACCAGCCTGGAGACACAGCTAGAGCAACTCCTCTTTGAAGGATAGTGTCTGCTTTTGGTTTCAGACCCAAACCCCAAACCAGTCTGACCAGCTGGAACCCAGTTTCAGGTTACACCCTGCCTTGCTCTCTGGGTGACTTGGTGGGTAATGATCTCACTCCCAGCACACCTCACACAGTAGTTGCCCCTCCAGTTATCCACACACGTTGCATGCCCCACTCCCAGCCCTCCCCAAGCCATGGGACCGCTGCTGCAGCAGCAACACCTGAGTGCTCCCCCCATAGCTACCACAGTCTGGGCAGATGAAAGGGTGCCAGATAGCAGGCATGGGAACGGTACCTGCCCCCTCTGGTGGGTCATTGCTTCTCAGACACCACTCCCAAGTCAGGTAAGACAAACGATTCCTTTTTATTATCAGAGTGAGCGCACACACACACACACACAAAAAAAAAATAAAAAATCAAGATGTTAGGTTTATTGCATAGGCCATGATAGGCTGTGGGAAAAACAAAGAGATGGAAGAAATGATATGAAACAGATCATGAAAAGCCATGGAGGAATCTGACCAGCCCCAGGGACACCGAGGCAGATGCCTGTGATGGGAAGAAGCATGCAGTCAGATTGCCAGCAGGCTATGGGCAGTGGTTTCTTCCCTTCCAGCCCAGGCATCGGCCCAACAAGGTAGCTCTCCTGGAGCTGCGCTTGCGAGAACTGAGCCATGCCCTGAGCCAGGCATGGCTTCACCAGAGCCTTCCAGAGCCACTCTGCCTTTGGCCCTGAAAGGGTCCAAGCATTTGAACTAAAATCTGTACATAGATTTATGCTTCTTACACATGCATGCACTCACACACACACACAAACACGCATCCATTTCCTCTCTTGTCACAGCAGGAGTTTTCCAAGAGCAGCAGGCACTAGGAGTTGAGGGATTGGTGCCAACCCCACAGCCAACAGGGCATACCAGGCACTTCAGAAATACCAGCTTCTGCCCCCAGCAGAAGTCCTCAGCTCCCAGAGATAAAAGCCTGGACAACAGAGGTGCAGCAGTGCACGACTGGGGAGCATCCCACTGCAAATAGCCTACAGGAGAACACATGGGACGCCACCAAGGTGGGGATATCACATGCTGCCATGGGGCCAGGGATGAGCTCTGGACCTCCCAGGGCTGGGCTCGTCTTGCATCCGGAGGGATTGGGCCAGCAGGAACAAGGAAGCCTGGGGACATCAGCTGGCAGTACCCAGCCCGCTCCCGTGCTCTGAGAGATGCCAAGGGCTCAGGTCAGGCTGTGTGCTTGGAGGAGAGTGCAGCAAAACCAAAGCTGCAGCAAAAGTCCAGCTGTGAGGGAGCTGGGTCCTTCCACCCTGCCCTCACCATCAGCAGGAAAAGTAGGGATATTTCCTTTTGTTTCATGTGAGAATAAATAGATATTTTGTCAAGGTGTTTGGGGTCAGACTGAACGCTGGAAAAGCAACCAGGGCAACTCACAGAGAGAAAATGGTGGATACATACTGTACACAGGAGGCTGCAACATGGCAGCCAGGCAGAAAAAAATCTAGGTGTGCTTTTCTGTCAAAAAGCAAACCCTAGTGATTAAAGCAGGTATTTCTGTTTCCTTCCATCTCGGAAACAGGAACCCCTGGAGAGTGTTCCAGAGCTCTCAGAACAGGCCAGACGGTCATGTGAATCACACAGCCCTCAAAAGGCTCACCACGACCAGGAGGACTGCTGGCCTGTAGAGCCACCTTGCAGACAGAGGACTGGGGGGAAGGGAGGAAAATATGAGGCTGGGTGGAAGAAAGTGGCACTGCAAACAAAAAACTTCTGGCTGTGGTGAACTGGCACTATTCACCACATGAATGCTACACAGATCCAGTCCCAGGGTCCTTCAGTAAGCTGAGTGGAGTTGTGCTCCAGGTCTGAGCAGGAAGAAAGATGTCATTCAGAGTTTTCACTGGATTGTTTGAGGTTGGGAAGGAATAAACATCAGAGAGCAACAAACTGCTCCCAGATCTTCACTTTCCAGAGCAGCCATTTAGCCAAGACAATCACAAACACTAGTACTGCCAAGTCATGGCTAGATCTTGGCCTGATGCTACAAATGTCTTCGAAGAGAAAGTGTGCTTCAGGCACAGGCCCATGTCTAAAAACAGAACTCCAGAAGTTTCTGGGAGTGCCCCAGTGCTGGGCTGGAGAGAGAGAGCCTGTAGGTCAGACTGGTTTGGTGGCACTGCTGTAAAACAGATGCTCAGTGTCCTCTGTGGTGGAGAGGGTTGAGTTGGTAGCAGTGGTCGGCTGACGACGGCGGCTCTTCTTCCTGTTCTTCAGGAAGAAGTAGCCGATGATTGCCAGGACCACCATGATGCAGATCCCGAGGAGCACGGCAATCACTACCTCAAAGGCACCTGCAGGGGATACACGAACAGGTTAGAAGGGCTGCTCCATGAGCAGCAGGAGTGGTGAGGAAGAAGCAAGCACAAAAGCCGCTGCAGAAGCTGCGCTGGCAAAGAGAAGAGGTGGGCAATAGCTGGCCTGACAGCAGAGTGGTCACTGCACAACTGGGAAAGAAGAAGGAAGGCATAAGGGTATGGCCAGGGTATAGCCAGCCAGTCTAGCCCAAATTATAGTTCCCATCATTTCCTAGATGCACCACGCCCTCTAAAGGCTATTCGGTGACTTCGGCAGGCTTGGCCATTTGACACTCCTGTGAATATCAAGCCCTTCTGCAGCACACGTCAGCAGAAAGGCCACCAAGGGGTGGTCGCAGAAAGCACCTCCTGGCTGGGGTAACCTTCTCGGAGCGAGCTGTGGTGGACAGGCTGAGTTTGTTGGGAAAGAACTCATAGCAGTGTTGTGAGTACTCGGTCTTCTACAGCCAACCGATCTCCTGCCATCATCAGTGGAGATGGTCAGACGTGATGCATTTGAGAGCTGGTGTGAATTTGAAGATTAAATCGCTCTCTAGGGTTGAAGAACATAAGTGTCTAATTTCAGTTCTCTGCTGAAGAAAGCAGCCTTACAGCTCTGTGGTGAAAGGACACCAACCTTAGTGTGATATCCTTTTAAGAACTTGTAATTTGATAGTTTTGGTGTTCTTTACATTTGTAGACAGGGTATATTGGGCCTTCAGATTTCCTCACAGTCTAGCACCCAACATTATTCACATACCCACTTTGGCCTTCTTTCTTGCAGAAGTTAGTGGTCCTTAAGTGAACTTGGCCCTTGGGAAGAATTTTAAGTGCCATTTTTTGATGTTGTACAGTGGAGCAGTCATGCAAGTTGATGGAAGGAAAATCAGGAGCCTCTGATATGAGCTACTGAGTCACAGACAAAGGGGAAATGGGACCACAGAGGCACAGTGCATAGAAGCATCTCTTGCCACTGCTAGCATCCCACAAATCCCACATTGCTCCCTCAGGTTCAAAAGGGGTGGTGGGAGAGAGGGCTATTATGTGCAAGAAAAAACACCTTTTAGAGGGCAGGGTAAAAGCAACAAGCAAGATCTGCAGGAAAAATTGTTACTCACTTAAGATAGCAGTTTGGGACTCAAATGATTCCCATCTCCGGCCAATGGCATCTGCTTCTGAATTGGGAGCAGAGAGGGGGAAAAAAGTTTAACAAAGAAGGCTAGGAACAAGGGATTAGACAGGTTTCTGAGGAGCGTATTTCCAGTGCTCTGAAGTGACTGAATGCACACAGCATGCCTCTTGACAGCCGTGGTACTGAACTCTTAGGGCAGGCTGGGAGGCACATTGTAGCTGGGGGTGGCACTTCAGAAAAGCAGCAACAGTTTGCCTCCTAACAGATACAGTTTGGCAGAATTCCTCCTGTTTTCAGCTGTTGGCCTCCACAGCAACACATACAAAGCTCTAGAGTGTAAACCTTTCCCTCTTGTTTGTTTAAAACTTCTGCCTAGTATGTGTCATTGAGGATTTTCTTAATTTCTCTCCTCCCACTTGGGGAGAACTGGAGCCAAGCTAGAAAGTTAGATTCTCCTTAGAGAGGCCCTACCATATCTCTGGTTATTTTTGTCACCCTCCTCTGTCCCTTTTTCAACATCAGCACCCAAAATGTTTTCCAGCGGTGAGAAGTGACATGCTGCATTGCAGAAAGCTGCTGTACACACAGTTCCCTGTAAGCCGTTGGTCACATTGAAGAATGCTGTGAGGCATGGCCAGGGTTTGACAGCAGAGCTGCTTTGACTGAAAACTCCCAAGTCACTACCACTTTGGGGCCACAGAATTTAATCTGGAGTTATTTTCATAGTTTGATCAGTAAAACGCCAACCCTCACTCTGTCTGCTTACTTGTGATGCCTGAACATGATTTCATGCAGTCTTCCTCTTCTTCAAAGTTGTTGTTGTTGCCACCACAGCCCCCATAGGTGAAGGGGTCACATTTCTCAGAGAAGGGGTTATAGTACCAGCGGGGGATGCTCTCCGTGCACTGTCCAGTATCAGGCAAGTCCACACAATGACCTGGCAAAGCAAAGGAGAGATGCTCGAGCCCAAGCAGTGTGTTCCCAGAGCAGCAACATTTTCGGCTCACAACAGAAAAGCACAAGCACCATGACAGAGGAAATCCATGGCCAGAGCAGTGGCTCTCGGGTCCCCACTGCCCAGTTGCCAACTGCTCAAACTGGCATCGCCCATAAAACCTGCTAGCAAGGAGGAAAAAGGAACATCACAGCGTGCAGTCGTGCTAGACCTTGGATTCAATCCCCTGCAGAAATGACCTGTCCTCCTCGGGAGGCAGAAGGGAACATGAAGAGCCTGGACACACAGAAACCACAGTTTGGCTTGGGTTTCCTCTACAAGCAAGCTGCATTTAAGCTGACTTGGGACATACTCTTTTAGCCCAGTGGCAGTGCCACTGTCTACACTAGTACAGTAGTAATTGTCTACACAAGCACAGGCATATGATTACTCGTATTATGCCATTGTTGTGTGTCCCACACTGCTTTGGTTTGCACTATTTCCAAAAAAATGCTGCAGGGTTTTGTACAGGCTGGGTACTGTGCCCAACAGGCAATATGCATGAAACCTGCTTGGGAGGAAAAACTTTAGGCAGGAGAGTGAAAGCCTGCTATAAACAGCTGTCCTCAAGGTCTGAGAACAGGCCCTTGCTCGCTTTTAGTACAGGGACTACCCAGATGCTACACCCATTTTTTGAATTATACAGGGAAGCAGTTTTACCATGAAACAACAGACTGAAGAAAAAAACCAAAAGCTGGTCGATGTCAGCCTAGGTGCTCTGGATGGTACATACCTTGCTTACGTGTGACATTGATTTTCTGCAGTCTATTGAACTCACGAGCATCTGCAAGAGAAGCATTTCATGTTAAAACTTCTCTCACCAGTTGAATACAAAAGAACGCCTCTGTCCATGCAGACATGGGCAGACAGGGCTTTCCTGCACATTCCTTTGCTACCACAAGCCAGGGAAACAGAGATATAATTTGAAGTTCTTAAATATCTCATAGCTAAGAGAAGAACATGGGAAAAATAAAATGTACTAAAGGGAAACTATTCCCATTTTCTATTCCACAAATACAGAGACAAAACTAAGGAAAACAAAGGCTTCTTTGTTGGTTTTTTTTCTCTTTTTTTCATCAAGATATATGGGGAAACTGCTATCACTCCAGGTTTTAAGTGTGAAAGAGCACTACTCTAGAATACAAGAGAGGGCAAGAGAGATGAATCGTAGGCTTACAACCTAAGAAGGCAACAAAACACCCACATATAGGAAAGAGATTATGGGAATTCTGTCAGAAGAGGGAGGGAGAGACAGAGGGAGGAGGAGGGATTGTGGACTTGGGCTGCTCACCACTGTGCATTTACATTAGCATAACGTGAAGATGTTAAGGGGACTGTGACACTGGACAGACTGGGAGAAATGGTTTCATTTCCCATCTCCCAACTCCAGGAGAGCAGGTAAGGTTATTCAGTAAGAAAAATATTGGAAGGGGAAGGGAGAACAGGTTCTGAAGTCTTACAGACAGGTGCAGAGAAGAGAGTCGAAGAATATTTAAGAGGCAGGAAACATCCCAGAAGGAAGATCACCTCTTGCAGTCAGCAGAGATATGGGAGATGCAAAACCTGCAAATACAATACTGTGGAAAGAGGTAATGCAGGGTCAGGACATAAGACAAGAAGGCATCAAAAAGCATTGCGTCAACACCTGTGACTTACATTGCACTCATCCCTGGGCAGATACCAAGTTGTCTAAGCCAGAATTTGAAGTACTTACATTGTTCACAATACATCTCATCTGATCCATCAGCACAGTCAAGAGTTTCATCACACTCCAGATAGGCATCAATGCAGCAGCCATCCTTGCAACTAAAGAAGGGGGACTGACACTTCCCATTGCACACTGCATCAGAAACAGTTCAGACAGCTCATTAAAATTCATTCTTTCTCCCTGCCGCACAGATGTTTTATGAAGGGCTTAAAAGCTGCCGATAGGGCTGGCAAACAAGAAACAAAGCGGGTAAGTTAAGGTCTCCCTTTAGTGCCACTCTGGACTCAAAAAAAAAAAAATAAATTTCTTGTTTATAAATGAAACATTCCTCTGGGAACAGCCATGCTTGCTCTTAAAAAAGAAGTACACAGAAGGCAGAAGCAAGAATGACCTACTCGGGAAGAATACGGAAACATTGCCCAAGCATGGGGGATTAAATTAGGAAAGACAAACTGAAACCTGCACACCCGGCTGCGAGAGCCAATGGAGAAGAGTCGTTATTCCCCTCTGCTCCAGAGGTGGTCCCAAGTGCTGAGTACTCTGCCCAGTTCTGAGCTCCCCAGTGCACAAAAGACATTGGCATACTGGAGTGAATCCAGCAGAGACTCAGCAAGGGGCTGGAGCACAAGACCTAGCATGAGGTTATGGAAAAGACAGAGACAGACTCATTTTGGAGGGGCACAGTAATAGGATGAGCAGCAACAGACATGAATTGTAAGAAGGAAAAGTGATTCAATATAACAGGAAGAAAATTATGATGAGGGTCATCAAACACTGGCACAGGTTGTCCAGAGAAAGCGTAAAATCTCCGTCAGAGATACCCAAAGCTGGACTGGATGCAGCCCTGAGCAACCCAATGTGACTCAAAGCTGGCCCTGCTTTGAGTAGTGGGTTGGACCAGATGACCTCCAGGGGTAATTCCCAACCTGAATTATCCTATGACGTGAAAGTGAAAAGCTTAGTAAAGAAATTAGTCTCCAGTGCCCCACTTTCCCACTGACTGAGTGCTAATCAAAAGCCACAGGAATGGACATGAGACACTGAGCCTGAGCTCACAGCAGGGTTACACAGTGGTACAGGAGGCTCACCTGGCTGTTGTCGCCCACCAACAGAACCTGGAGAGACAAGGGGAAAAATAAAATAAATTTACCACCACATCACTTTGTCAGCTCAAGATGAGCTTTATATGGCCTTCATAGCTCACCTAAGAAGTGCATATTTTCTGGAAGCAAGCCCTGTAGGAGTCAGGGAGAGGAAATTGAGGTGTCCACCACCCAGAGACCCCAGACGAGCAGTGAGGCGCCCACGTGAGGCGAGCCTGGAGAAGCACAGGGGAACTTCCCCCCACTAGCTAGACTGTTCCCAAATAGTCTTTCTTTTCCAAGGCTTTTGCCTCCTCCTTAAGCTGTGCACTGCAAAGGGCCGGGCAGAGGCTCACCCTGTTTATCTGAGGCTGCACCAATTCATTCTCAGATTTGGCTAAGAGGGTGCCACAGGAGAAGATTAATTTCATTTTGGGAGTGAAGCACTTCTGGCTCCTCCACAGCACAATGCTACCCTCTGAATTTAGGTTTCAGATGTGACATGAAGATTTGGTGAGGGTTTCTGCAGCCAGAGACACACCGGGGACACTGACCGCGGGAGCAAGGCTCCAGGAGCTGGGTCAGATATGTTGGCAGTGTACGACGAGGACTCTCCATCTATAAGTAGCCTGGTCTCCTCAGCTGTCTAGGCTCTAACTAGCTGCCAGCCAAAAAGCTGCAGTACCTGCCCACAGGGTCATCCCAATCCTATGAGAATCGGGGCAGATTTTTGAAGTAGACTCACCTCTAACATTCTTGCAGGCGAGTTTACACTCCTCTTCCCGTAAGTAGTTATTCTTGTTGGGCTTGCAGCCACCAAAGATGAACTCCTCACACTGCTGAAGGGTCGGGTTGTAAAACCAACGTGGAAAAGACCCCCGACACCAACCCACCTTCTTAGGAGTCAAACAATGCTCTATCAAGGAAGTTAACATAAAAGGCTCTGGTTAGCTTGCTTTGCCTTCATATAGACAAAGGAACATATCTTCCAAAGGAAAGCTTGTCAACAGTGTGGATACTAGTCTAAAAGAATATATAAAACCTTGAGTGGCTCGGAGAAGGCAAGAAGGTAATCATGGTATATATTTTCTTATATGAAAGGCAGGGTCACAAAATCAAATTAGAAGGCGCCACATCCATAAAACAAAAGGAGCTGCTTCTTCACACAGCACATAGTTAAGCTGTGAAACTCCTCGCTTCAGGATGTTGTGGCTGTGCACATATTACATGAGGTCAAAAAGGGATTCATCCATGGCTATTAAACGCAAAGACACCATCTTCTGCTTAAAAAAAAATCTCCCAGCTGCAAATTCCTTGGGGACTAGCCAAGCATAGTAGGGATTTACTGATAGCATGTCATGTTCTTGTACTCTTTCCAAAGTATCAACCTCTGGACACTGTTGGATGCAGTGTACTGGATTTTGGACAGACCATTAGTGTCACGACATGGCTGTTCTTGTATGTTTATGGTACCCATGGTAGGAGGAGAAATTCCCAGCTCAGCTACTAGTCAACCATTTGTCCTTGCTCCTAATGCACTTGTAGTGCTGATCATTAAATAAGGCCATTAAAGTAAAACACATAAATAAAGCCAGGGACACTTTGAATGTCATGCAGATGGCTCCACCTACCCTGCGACTTAAGGGAATTAGGGCCTTCACAGCAAAACCATGGAGTCAACAAGACCTGCCAGGTTCTCCTGTTACACCCTCACTTGCATCCTGGGCTTCAGCCACTCTGGCATCCCCCAGCACAGGGCAATGACATGCAGAAAGGATAGGGTTATTGCAGGCCACCTCTTCTGCAAGAGGATGCGAAAACCCTAAAATAGACCACTATGAATGCAGAGACCTTCCACTACTGGTCAGGTGCAGGCTTTTGCTGGGAAAAGTTGACATATAAATCCGGTCTCTTGGTTGTGCTCTTTTCCCATCTGCCCCTCTGAGAAGAGCATCAGTAATGCCAGAGCAGCACCCAGGCTTGGGGACTCCAGCTAGATGTCTGCGGGCTCAGGCTCACCTTCAGTCTGCTCAGAATTCAGCACCATAATGGTGATGTTGGTGAAGTCTTGCTGTTGTGCAGTATCTGTGACAGTAAGCTGGAAGATGTAAGTTCCCGCCTGTAGGTTGGAGATTTCTACCTGATCTTCTTCGTGCTTCTGAGAATGGAAAAGAAAGGCTTATGCAGAAGAAGGTACTTCTAATGAGGGAGTAAGCGAAGCCATGCAAGGCCCATGTTCCTGCATTAGGAAGAAAGGAGCTTGGCTGGAAACCCCCAAGCAGATGTCTGGCATGAAAAATGTCTCAGTGCTATACAATCCCCCCAAATCCTTGGGCTGGTACCCAGCTGGAGCAGCAGAGAGAAAGAGTACCACAAGCGTAATTAGATACTTCATATTTTGGGGCATTATGAAGGCACGAGGGAAAATAAAAATCTTGGGAGAGGACTGAAATACCGGTAGTTTTTATTTTACTTTTTTTTAAATAAAACCTATTACGAATCATTTACTTAGTACACAGGGAATAAGCTAGGTGTATTTAAGAAATATATGCTTTTACATTTTTAATATGATAAGTATATTTAATTTTAGAGATGGAAACAAGTGCCTATTTCTTTGCCTGCTGAGAGGTCTCTAAAAGAGAGTGAATCACTTTGTCAGAATAGAAAGCTGTGATATCATTGACACAAACTTTTTCCCTATATTTGCTAACAATATTGGGCCTCGATTTCCATGCTGTCTGCCTTTTTGGTTAGGTTTGAAGAAAACAGTGTTGTCATCTTAATGTATGTAGTTAACAGGACATAATACCTTCCGCCCCTCCGGAAGTTGCTTTGGTTGGGCTCGGGTGAAGGGAAAAGGAAAGAAACACTTCAAGATTTCCACCGCCCCCTCAGTACCTTAGAGCTAGTCATTGCTGGTCTTCAAAATTAGCTGTGCACCTGATGCACTTATTTGCTAATTCTCCCAAAAGGTGCCACAAGAGCTCCGTATGAGCTCCAAGGCTTTCCAGAGCATTTTGTAGAAGTTTAACAATAATCATTTGCTCTTCTAAAGCCACAGTTTACACGTAACATCTATCGGATAGGCAGCGTTCACATCCTGGAGATCTTGGAGCCAGCCAGGAGACATGACTTCTGCTCCAGCTCAGATAAAATACGAGGAGGAACCTGTGCTCTAAAGAGAGGCAAAGTCCAGGAAAAGCCGCAGGAGAACAGAAGCAGAGTCTGAGACTGGATTATTCAGAGCCAGAGGAGGAGAAGCACCAAAGTGGAGCAGAGCAAAACTAAGGGCAGGCCCCTCTCTGAACTACAGGAGCTTGGGAGCAGAGACAGCTCTTGCACCAAAGCTGCTGCCTTCTCAGGTGCTCCCACCTGGGCAGATCAGGTGTTGCTCAGGAATGTCTGAGATGGCATCCTGGTGCAGGGAGCCCAAGACCAGATGAGTCCCAGAAATGCCACGTGCCAATAGTGTGCGAGAGGGTGGGGGCAGCCACGAGGAGTGCTCCATAACTTTTGGAACAGGCTCGTGGATGGACTTGAGGAGGGAAGGACAAGGTGACCTCTAAGTCAGTGGCTGTGAGAGCCCAACCTAGCACAACCCACAGGTGACACTGAGCAAGCTGGTTCCTTCCTGCAGCTCCCTACCTTCATCTCCACGGAGGGGTTGCCGAAGACCTGTTTCCATTCATAGCTGACTATCCCTCGGTCATCCGTGCTCTCTGTACCTCTCAGCATCACCGGTTCCCCCGGCTGCACCCTCATGTCCATGCCAGTGCGGGCTATTGGAGGATGGTCATCTGCAGAAGAAATGCAGAACAAGGCTTGGGTAAGAGGCTGAAGGGTCCAGTCCTCGTCTCCATTACAGGAAGACAAGGGAGGGGGATTCTTCCAGGCTAAATCAATACAGACTTCAACCACTGGAAGGAAAACACTTTTATATGGCTGTGCTTCTTGCAGCCTGAGCAAGCAACCAGCAATCAATACCGTTATTACTGCCCTCCTGACTAAATTAGTTAACTCCGCAGCCCGCTCTGGCAGTGCCTTGGAGCCAGTTGGCTCCCTGGTCGCTTCTGCCCACAGGAACCATCGTAAGAGGGAGTCCCTGTGGCTACAGCCATTGTGCTTCTGACCGTCGGACCACATCCTTGCAAAAAGGCACAGAGCAATCTCCACCCTTCACCCTCAGGGAGATGACCTGATGTGGGTGTTGAAGAATGTGGAACTGACTCTCATCATTCCTACCACCATCTCTAAGCACTGTGTTAGCATACTTAACCAGAGCTATGCAATGCAGGATTTGGATGGGAAATACCCCTCCTCCACCTCATCT
This sequence comes from Elanus axillaris, assembly GCA_026212715.1. Taxonomy (NCBI): domain Eukaryota; kingdom Metazoa; phylum Chordata; class Aves; order Accipitriformes; family Accipitridae; genus Elanus; species Elanus axillaris. The sequence goes on from JANZLQ010000032.1 coordinate 19,906,120, forward strand.
TCCACCCCACTCTTTGACAGGCATGCCTTAAAAAAAGCACACAAATGCCATTCATGACATCATTATTTTTATGCCATTCCATGGATTAGCTTACCAGCAGCCGCCACAATCCATGAAACACTTTTCCGAACTGTAAGTGTAAGAGATGAAAACTGATCCCTGCCCATGCCAGCAAGAACAGCCTACACAATGACACTATTGAGCCTGACTCATAACTTATTTTGGCCTGAACGTCTCTGCTCACAGGCTTCTTGCATAGCTCAGCCCATAAAACTCCACCTGGTAGCACCTGTACGAGGTCCAAGACTCAATGTTCAAGTTCAGCCTGAGTTTTTTGTAAAGGCATCGATCGCCATTTATAAGCTAGATATAAATCACTCTACCATTACACTGTTACATCAACTGTGACCAAAGAAGAGGATCAGTGCCCAAACCCCTTAGAAGACTACTCCACCAGCTAATTATTTTCACTGTTGTAGACTTGCTCCTAATTTCCTGTTTGAGTGTTTCTGGATTCAGGTCCCGGCTGCTGACTCTTGCTAGAGCCTACTGAAGGGATCTTTAAGTTAAGTCATATATACAAACAAGCCTGACATTCTGAACAAGCTACTTTTTAGTTCTTTCATCACTAAATTCAGTAGGATAGAGGGCTTTGCAACACATATTGCAGACCAGTTACCACAAATCCACCCAGAATCTTCTATTTGCTAGTATCTTTTAACAAATGAAGACATATTCATTCCATCCTGGTCTTACAAATGCTGCTGCCACCAGAAAGTCACAAGGAAAACAAACTTCCCTTGTTCACACATTTGAGCATTGCACTCAGCCTGTTCTGGCTGCAGAATTGGGGAGGGTATGTGCTTGTGCAGCTGCAGGGCTTCTGGTTACATTTCTCGCACCAGTCTGTGCACTCTCTGCAGTCTGTCACTGGTTTTATCTTTATTTCCATCTTTTCATGTAAGTATTGGGTGGGAAAAATCCGGGATCAAGCTCATTCATATTGCTGTCCTCAGGGCTGCAAGCCAGTGTGATGGGTCCTGTCTCAGTCAGGCCCAAAGACTGCTGAAAGACACCAAGCAGGGCCGAGAGCGCCTGGCACCTCTTGGTTTTGAGCGGGGCCAGCAGAACAAATAAATGGAGTTTTGCTTTATTTTCAAGTGGTCTTGCCATGAGAACATTCATTGGTGAAAGCCATGCCTGGAGCTGGCAACACCTTCCAAACTGAAGAGGGAAAAACAGCCTCACAAGCACCTTGTACGCAGCACTACAAGCTCTGGAAAGGGGGCATGTTCCTGCCATTCCTGCCAGGCAAATGCCATGAGCCTGACAGGGAGAAATGCAGCCTGCTCCCTGCCACCCTCCTGCCAGGGTGAGCCCAGCAGATGGGTGCAATTGCACAAGGGCAAGACCAGTTCTTCAGGAACACAGAGGCTGATCATTAACTCGCAACTCCAAATCATATTTTTCCTTGACATTTTTAAGCATGTGCACTTAAAAAAAAAAATGCAGGCCAAACATTTCTCCACAGGTCAATTTAGTTGCTTTGGGTTGTGGATTGCACGATGAAGTAAAAGTTTAGTTCCAATCAATGGGTCAGTGACTTCTCCAGATCCCATCCCTGATTAGCCAATTCCCTGACACCCCTCACCTCCAGAAAAATAGTCAGAATATTTGCCTAACTGTGGCGACTGCCAGGGAAGAAGTGCCACTAGAAATGAAGGACTTCATTTTCAAGTCTCTCCCTTTTCTCCTTAGGATGTTTGAAAGCTCAGTGACTTTGGAGTATTTCTGCTACACTGACTATATGAAGCCTTCGGTGGCTGTTCTCCACCCGAGCTTCATAATGAAGTGCTGACTGAGGCAGAGTGAGTATCAACAAACTGCTCATAGAAGGAAGATTCTCCATTCGGTTTGTTTTGCTCTGAAAGTCTGGTTGAAAAATGAAAGTTACCTTTGCTATAATGCTCTTTTGACTCTGGAAAGTTTCCGCTGTAAAACTCTGTAATTAACAGGGAGATTAAAGCTTTATGATGCTGTTCTGAGTCGTGCTCTCTACCGTGGAACACGTAATCCTGGAGTCATATCATTAAGGGACAACTTCCACTTCCATTTATAAAATATGTCAGAAGATGAAGTATCTTTTCTTTATGATCCCGGAGAAAAGCTTGGTAGAGTAAATCCAAAACGCTTAAAAAGAAATTTATATGACTTACAGTGTATTGATGCCTCAGTCCCTGGTTTTGGCTTTTTAAAAAAATTCATCTCATTTTAAGGCTTATGCAGTCAGTGGTTTGTCTGGTTATCCTCTAACAATGAGTAAACTTGAACCAAAGTTGATGAGGGACCACCAATCTAAAAGATACTAAATTCCTACAAGGGCTGCAAAAGTAAGCATCTAGGTGGGGGAAGAGACCCCACTAGGGACCTCGCTATCCAAACATGCAGGCACCAGTCAAATCCCACAGCAGAAAGCACTTCCAAAGCTCCCAGTTGGGGGATTTCTCTTTTGGAGCTCAGATACCAGCCTTTGCCCTCAGGACACAAATTCACAGAAAACCAGATTTCCTCCATTCCAGTGCTCATGCAGAAACACCCTGAGTACCTGAGACTACAAAGCAACGCTTGAAAATGATTTGAGGTTGCCACTAGAAAGAGCTGGAAAGCTTTTTCATGGTCACCAAGGGGCTCTCGCTGCCCGCTGTTGTCTGCGTTGGCAGGAGCAGCTTACAGAGGAGACAAAGTGCAGCTTGTGCTGGGGACACCGAGGCACGGCAAAGGGAAGGACCTTGCTGGGGACGAAAGCCACTGGGCAGGCCAGTAGCAGAGACAGGAGCAGAAATGAGGCGACCCAAATTCCAGCGTCCATGAGACACGCAGCCTCAGAGATTTCAAGCGTCAGAAGGCAGCTGAGCCTGCCTGCTGCTTGGCTCTCCTCACAAATGCTAAAGCTTTGCTCTAACCTTGCTTTTGGGGAAGTCAATCAAAAATGCACAGCTTTCAGGGAGGGTTCATTCAAATCTCACCCATCGACACTAGGGAACTCTCCACAGTAACAGGCAAAGGTAAGGAAGGAAGGTGCTGATGCCACAGCGTTGATTTGCCTGAGGAGGGGGAGAGGGAGAAGAGAACAAGGCGATGCAACACATTGCCTGGAGAAAGAGAAATACAGGCTCTTTCTGTAAGGATTCACCCTGGCTGGGCAGCAAATGCAATCACGATAAAGCCGTATAGTTTCTGGATGACTTATGCGGAGCCAAGCAGCTCTCAGCATTGATTTCTTGAGGTTTCTACAGTGGTTTGTAAGAGGTGCACACAGCAGGTCAACTTAACCTCTCTCAAAACAATTCAGCACAACGGAAAGGATTATATTTTCAGATTAATGCAATCTGCTGCTGCCCCAGGCTCCTTCTCTCCTTCCTCAGGGTGCGGGAAACCAGTCCAATTTGCTTTAGTGGGCAGAGGGAAAGAGTCTCCCATGCATCCTCATGCCATTTTAGTAAAGATCAGCTTGTTACTCCAGTCTCCTTTGATTGCTCCAGAGACGTGACATGAGGTAGCCACAACATGCAGCACTTCAGTAAACTCTGTATCACTAACAGTAGTTTCACAGTGAGTGGAAGCTGTTCATCGCCTGCTCTGAGCGGGGAGCTGGACTGGCTGGTCTCCAAGGGCCCTGCCAGTATACATTAGCCTCTGAATCCGTGATGCAGGTACTGAACATGCAGTGGTCCCTCTCCTGGCCCGAGCTGGGTGCTGGAGGACGAGCAGCTGGCTCAGGGCTGAGCAACACCAGCCACGGGGACACCGGTGACCAGACCCGTCTCGGCCCTGGACGAGATCCCAGCACCGCTCGTTGCAGTTGTACTGTGCCCGCGGAATGGAAAACAGTGTGGGACCAAACATTGGAAGATGGATGAGCCTCAAACTTGGGGAGCTCTCCTTTTTGAATACACTACTGAAGTTTTAACCTGCAAATCTCTCTCCACAGTGAGGCAGGAGCAGACACATCCTGAACCCTGCGAGTTTCCCAGCGCTTCCCGTCTCCCACTCACAAGCCCTGCATTCAACAGGAGGAGAGCGTCACCCAGCATTTCACAACCACCACAAAAGATTCAGTTCAAGAAACGGACAAAGGTTCAGGGAGGTTATTTTCCAGTTTCACACCCAGAACTGGTTTGCCTAGACCAGAATAAGCTCGGAGTAGTTACTTAAACACTGGGCTCCATTATTACTAGTAAAGTGCATGGTGAGCCTGCCCCTCCCGCATGAGCCAGGCAGAAAACTCGCACCAAAGTTCAGGCTGGGGGATCATTTAAGAGGATAGTGCCTTTTAACAGTAACATCAGAGACTTTGGGCTGTACGTTAGCTGGAACAGGCAAGAGACAGAGCCAAGCTGTTGTCACGAGCTTATAAAGGACTCGGAAGCTCTTGTTCTCCAAAATACTGAAAATATACTCAGATGATGTGCAGAAGCTAGATTTCAACTGTTTTCATTGTTGCCTGTGCCCACGGGTTTTTCTGAAGCCTTGACACCATAAGAGTGGCCACAGTGGGTTAGAGCAAGGGTCCCTGTGTTCAGTTTGCCAACAGCCTCGCTGTGGACGCTCAAGCAAGAGCAGGAACAGGGCAAGCAGACACAGTGCTTCCCCCGTAATACTCTCCCAGCTTTCAGCTACTTCTGTCAGGCTCCGGAAACACTCCAAGATTAAATTTTCCCATTTAGCAGCCCCAGCTGTGCTCTCTCTTTCAAGTGTTATCTAGTCTCTTCCTGGACATATATAAACCTCTTAATTCAACAGGTCTGCTCCCTCTAGTAGTAGTGTGGGTCTTGCAACGTGTGGGTTTTTTGTTTAATGTCACCCACTGGGATCACTAAATATATATTTCACTATTCACTAGAGAAAACATGCTTTTAACCCTCATTATTGGAGAGAACGTCTGAAGATTGCCACATGTGCATACTCTAAAGGCTCCTAGGACACCTGATAGCAGAACATAAAGGAAAGGGATGGAAGATAAAGCAGCATATAAGCTTCCTGCAGACCTTTAGAGCCAGTCTCAGGGGGTTGACAATAATCTCGGCTCCAGAGCAGCCACAGAGCTTCACGTTTTAACAGCGATACAGCACAACAGCAGGAAGACTAGACAGTTTCATCTTCAGCCCAAAAACCTGGGCCAAGATTTTTTTTGCCTACAAACATTTGGGAGGAAAACCTGACTGAATGCTGGAAACAGCTTCCTTAACACTCATTTCACCCAGCCTCCTCAGGCATCCTCAAAAGTCCAGAAGCAAAAATGCCATAGAGCTTCCTTACGCTGCCAGGCGGACACGCTCGGTGCCCAGAGGCTCCTTCATTTGGCCTCCTACACCGGCACCTTCGTGCCCTTCCCCTCTCCCCTCGGCGGCAGCCAGGCATCCACCTTCCTGCCCACGCAGTCCCATTCCTCCTTGCGCAGACCCGATTCCAGCATCACAGCTGGAGGGGCTTTGGGGGTTTGGTTTGGAATTTTTTGTTTGGATCTGAGCCAAAATCAAAGTCTGCATTCTTAAGTGTCTCGTCAACTGCTGTCAGGAGGAGGGCCCAGCTCACATGGTCTGATTTAACCCTTATTATTATTTGCTATTTCTGCAGTAAAATAACTCTTCTTCAGCTCTGGATTAATAAACAGTAAGAATCCTTCATCTCTTTTACTGCCATCCCTCCGATGTCATTCAAGGTGTTTCAGAAAGCGTTTGGTATCACTCAAAGACAATGCCTAAAAATTCCAGGAGAGGAGGTAAGCGTGTTTCCCATTGAAGCACAGCAGGAACACCTCAGCCTGATCCAAACACGAAGCAGAGGCTTCCCAGAGCCTGTCACTACAGCTGGAGACCTGCCCAGCACCCTGCACCCTCCGAGAGGGCAAACACAGGGTGTAGAAGGGACTGAGCCCTTCCTACACCTGCAGCGGTGTCGTGGTGCAAGCCCCACGTGAGCGAGGAGGGGCATGCCCGCTTTGGCAGGCAGGGCATCCCTAACAGCATTTCTGGCATGTTTTTCGCTTCTCACTGATAAGCCCTCCTGGGTCTTCCTCCTCCACTGCAGCCATCCCAGCATCTGCGAAAGTCACATTAGGGATGGTTTGCAAAGCAGCACCTGCATATCAGTGGCTGGGATGCTCCAGCTAGGTGCTGTGGATCGGCAAACGCAGCACTGCTGGTGGCACAGGGAGCTCAGTGACCCAGGGACAATTTCTAGAGACCCGCACACATGCGATGCCAGGCCCTGGGACCAGCCCAGGGAGGAGGGGGTTGCAGGCTCCTTGTATGGGGCGCTGGTCCACAGAGACTGAATTGCTCAACAGTAGACTGCATTTTAATCTAATCTTGTGAAATAAGGATGTACTGGAGATGATGCATTCCCTTTTCCTCCCACAACAAAGCATGTAGGAGTTCCGACAGCTGCCAGGATGCCACCTCCAGTCCTGGAGATGTGGGCTTCAGTTCCTCGCTAACTGCAGCTCCCATGGAAAGGATTCTGAGCCTGGAATGGAGACGCGGGACAACTACTGCAACAGTGAGGTAGAGATTTACCAGAAGGCCCTAAAATGCAGGGGGAAACAACTAGGAGGGACAGAGGGCAGGAGGACCACTTCTGCCACATTGCTGTTCAAACCAGTGACACCCCAGGGCTGCTCCAGAGGAGCCGTGCCCTGCTCCAAAACCCCGGTACTGCTACTTGGGATGGACAAAAGCGGTCAGTGGGGGGTTTGGTGCCATTTCACACCTCCAGCACCTACAAGGCTCACAGGCTGGCACATCCCAGCAGAAGATAGAAGACCTGTTCAGCTCGTGCCATCGAGCCCAAGCCCATGTGCCCACCTGGATGCTCCCCTTGTCATCTTCACAGATCTTTTCCTTCCCTGCCACAGGTAGGCTGGGAGGGGGTGTGAGGAGGATTACCCATACAGATATCCCCTAACAGCCCTGCCCAGGCATCAACATATAATAAACCGGTTATGGTTGCCAAAGATTCAGCCAGGCTAGAGACATCCCAACCTCACTAGGCTTCCTCCAAAACACAGAAGAAGGAGGTAAAAGGAGGAATTACCATATTTTCAGCATTTCTGAACACACTGCACTTCTTTGCAGGTGGCAGAGCACGTGGCAAGCCGCCAGCTCCAGATTAGTTTGTTTTCCACCTGGTTTTCTGGGTCCAGGTGCAATCTTTCAGAGCAGAGAACCAGGGATTGGGGAAGAGAAACCCACCTCCCAAGGGGGAGTTTTCTAATTAGCCTCCCCCAGCTGCTTCTTCTCCCTGCCCTAGCAGCAAGGACCAGCCCCAACAAGCAGAGCGATACTGAGACAGATGCCTCACCATCCAGGCTGCTGCTCACAAGATTCAGGCTGTGGCAAAATGAAAGGTAAGTGGATTGCGTCCTGCCTCCAGCCCCTGAGCAATTAAGAGATTAATGCAGCCCTTTAAAATGCGGTGATGTTTAGAATTTTAGAGGATTTCACTTTCCAACCTCAAAGGCCTGGGGGGAGGGAGAAGAAAAACAATACCTTTTTCTCTGTATTGTAAACTATCAAAACCTCAGCCTTCAAATAGGTTAAAGAATGATTCTGTCTCCATTTACTAATAGGTAAACTGAGGCACAGACCTTAAGTGAGTTTATCAAAGTTAGGGAAAACCTTTGTGGCAGAGGGCCATATAGAAACCCCATCTTTAACATCACTTTATCCCAACCATTTGGCAGCACAACTGCACAAATGATGGCTGGAGGAGCTGGCACCAGTGGCCATTAGTGCTCTTCCAGCCCCAGTTTGCACGCGTCCATTATGGGCACCTTACCATTAGATCTGTGATCCTGCATTGCGAGGTAGGAATCGTACACGTCCTTCCTCAAGAAGTTGAGAAAGCCGATCTTCCTGGCAAACCTGCAGACGAAAGCCTGCTCGTAGAGGCAGTTGAGGAGAAAGCAGCCCTGGATGTAGTCTTCCTCTGTGCCCGGGACCTGCTCCACGAGAGCCAGGTTACAAGCGGAGTCCTTACAGCAGGCTCTCATGCAGTCCCTGCTCCGATGGACCATGGGGGACGACAAGAAAGTGGCTCCATTCTGGACGGAGGCGTCTGTATCCAGCACCAAATCTGGCACCCCTGCTGTAAAGTCCTCCAGGCACGTTTCACCGAAGGGTTTTTCCTCTTGCCCTTCACCGAAGTCCACTGCCAGCACCAAGCAGACCCAGAGCACAAACCATGGACCCGGACTCCCTCTGGCCATCTTGGCGCCCCGATCCTCACCGCCTTGAGACCTTAATCCTTTCCTAAAGGAAGGGAGGAGATAGATGAAGCTAAGAGGGATGGTGTCTGGGTGTGTGCCACCCTGGGGCGAGCGGGGACCCGCAGAGGCTGCTCTCCAGGTCCCTGCTCCCGCCGGGGTGGCCAGTGTGTCCCCCCACCCTGCAACTCATCCCCAGGCATCGCTCTCGGCCGCCCACCTGGGTGGTCTCTGGTGAAATCGATGCTGGGAACAGGCTGTCCCCCTCATCCCCCCCACCCGGTGCCTTCGCCCCTCAGGTGTGTGCCTTCAGCTGCGTCAGACAAAGGCACTGAGAGTGCAGGAAGTGAAAACCAACTCCTGAGAGAGGAAGGAAAAAAACCTCCAGTCACTCCCCTGCATGCCGAATTGCGTAAAAGGAAGGGGAGGAGAGCCGGGCTGATACCATCTTCCACTCCTCTGGCAAAGGGAGAAAGGCTCCCTCCCCGTAGGAGCCCAGAGCGGTGTTCTGGCTCCTGCAGGTGCGAGGGCACCCACTCCAGATGAGCATCCCACCAGCCGGGTGCTTGCTGCATCCCCATGCTTAGGATGCTTTGAAGGAACCGAAAGCCGGGGAGCACACGGTCTGTGTCCTCCGGCAGTAGCCCTCACTCCGGCGTGGCCCGGAGCGCCATTAGCCCAGGTCTTGCTAACCCAAACGAGTCAACCTTGCAGCCGCATCTACAGTGCCATCGCTGCTGTGAGGGGCTTCAGCTGGGTGCAGGCATCTCGAAATCATTAATTCCCTGCTCTTAGGACACAATATTCCTTTTGAGTGGGAGCGCTTGGTAGTGTGCCTGGAGGCTGCCCACGTGGCAGGACCTCTGCCACCACGGCAGCAAAATCTTTTAGTAGTCAGCCCCCACTGATGAGCAACTTTTCACTACTCCCCTCCGTCATATAGATCAGTCATGGTCCATTTATAGTGCCCTTGCCTCGCAGGATGGTGCTGTTTGGAAACACAAAGGCTGCCTGCCATAACTTCCATGTATTTTCTCCCTTTCTGCTTCTACTCGCAGATCTGTGATCAAATTCCTCTGTTCAACAGATTCCCCAGTGTCATCCACCCCCTCTATATGTAAACAGTCCTAAAGCCCTTGGGTAAACTGTTCTTCTTATCCCTCTGTCGTAGTCCTTAGGAGAGCAGGGAGGCCTTGTAATTTGTGTGGACATTATTTGTAATGAAATATTGCATCACTTAAAACAACAGCAGCAAATGTGAGATGGTATTGAGTGGCATATCTTCAAGAAGAGCTGGTGGGCAGCAGCTATGCTTTGAAGAGCAGCTGGCTTTGCAGTTTTGGGGACCATTCTGGTGTCCAGTGTTTCAATTCTTGCTGCTTCTTTCTGTACCTCTGATCCAGCCTCATGTATCCTCAGGGGATTTATTGGGAGTCCTTAAGATACACGTTTCCCCCTCCTGGCTGTCACAGCCAAACACTATGGGAACATAATGTTGTGGGAATATTATTTTTCAATACCTTGCCTGACTTTCTATGGCCTGATGCTGACATTTGTGTATAGTACTGAATTCTGTTTGGAAAAGGGAATTGAATTGCTTTGATCTGGCTATGGTAGGGTATAAAAAAAAAAAAAAATACAGGCAAAGCCTAAACTGTGAAAATAAATGGCAGGGCAGTAGCAAATATGCATGTCTGCAGAGCAGAGAAGTTTGTTTTCCTTACTGGTGATGCAAATCTTTGTCAGAGAAGCATGGATGCCTCCGACTCCATGCTCAGACCCATCTCTATACCAGGTGTTGGGGACCTGCCTGCAGCCTGGGCCAGCGGTATAGCAAGGGCTGACCTTGCTGGCTTCCACATCTTCTAAACACACACAGGACAAATAAAAACCACAACAAGGTTGTATCCTTCTTTTACTCTGCCCTGCCTGAGGCACTCTGCTGGGGGCTCGCTCTTGCATTCAGCCGGGAGGAGATTTTTTTTCCTGGACAAATACTAAAACCTTCAGTCCGGGTCTGGGTGAGACTCGATGCAGTTTCCCGACACAGGAGCGTGCTGCTCAGGGAGCAGGTGGCCCCGTCCCTTTGGCAAACCGGCGACTGTGCTTCCATAGCTGCACTGGGAGAACTGCCCCCATACAGTCTGGTTTGGTGTTTTTGTCTAACCGGCAATAACCCAAGCTACCTCAGCAGTAGTGTTGGGTTACAAAATCCCTGTCACGGGTTTCCTGCAAACCTGAAGGACATGATGTCTCTTCTGCTTATGCCAGGTGACATAACTCCTACAAACGCAGAGCTGGGAGGGCTCCTTGACTGGCATCTCTAGCAGGCCCCCCCCTTTTTTTTTTCTTAAATGTTTATGAAGGGATGAGCCCCTTCATAAGCTGATCAAACCTAACTTTTAGAGTAGGGGGTCTTAATAGTTTTTGATCTCAGCAGAAGGCTGTGCTGATGTCCTGCTGCAAGGCTTTCTGCTCCTCACCCTAAATGTATTTATAGTTACTTTATTCAGTTTTCTTGTGCAATATTGTCCTTTCATTTCAGAATTGTCTCTTCTTTTTTTCTTCTTCAGCTGTATTTATTTTAGTGAAATCATATCGTAACTCAGCCTTCAGTTCGCTAGTGCAAGCAAGGCATGAGCTTTCAATCACTTCTTTTGTGGCAGAGTCTCCATTTCCCCTCTGTTATCCTAATGGCCTTTTTTCTGCACATTTTCCAGTTTCAGGTTTTTTTATTATTAAATATTTTTATTATTAAATATGTTACAGAATTCCAGTCTAAAGAATGGATTACCATTACCAAGTATTTAATCTCCTCTCTTCCTGCTGGAAATACATTGCTGAATACATCTTGGGATCATATTAGTATCATTCATAGGCTCACTCCAGAGCCATCTTAAGAACAGTACATGTTTTATGGATCTTGGTCTGGTTCTCTCTGCCATTTTCAGCTGATCAGCCCCCAGATAATTTTTTGGTGACAATTTCCTAAATACGTAGTGTTATATTCTCTATATTCTTAAATTTGACCAATTTTTTTCTGCCTAGCAGATGGGTCTGGCTTGTTTACTTGACCTTTAATGATTACCTTTTTGGTCCTCCACTGTAGGAGGGATACATCCCAGCTCTGTGTCAGTAGCACAGTATCTAAATATGCCCAATTTCTTCTGGAGAGGTTCAGTAATTAAAATTTTTGAGATTAGTGTTAGATTCAAGGACTTCTGCTAGGAACCTCTCTCTGTTGCAGCGGCTTTCCTTCCAACTCAGTAACTTACTCTTTGCCCTCCTAACCTAGAAATCCCACTGCAGCCCTCAGCTTCTGCCAAACAAATAAATTCCCACGACTTCAGCCGAGCTGTGTGTTATTCATATTAGCATGAAGGGAAAGTAGAGTGCGTGATTTTATGACCTGGGAGTGTTTTTAAGAAGGGGTCCTACAACAGTGAGTCATCATTTACATTGGTCTGTCTTTGAAAAGTGTCTGCTCTCAGTCTGGCAATAACTATTCAGGAGATGATTCAGGGGAGGTAAACTGCACCATAGTTTAATATTTGACTAAGATTATAAGAGCTCTTAGGCACGCATGGCTTGTAACAAACTCGGCGCAGGAGCCTGCCTTCTTGTGATTTCTATGGAGACCCCAGCACCTGTAGGCAGGTGGATGCCCGCCTTCCAGAAGGAAGTGACCCCAACAGGCAGAAAAATAAGGAAGATTTGGTCCAGGTCCCCTTTGTCCCGCTGTGCAGCCCAGCTCCATGGCATCGCCGTCTGCAATGGATTCCTGGCAGCAGCTTCTCCCACCAGCTGCTGCAGATGAATCCAGTCTGCTGTGCTTTACCTGGGAACTGCTCCATGTATAATTAACGCTTGGGAGACAGGTTTGCTTGCTTGTTTGTTTTGTTGTACTTGCCTCGGGTTAAACCTCCTGGTGTGGTTTAGGGGTGAGACCCGGATGCAAGTGATGGCACAAAGATGTGGCAAAGGAAGGAGACGGGGAGGGACCTCATCGGGCCATGACTAACCACTGGTCCTGTGGAACAAAGCAAGGGAAAGGATGACAGGCTGCTGAGTCCTCCCGAGAGCCGTTCCCATTGCATCGAGGGTAGCTTTGGGGAAGGGAGTTACAACGAGGGTATATGCTTTCTTTTGGGAAGTTGTTGTCTGCAGTCCTGCATGGCACTGGCTTTTATTTGAATGTTGTTGGTCAAGGTAAACCTTTAAGGGCAGGGGCACTGGGAAAGGAAAAAGGGAAAATAGCATTGAAACTAGTTGCATCAAGAAAGTATCTGCATTTTTGTCTTGTCTATGCTAGGCTTTTACAGGGAGATAGGTATGGAAGTGTGAAGCAAATAACTTGCAATTTGCAGGGACTCGAATAAACTTAACGTTTGAAGTCCCCATAGGCAATGTGAGCTGTTCTTTACAGCACCTGTGAGTGGAACAGGATTGGCCGTGGGGTTCCCCATGGCCCCTTCTTCTTCATCACTTCCTACAGTGACTGTATTCCTGGAAACCTTCTGACTTTCAACACCTTCAGGCCAGCTGCCAGTGCCTCTTGTTAAAGGCTGCTCTCCCCTGCGTTTGTAGATGATGTTTTCCCTGCCCGTGTGAGCAGTACAGTCCTGCAAGTGTAATTGCACCCTTTTGAGGGGATCAGGTCACAATAACCTTCTTGGTGCAAGAACTATACAGATGGACTCTGCAAGCCTGAAATGTTAAGAGCAGGCAGGTAAACAAGGGAGGTCCCCTTCGTCTGTCCAGCCAGTGCTTCTCTTGTCTCCGGCTCTACCATCCAGAGACTTGCTGAAGCCTCTGTGCCACGTGAAAGCACTGATAGTGCTTTCAGTGCCACAGGCCTCTTTCTGTAGGGAAACAGTAAAGCAATACAAGAGGGATGGCAACAAAACAACATGGACAGGTTTTCAAGGATTCTCAAATAATCCCTTTGGAATCTAATTCATGTTGTTGGCTTCACCTAAGTATCCAAGGTTGGGGGGAGAAGGGGCTTCCTCCTCAGTGGAGATGCTTACTCATCCCACTACCTACAAGGTGCCTGAGGATGGACACAGATAAGCAGAATTAATTGCCTAGATAAGGAGAGAGTCCAGGGTTTGCTACTCCTCTGGCATGCTAAAGCAGAAAGTACAACTATTTCTCATTTACCTTTCTCAGCTGCTGATGAGCCATTCGCCTTTACGCTTTACTTGACTGCCAGTAACGGAGGGAGGGAGGGCAGGCAGGCAGGCCAGCTCATCTGACCTCTTTGTTGCTGAGACCTGACTATTTTCTGGGGCGGTGCCAAACAGTGCAATTTTGGGCTGATCAGTCAAATACTAAGTTGGGAAATGTTTCCTCTGTCTCTTGGCATTCTTCCTTCTCACTGCCCTTCCATTGCCTTATGAAAAGCGAGTCTATCATGGGAGAGGAGTAAGACTGATTACCGATCGCCTGGCTGAAGAAGGCGAGAGGTGATGTGCTCTCCCTTTTACTGCTGCAGCTCTGGGGCAATGGTGCAGCCTTTTTGGCTCCCATGCTCCTGTGAAGACACTGGAGGTTGAGAGAAGTGGATGATGGACATCAAGATGCTGGGTATACTCAGGTTGCTCATTCTGGGCTCTGGATTTTTTAAATTTCTAGCCCTGGCTACATTTTCTGATCTGCACAACTTTTTTTCTGTGCCTGTTCCTGCTCACAGGAGGGTGCAGAACCTCTTTACCTTGTGGTGTCAACATAGTATTGATACAGTCACCTCTGCTGACTTCTCTGGTTTAATTTGTGTTAACTATCATGTCTGCAACCAACAGGGGAAGTAATTATTTTCTAAAACAGGTGGAGAGTGGCTTTTGCCTGTCTTGAAGGGAAATGTTCTTCTCTAGGCTGGGACTCAAGGGGGCTGACCTGGTTCTCTGGAAAGATGAGCTGGGGCCCTGCTGAATTATTGAGACTGCACCACAGTTGTCAGCTCAGAGAGAAAGAGAAGCACCAGCTTAAGTCACAGGTGTGGGATGGAGATTATTAGCTTCAAGAACAGAGGAGTGTAACCAGATCATCTGCCTCATGCACTTGGTTGCTCTGCTGCCTGGATCAGTGTCACAGCTCCTTAGCACTATGATGCAGACGCTCAGCTTGGTTTGGTGGCCCTCTCTGGGGCCAGAGCCAGTCACAAAAGCCCAAGTCCACAGTACTGAATCCGCCTCTCCTTTCAGAGGGAGAACCTTACTCTTAGGGCAGACCTGGAGGAGCAGCAACCCCAGGTCACACACATGGAAACTGAGATGCAGTGTTTCAGTATAACACTCAAATCTGTTGGCCACATTTAAACCCCCTTTATTCACCTACATAAACAATAAGCGGATTTGCAGAGGACACGATCACCAGCAACTGCAGCAGGAGGTCCACTGGAGCTTACATGTGTGCACTCTTGTGAAAAAACAGGTTGTCCGATTACATGACTTAGTTGCCCAAGTATGTGTTCACTTCTGAAATTTTGGTCCAGGTTGTATGCCCAAGGCTATAAGAAGAGATAACTAGGTTGAAAATAAGATCTCATCTCCCAGCCATTCCTGAGATCTTCCTGAGATGTCCCTGCTGTGCGTGTCCAAACAAAATGGTGAATGTCCTTCTGCTTCTTTGGCCACCTGAATCTGCTGTCATGTGAGGAAAGGACAGGACGGGGTGCAGCACCATGAAAAGTCATGCAGAGGCTGCTTGTTTGGTGGCAGCTGGCACCTCCCGGCACTGGCAGGTGGCCTGTGCACCCCCAGGAGATGCTGCCTTGTTCAAAGGGGACAATAGCACTTGCTCTGTAGAGCAAGGCACCCAGTCCTGTGCCTGCAGGAGCTTCTACCACACCCTCAGAGAGTGATCTTGCACTTTTTGCTTCTTCCTCTTGCTTTAATGATAGATTAAAAGACCTTATTACTGGAGGAGTCCTGCTTTATCTGTAAACATGTATTTCTATATTGCCACCTTCTCATTACGACGAATTAATGACTAAGCTCAGATAAGCCAAAGCAGTATGATGAACATCCTGTAACCTGGCTCGTTTTGGCTTACAGCTTTCCAAGAGGGCCTCTGACAACCCCCTCGGAATGCCTTATTCCATTGTAGAGTGATGCCGACAGAGCAGCACAAGGGCACCAGGCTCTGCTTAGTACTTTGTCGCTAGAGTACGATGGTGGGGTGAGTCTGTCTGTGGGCATTGCCAGATGTGATATCTTGGTGCATTTCTGATGCTCAAGTGAGGTTACAAGTCAGCAGCAGCTCAAGGTGTTGGAAGAGCCATTATGGCAGGTTATATTCCCCTTTCCCCTCTTCCTCACACCTATCCTGTGACCTCAGGATCCTGTGCTTCATAAATTCAACTGTGCTGGCAGAAGATTAACAGGGCAAACCCTATCTTTCATGTAGAGTTGAACTGAACTTCCCAACAAAGAGCACCAGAGTCAGCACAGGGGATGGGGGAAGCGGGCAACTTCCCTGCCAGCCCTTCAGCTGCTGCAAATTTTTGGACTGACTCAGGGATGCTGGGTAACTTCTCTTGTAAGTCTGGTCCTCTTTCTTTGGTCTTAATGCCCCACTGGCTGGAGTTCCTTGGGATGAAAGAAAAAAATAGGTTATTTTCCACTGTTAAAAAATGTTAGTCCTTGAACACCAAAATAGAGCACTTCTATTTGGAGACAGGAACTTGACACCTGGCAGCGTGTGCACTGCGGTTCAGAGTTACCTTGTGAAAATCTGCCCGTGTTTGGCCAGCATATTAATTAGCCTTTGAAAAGTCAATAGTTTTAAACACATTATAGGGTGTTCAATGGGTTTTGCAAGGTTTCTAACAGTTAAGAATCTCTGAAGAATCTGCACTCACTGAATATGCTCTGAGCCTCTCATAACATGGATTTTTCTGGGAGATTTTGGTCTAAATAAGACAGTTTTAGGAGTGAGATTAGAGGGAGGATACAGCCAAGCACTGAGGAAAAATGGTAAAGCTGCTTAAATTAAATAGCTGACAGCTGTCTTCCGAATATAAATTTTCGGCTGTCTGAAAAGCAGAGGAGATTATATCACTTTCAGGTATACTTTAACACTTTATCCCTCGTTGATGTGGAAGCAAGTTTCAGGATCAGCATTTTGTAGAGTTTTCCAACAGAAAAGGTTTTTATTTTTTTTGCTCAAATTCAGGATGAAAAGAAGGGCTGGAATGGCCCTGCCCATTTTTCTAGCACCCTGTGTACAAGATGTTGCTGCCTGGCTGTACCACCATCCCTCTGGGCACACGGATGTGGCTTTGGCAATGGGACTGGGTATGACTTCCAGAGGAGACCAGTCCCCCTGCAGACTGCCCCATGCTGCCCAGCAGCAGCTATCAGGGGGAGAAAGGTTGGTTGCTTTTCCTTCGGTTTCTCTAGCTCTTGGTCTCCAAACTGGAAGTACCTTGGCTGCCAGGAGCAGCAGAGAATTACTTGCTTTTTTTCCATGTAAATTGTGAGACTGGGGTTGTTGGATCTACTTCATGATGGAGGGTCTCAGCTGGTTTGCCTGTTCAGTAGGGCAGGTCCCTGGGCAGGTCACCGGAGGGCTCTGGGAACCGATGAATAAAGAGTTGTGATGCAGCATCTAGAGGGAATGCAGGTGTCCCTGTGCCCTGGCACCCCATAAATGCAGCCAGCCTGATTTCTGTTCCTCCGAACAGTGCACAAGGATCCTTCTAAAATGGCATGGGGCAATAACTCTGCAGACCTTTAACCTGTCTTCCACTAAGAAAGAGATTGTAAACCAAGCAATGATAATATATAGTACAATAGCAGTTTATGATGCTTCAGCAGGTGAACCTGTTTACTACCATGAATACTTTTCTGTGGGAAGGAGATAGTGCTATATCCCTAGGCAGGCCCTCCCCTGCAGTGTCATCACATCCAATACTTCTTTTTAATAAAAGCACAGATGTTTTATCTCAGAAGCACCTTGCTCAAATGATCTCAAATTCAGGCCGCTGGAATTGCTACAGAAATTTTTGAGAAAGCTGGAATGAATTTACAGATTGTAGAACAATGTAAAAGGGGACTGCTGAGCCCAAGTTTGGCTTGTGGTGTCACTGACCTAATATTCCCACTCTTGTAAAATAGTGGATCTAGCCACAAGACTCCAGATGACTTCTTATCTGTGCTGGGTCCAGTGCTTTAGCTGGAAAATGCCAAATATACTATTTCAATGGGAGCTACACCCTGTAGCTGCAGGCAAAGTATTTGACAAAGGCTGATGGAGCTTGAACACAGCAGGATTCAATGCATTATGTATGGATCAGCCCTCTGGAACTGCACATGGATGTAAGTTAGGCCTGTAGGTAAACAGTCATTTAAAACCTCCTTCTTCCTAACCTCTTGGAGCTGACTGGAGTTAAATATTAACAAACTTGGTTCATCAATTCCCTGGTTCGCTTGGCTTCTTTTAACAACAGATGTTATTACAACAACTCCTCTGCCTGCCTGCCTCCCGCTCCTGTCAGCGAGGCTGATGGTGAAACCCAAGAACCTTCCACTGTAACTCTGCCTGCGGAGCCTGGCTGCGGCCCCACCATCTGGTCTCCCCCACCTCTCTCCCTGGGACCACCAATGCTGCCTGCCTTTGGCAGCTGTGAGTAGCTTGTGCTGTGAGCCACTGGTTGCGGAGAGGTGTTGGTTAAAGGAGACGGAGAAAAGGAGCCAGGGAGTCCAGGGAAGGTGGGTTCCTGCTGTGTCGGGGGAGGAAGCGGTGAGCATGGCCAGCAACTCCAGTGCACTGCCCCGGGTGACTTTCCAGACACCAGAGAAACCTGGGGAGGAATCATCACAGAGGAAACTGGGCAAGTTAACCATAAAGTACAACCGCAAAGACCTACAGCGCTGGCTAGACCTGGAGGAATGGATCAACACCCAGCTGCAGGAGCTGTACCAATGCCGGGTGAGTAGCTGGGGCAAATCAGCCCCTCACTCGTCGGGTGGATGGGACTAGAGGCCCTGTGTGCTGGGACAGAAGTTTGCTTGCTCTGCCTTACTGGAAACAGCTTCTCATCTTCAGTCTTCCTGAGGTATCCTGCTGCCACTTGCTACAGCACTCTGACTGGTGTGTCTGCAGCCAGAGAAACTTGCACAGATACAACCCAACCAGCTTTAAACTACCCAGTCTTGTGCCTGCTGGGGGTTGTAGCTATTGCTCAGCACGAGCAGCAGAACCCAGAGAGATACACAAACCCAGGATGCTTCTTGCTGCTGAGTTCCATGTGGCGAGTGGCTTTGCTGCCGGCAGTATCTAAGCTAGCTGGGTTAGAGTTATCAGTTATTGTTGTTCCTTTTGGTCACAACAGTATAGCTACAGCTGCTGTTTGAGTGAGATACCCCAGATAATGCTGTAGCTGCAGAGTCTGGACACAGTACTGGTAGCAGGTGCAGAAAGGGAAAAAAAACCCATGCTCAAATGTAGACATCTTGTGCCTTCATCTCCACAAATCCCCAGAGCTGTCCTTCTTGCCTGAGATTCCCTTTGCACGAGGAACAGTCCCTCCTAAGTTCTTCCTGCCCATATGAGAGCTGTCCCTCTAAGAAAGACCCAGGAATGTCTCGGTCCAGTGCCCAAATGGTACAAGTCTTTACTGAGCTGTTGCAGGGTATATGACATTTTTTCTTCAGGGTGATGTGACAAGTTCCAGCACTGGCTGGGTACACTGAAATTTTAACCTAGTAGTATCACTTCTATTCATATTTTGTGCTTAGATGGATGGCACTCACACAGGGAGCTTTCAGATGGGCTAGTGCTTTTCCATGTTTGAGATTTCTTTGGAGTGTGGTACAGGAAAAGGTGAAAGGATTTCCCATATTGTACATCATGGTCTTAAACCCACTTAAATAGCTTGACTAAGGGTTTTGCTGTTATCTGTAGGGCAATGGCTAATACAGTAAAAGAACATAGCTTTCTTGAACTCACAACCTAGTACATCTTCAACAGAAGACATAGATGGGTTTAACAAATTGTGTAAAACAGCTTATTCATATCTGGGTTAGGGGCAGACTAAATGAACGGTCAAGCCTTTCTGCCCTGTTTTCATATTTGCACCCCAGCACAGTGTTAAGCACATTTTTGAGATAGAAGGAAAAAAAGAGCTGATGATTGCTTAAGGTCTTCCTTCCACTCTGAGCATCAGCAATTTCCAATTGCAATCAACAGTGGAAGTGGACATGTTAGAACAGCCCAGGAAAGGTGGTTTTTGTGCTATATGCCAATGATGGTACAGAGAAGCTTTGCCTGCCCAGGCTGATTTTCTGGGCCTGAGAGCCATAGAACGGTATCAGCTCCATGGCTGAAAAGCCAAACTTCAGGAACTGTCTCTGAGGCTATCTTTATTATTGTTGTTGCTATTGTTGGTTTTTATTATTATTATCATCATCATTATTACCATCATTTTCTGTGTGACTGTTTCCTGTTTGGTATTTGTGGGAATGTACCAGGTTCTCATGCCATGTTGGGAGAGAAAAATAGTTAATTTCTGTTTTAACTTATGCCATATGCAGAAAACAAATATGGAGAAAAAGGTCATTCCTTCTGTCGCAGATGCATGGCTCCTCTGAACATGAGTATATTACTGCTCCTGTTCTGTCAATTAATGTTTGAGAATTCCCAAATAATTTTATAGCTTGTTTAGTAAAAATGACAAAGAATAAAAGATCATAATCTCTTCAAGACTTAATTGTGAATTTCCAGTTGTTTTCCATAGTTTATAAAATGATAGCAATAAATTCTCAGCTGTATCTTAGGCCTCTTTATAATGCATTATGAAACTTTATATAGTGTACATAGGAGCAGACGTTATCGCCAGATATAGTCAGACAGGCAAATTCATCATGTCTGTGAAGTGCTGGGGTGGTGGTGCTGGTAAGTGAAGGCTGTTCAAAAGAGCAGAGGCAGTGACTCTGTTGCTTGCCACCCATGCCTGCACTGGCATTTAAGGGACCATCCCTGGGGTTCATAGCTCAGCTCAGAGAGCCCTTAGCCTGAGCGTTGAGATTTGCTAGAGGTAAGCAAGGAGAATGGCTGCTGCTTTGAGTAACAGAACATCTTGCCCTTTGGGGAATTATTGTAGTTTTAAAGAGGAGGTTTGGTTTGGTTTTTTTTTTTTTTTAAATAGATGAGAAGCACTTGGTACCACCAATAACATGACCCGAGATGATGTTCCCTGTGTGCTACTCTTACTTGCCCAAGTCTACAGATGTATACTTGTAAAGATGTCAGAAAAACAAGTCAGGTTATGTTATCACTTGTGGTTTTCTGAGAATTAGGAGCTGTTTACTGTCATTGGAGTAGCTGCCCAAAGGGACTATTTTTTCCCTGCTAGAAAATCCCAGCAGGCACAACTGAGAAATCCAGCCATGCCCTTACAGGAACAGATTGCCAGTGGATTGCCTCTGCTAGCACCTCTCCAGCACAACAGGTTTCCCAGCTTCCCGGTGTATTTGGGCCAACCTAAGAGATTTGCTACCAGGAACTACATAACATGATGCTATGCCAGCCAGGTCAGAGACTGTTAGTAGGGTACAACAGGGGGTTACATAGGATCTCTTCAGATAAATACATGTGATATCTTGGCTGTTCAGTCAAGCAGCAACAAAGACACACTCTTACAGCACAGTATAAGACAGACATTGATGGTGCTTCACTCACCTCTGTTGGGCTGGAGCACTCATGGAGGATTTCCTAAAAACCAAAGAGAATCATTTTAATATTTTGAGTTGAACTATTCTCCCCTCCCTACAAAAAGGGTATATAATCTTACTACATTTGACAGGCTAAGACGGAGGGAAGTGTCATGCAACACTGTATATACATACTCTGTTGCCACAGTAAATTACTTTAGCATTACTGGACACATTAGCAGGCGTTTAGCAGGTCCTCCTGCTCTCCCATGTGCATTGTGGCAAGACTGTTTAGTTAGCCCTGCTAGTCTGGGCTTCCTTGGATCCATCGACTTCCATTACGTTGTCTCTTTGTCAGCTTCTTCCTTTGTTCCACCTGCCCTTGGCAGTGCAATGTTCCTCGGTGTCTTCCAGAAACCCATGTGACAGAGACACAAAAAACACCATTGCAGACTCAAATGCCAGAAAGGTTAATTCAAACATTGCATCCTGATACAGGTAATCTGAAAGCTATGCTATTTACTGTCATGAGGCTTTTTGCAACAAAACTAAGACTCAGGAGACAATTTTGGTTTTCAAGATGATTCCCTGCACATGGAAGCCAGAACACTGTCCGTACTAGGACCAGAAAGCCACAGGGAGTTCCTACCCTGTCTCACTCTCCTGATCTATTTAGCTTCTTAGCCAGAGACAAAGTCAGGCTGGATCAACAGCTGTTGTCTAAACAGTTGTATGAAATCTATTATGTTTAAGAAGAAATGCTGTGTGGGTCACAGTACAATGTATTTAACTCTGTTTTATTACTTTTTGTCAAGTCAGCTGTGTAACAAAGCTAACAAAGGTTTTCTACTTCTTTTCTGGCTTGGTATCAGAGACTGCTTAGAACAAGTTTCTTTTTTCCCCATAAGTATTGCCTTTATTGTTTAATGTTTTACATATACATCTGTATATGTTACCCAGCAATCAGGTACTGCACTGTTTACTCAGTATCTTGATTCTGCTGATTACTATGTTAAAGTATCACTAGTGTTGTGTTGTCAAAGATTCATTTTGCAAAAACACTGGAAACCACAGCCTGCTTTCCTTACAGTCTTGTAGAGTCATGTGGAGCTAAAATGTCTGTGATCAAGTTTACAAATGTTTCCAGCTAACGCCCCCATGCATTACAAGATTATTACTCCAATTACCAAAGCTTGGGGTCTCCCTTACATTAAAGGAGACTATTATATCCCTCTCATGTCTGTTAGAGAAAGATGGCAAAATTTTGTTAGGCCTTTCAAAAGCGTAATTGGTTTTCTCTCCATTACTGTAAAAAGCCTTAGTATAAATACCAATTATGTGAATATATTTAGCCTAAAATCTCCTAGTATTAGTTGTGCTTCTCTAAGATTAAGCCTGCTGGATTTCTCCTTGGTGAATGCTTGTGCACACTCTTCATAGATGAGGGCTGTCCCAGGCTGGCTTATGTTGCATTGCAGTTGGCACCTGTTGTTGGATATTCTTGAAAGGATCTTCCCACGGTGGACAATGATCCCTGAGCAGTGGTATCAAGTAAGGAGGTGGGAAAAGATGAAGAATGTGTACATCAGGATGTGTGGCTGTAGCAGACACCACAGAGGGGCTGGAATCCATGCCTTCTTTGTAAGAATCTCCTTATTCTGAGACAATTTATATCGTAACCTCAACTTTGCAGCATAGTTTTATTGTAACTAGTTCCTTCTCAGCTGCTCAGTTTTTTAAAGATGGCCTCTAGAGTTCTTAAAAGCTTGAAGGTTTATTAACTGTGTAATTTAAATTTTTTTTTTTTTTTTTTAGCTAAGAGAGGAAACAGAGACAGCAACTCCTGAACCACAAATTGATCTTGAAGATCTCCTGGAGGTCCCTAATGAAGAACAGAAGTTAAAACTACAGGTCAGATAGACAGACTTGGTGACTTTCCTTCATAAAGAAAAGTAGTGGTGTAGGGGTGCAGAGTATGTATATACAGTGTTACATGACACTTCCCTCCGTCTTAGCCTGTCAAATGTAGTAAGATTATATACCCTTTTTGTAGGGAGGGGAGAAAAGGTCAACTCAAAATATTAAAATGATTCTCTTTGGTTTTTAGGAAATCCTCCATGAGTGCTCCAGCCCAACAGAGGTGAGTGAAGCACCATTAATGTCTGTGTTATACTGTGCTGTAAAGAGTGTGTCTTTGTTGCTGCTTGGCTGAATAGGCAAGATAGCACTGTGCCTAATGTGATGCTGCAGATTTGTTTAATTCCCAATGGGTGGTGTTTGCCACTCTATTCTGCTGTGTTAGAAAAATACATGTAAATCTACATGGGTGAGCTGAAGGCAGAGGAGTGGAGCAAGTAAGGAATTACACTTTACAACCAAAGAAAGTTCATTCCATGTTTTGGACATTTTTAATCTGACCAGGCTGAGTTACCATTTGGTTCTCAGTGTAGAAAAGCTATAGACAGTGATACAGCTCATATAACTATCTTGCACATTGTTAACTAAACGCATTCTTAGCTTAAACCACTCTAGTGTTTTGAGTGGCAAGATTGTAAGATGGCACTCAGATTGGACTGGGCAGATAATTGTTGAGCAGTGGCCACGCAAGTTAGTTTTACATGTGTTTTGTTTTCCCCATGTGAACTTTATAAGTACTGGTTTTGGTTTAGAGAGTTAAAGAAATCCCACAAGCTGTCACAATGTCCAAAGGAGTGGAGCCCAATACTTTGCATGTAGTGCAGGTACCACACAGGAATTGCCTTCACCGCACTGCATACCTGTGCAAAAATGGAGTCCCCCATCACTGCTTCAGTCACATGCATTGCATGTGAACATTGTGCTTGGACATCATTCATCAGTCTCCACACTTGTTGAGCCTATGTAGCTGCATGGTGATGAACATACAGAAAATGAGGTGGATGCACAACTATCACTGAAATTAAACACTGCTGTAACAATCATTACAGATAGTCTCCTAGCAGGGATTCAGCAGACAAGGTTGGCAACAGGGATATAGTTCTTGGATTGTTTGAATTTCAGATCTTAGGCAAGAACCCTGCATTTCCAGAGAGGTAACTGAAAAGAGGTTGCTCTACTGATTCATGAGCCATGAAAGTGTCTTGAGGACAGCATGGTACTTGCTAACTACAGCCAGATACTGCTGCCCCATTGGCAAGAATATGTACTTTCACCCTGGTGATCTTGAATCCAGTGCCCTTGAAAGATGACAGCAGCCTATCTGCAGAAAGCAGACAGAGGAAACAAACTGGTTTCCTGCAAAGGGGCTGACTGAAAAGGTATTTATGATCCTAGGCATTTCCTTCCAGAGCACGCTGTGGCAGGCAACCCCTGATCACCCACCCAAGTGAGGAAGCTGGGCTTCCACGCAGCACAGATGGTAGCAAGCTGCAATACTTCCAGTGACCTTGCCTAATTACAAGGACAGGTAGCTACCTCTTTGGGTGAAGAAAGGCTGCACACTCCTTTATTGTGATGTTACTTGTCATGCAGAGGGTAAATTTTGCACTAGTCTCATTGACTTCTGCTTGGAATAACCAGATAGTCCAGTTTAGTTCATAGTCCTTGGCGGTGTCAGCAAAGTAGTCAGATGAGCAGTTAATGGAGATAAAACCTATCTGCTCTGCTTGTCCTTAACCCCTGCTCCAGGTTATCATTAGTGCTATGTGTGTTTTGCTCCACCTCTTTTCTGCCAGCCACTTCCTTGTAGAATTGGCACATCTCCAAGATGGTTTGCAATCCACAACATGGAGCTTTACAGGTTCAACAAGAGGGATGACTTGCTTTGCCCTAGATTGGGAGGGCAGCAGAAGTAGGCAGGAGGTTATGGTGGCAACAGGAAGCACTGGAACCTAACAGAGGGGCAACAGGAAGCACTGGAACCTAACAGAGGGACAACAGCATCCTGAGGTCATATCAAGGTGGAAAAAGCAGGTATCTGGGATGAAGAGGGCCAGGCTGGCTCCTGAGGAAAAAGTAAACGTGGCTGCTCTGGAGGGAGACAGGGGAAGGTAAGTAGAGGTGCTTTTAGATCCTTCTCATACATCAAAAGGTCTCCTTTCCTAAGGTAAAAGATAGGTTTGCTCAATACATGGCAAAATTCTGGTTTCTGCTCAACATGAAGGTGAATGTGGCAATAATGCAAGTGCCATAGGACTCTTTGAGCTGGTGAGCACTGGAATTAACATGACGTCCTTCTTCAACCAATTCTCATTGTAGGACTTCATTACGGAATTGCTTAGTCGATTGAAAGGTCTCCGGAGAGTCACCAATCCTCAGAAGAAATGACCTTGTCCACATGGAGCACCCAGCTTTGGTCACAAGGAAACGTGTATTTTCCCCACAAAAACCAGGATCAGCAACATCACTTCAGAGTATGTTTAGGACTTACTGTTATTGAGAAACATCACTCAGCTTGTGAACTTTGTACCAGTGGTTTGAAGCCTCCACTCCTTCCAGATCTATGCACATAGCAGGGAGCAAGACTGTACGTTTTCCTGATTCTTAAAGGGCAGGTTAACCTTGGGAACAGGACAAGATGTCCTGCCTTTAGTTTCTTCTAGGAATTTCCATGCTGGCTGAGGAGCACTGAATACAATTCTCAGGAGCTCATCAAGACTTCTTTCTGTCCACTGCAAGGAAAACAAGGCATTTGTTATCACTCGTTCATCAAAATGGAAAATCAGTTACTGTTAAGCTGCATCCTGTTTCAGTCTGGCTAGGACCCAGCCGTGATCTCCCGCCTGTTACTGCTGTACCTGACTTTGCAGCATTGCACGTACTTTGTAAGCCTCTGTTATTCATGAAGGTTGGACAGAAAATATACAGTAACATGGAAGGAAAATGTTTGAGTACACCTGGTCTACTTAAGGGGAAGTTAGTGAAACAGCTGCTAAGGCTAATGGAAGAAAAATTGTTTTCCCTTTTTGTGGAATTTAGGACTTAATGATTAAGAAGCATCTTCTAAAGGAGCAAGGCCTGGGAATGATTTTTCTCATCATTTAAAAAGATGTTGGAAAAATGCTTATTTTGTATATTAAAACAGAGAAAACCAGCTGTGCACTGGTTGCTTTTGTTCTCTTTTTAGAAACTGAAGAAAAACTGAAGTGAAAAAATACCTGTTCCCAATTTCCCTGCAGGGACCATCTTTTGCAGACGGGTAGGTCTCACAAATGGGAAGTAGGACACGTTGTCTTGCTGCACAAACTCTTCTGTCTACAACTAACATGTGGCTGGAAAAATACAGAGGAAACTACATCCAGCCTCTCAGCAAATCTGTAACTTGACACATGTGGCTAGGAAATAAGACAGCAAATGGAGCTGATTGCTTAGGCAGAGCACACTCTCACATTATGTCCTGCCCCATGCCCTCATGCGTGCTGCTCAAACACAAGAGATGAGTTGCTGAGTCACATGCAGAGGGGGGGCCTACGCACCAGTATGTTCAAGGCTAGCTTTTGAGTACATGTTTTGTCAGCCAGGGACAAAAGGGGCCAACTTTGGGAAAAAAAGGGACATGCAGGTTAGCTAACAAACAAGAACTCTTGGGCTGGACCAGTAATATCTTAAATAGATTAGTCTTTTCATCTTTATCAGTACCAGGGTGATGACTATTACCTTTTGCTTGCCTCTTATTTTCCAGCAGAAGTGTCAGTGAACAAGCTGTGGGCTGTGCACATCTCTGAGAGGACAAAATCCAAGCTGCAGTTAACAACTGTGATGTAAGGGCTGGCTTCCCTTCATATGCTGTTCTTGTATGCAACAGCCTCCTGGAAGTTAGCAAGCCATACAGCTCGTACCTTGTCCTAAGGCTGCTCCAAAAGGCTCTAAGCCTCACCCACTAGGTTGAAGAAATGGTCTTTCATTATCAGGTCCATATATATCTATGGTAACTCTAGGGACATGCCATTTTTTTGATTAATAAGGGTATAATAGGACATGCCTGCTCTCCTGAAATCTCAACTTTGTAAGCAAAATAACAAAAAAAAATTAAATCCAGAGCTGCACTGGTTGTAGATCTGGCATTGCTCATGGATTGACACCTGCTAAAACATATATCACAGCCCCTGAGAAAGGAGGTAAGCACACTGACAAAGAGCTCTGAGCACTGTTAAAAACACAGACTATGTTCAAACACAAGTTCAGGTGGAAGATCTATGTGGACAGGCCATGAGCTGAGTGTCCTGAACTAGAGGTGTAATTAGCTGCAGCACACTAGTGCATAGGAGTCCAGATTAACTATGTATCCTACCAGGAGGGTTGATTTTAATCTGCTGAGCAGGGAAAGCACAAAGACCTGAGATGGCTCTCCTCTGGGCCAAGAGATAGATTTTCTCTTCCCTGGGCATTGTTCTGCACTCCCTCAATGTGGAGTGATGCAAAGAGAATTTTTGGCAGTGCTTTAAGGCAGACATTGTTAGAACCCAGGAAAAAGCAGGTTTTGAAAGTCTGCTTGACAGAAGTTGTCTTTGCTTATTCTGCAAGTAGCAGAAAAAGACTAAGCTGCAGCCCCTATGATGTGCTGTTTGTTCTGATACGTAACGACATCACTACCACGAGAGTGCTTCAAATGAGCACAGTGTGATCATAGGGAACAAAGCAAGATGTGGCCAGTGCTAGATGATTTCTCAGCTCACCGGTGCAAAAGAAAAAGCAATGCAAGGCATTCAGAGCAACTTCTTTTTGTTTAGTTCTTAAAAGTAGTAAATAATATTTGCTTTTATTTACTTTTTGGCAGTTCTCAGCCTAGACCATAAGGATAGACTAAATTCAGTTTGGTTTGGTTTTTTTTTTTTTTGGTTGGTTTTGGGGTTGGTTTGTTTGTAGTTTTTTGTTTGTTTTTATTTTTTTTAACAAATAGCTTCCAGTTAACTTTGCTGTTTCACAGCACTGCCACTAGCATAAGGCTGTGACGTTTGGTATGTAGATACTCTGTAAGAATGTTTCTTTAAAGGAATTTTGCCCTCTTGATTATACTGAGAAAACTCAAGAATGGATGGAAGTTCATGTGCTTTTCTAATTGAAGGTTTATGAAGGTGTATAAAATAACCTTTAATGCAATTTTCCCTTAGCTATGATGAATACTTATATTGCCTTTAAAAATATTCTGGCTGCTACGTTTGGACACATGACCATGTTACAGCACTTGAGACAACATGCACTCTTGTGAACCACAGCAAATGCAAGTTAATGTAGTTTAAGTTGAAGCCTCTATTGGTAAGCTAATCTGAGTTCAATCATGTGTTATCATTATTTTGAATTATTGTTGGGTTGGAGCCTACATTTGATTGTTCACATACAAAACATTTTGAGAGGGAAAGAAAATCATCTTGTGCCCTCATGGCATGCTACAAAGACAGAAACAAAGAAGCTGAATCTCTTTCTTGAAGATACCCAGCTTTCTTCAGTCCTATGGCTGAAGTTGATCTGGCCTGTCAGGAACTGATTGTTTACCACTATCTTTACTTGTTTACCAGCACCTTTTCAAAGACAAGGACAGGGAGTAAGCAACACAGCTAGAAGCACACTGCCCACTTAAAGGTCATGCAGCATTCCTATTTCACAATAACAGATTCAGCTAGATTTGCTTCCTGAAGACAGCTGGTCTAGATACCTCTCTTACATGGAGGTCACTGAGGCAACAGCTACAGTGGGAATGGCTTTTCAGGGGAAAGTAATTGGGCTGCCACTAAAACGGCCAGTTACATGCAGAAAGCTCAGCAGCCACAAAAATGTCCATTAGTGGTGCAGGGAAAGCATCAGCATGTGTGTATATGACTGAAGAGACTCTTCCATGTATGACTAAGTTCTACATCAGGTAGTGGGTTGGGTGCATTTCTGGATTCCTTGGGCTGACCCCACAGAAACCAATCTGGGAAACTAAATAAACTGCTTCCGGCTGTAACCTGCTCCTTTTCCACTGATGTGAACAGGGCAGGGCTTACAAGACACAGGCTGCCTAACTGCACAAGGAGCTCAAAACTTGGCTGTGGCTGATGAAGCATTCAAAATGTTGCAAGTAATGCACTAGCTCATACTAAGATATTAAAAAAACCACAGACAACAACCAGCTGTAATGCAAGAATTAAAATGTCTACTAACTGCTTAGAAAGGACACAGGCCGAAGCCCGAAGGAATGCATCAGTCTTAGAAGAGATAAGAAGAGGTATTTGCATCTTCTCCTGTACATGTAAAACACAAAGGATTTAACCTAAGACAGGATTGGGCTGTCTTGCTATCACACTAATTACCCAGGTCAAATAGCAGTGAAAAAGTGTAATTCCTACAATAATACAAAGCTAAAACAGCATTTTGTTTTTTTAAGACTGCAAGCTCCTCAGGGAAGTAACTCCCTACTTAAATCTTGTGTAACACAGGGCTTATAGTGAGCTCTTGCATGGGAACAACTCAAGTAGTTTTCCTATCTACGTGTCCCAAAGAGACAGGCACTGGTGTATTAAGGGCTGCCAGGAGAAAGAAGATCTTCCACAGGAGTCAGGTTTTGCCACCCCCTTCTCCTAACGAAGAGTTTTGATGGCACTGTCGGATACACTTGCAATTTTTAGTGTGTTAACCTGCAGTATTGCTATTCTACACTGTCTGATACAGGTTTCTGTTGAAGGGCCTGATCCAGTCCAGCATGTTAGCACAAACCCATCTTGAGCAGTAGTTTAATTTATTTTCTGTGCTCTGACCAGTGGCTGAGGTGCAAGCAAACACTGTTTTTGTCAGCTCACCTACACAGGCTGTGGCTTTAAATACAGGGGTAGGGCAGACAGCTGGGAGCGGCAGTGTCAAACCAGACAGGCAAGATTCATTGGAAACTCCCTGTCAAAGGCAAAATTCTTGATTTTTTTTGCCATTGGAATTTGTCAACCTTAGCTCTCTTGGAAGTCACATTATAGTCCTGGGAAGAGCTCAGCCTGATCGAATATTACAGCCAATTTAGGGAAAGTTTAGTCAGGTATTTCAAGCAATTCTGGGTGCTTTGGTCACTGGGAAGTGCGACTTGCATCTGGACTGTCTCCTGGGAGGGATATGAGCATATTAAACTGAGCTTCTCTCATAGCCAGATAGAAAGCATCACATGGGTAACATCTTTATCCTACCAGGGAACCAAATAATAAACAGAGCCAAACCCTGCTTTCAGACTAATACACAACTTCCAGACTAACATGCTGCTCTTGCAGACCACATGGAACCGCAGCACAACCACTGCAGATCACAATGCTGTGCATCAGTAGCAGACTACCTTTACAAAGCATCCTTCATTTCAAGTACATGAGCAACATCAAGGCAGAGTAGCCCCTGCACCTTTTTCAGCCACACCACAGAAACATTTCTGATGACTTCATGATCCTTCATTTCTTTCCCTAAGCCACTTGATGCTAGGACTAACATACCATTACAAGAAGGCGACACTTTGTAAAGGGCTATCAGGCATTTTGAGGGGAGACTTTAACCACAGGCCTCCGTAAATAGTTTTTATTAAGCTTTGGAAGTTCTCATCACACAAGTCATTACGACGTAGACAGTTTTCTTAGTGCAGAGTGCTTCATTGCCTGTTGAATTAGCGTGTAAGCTGTTAGCAAAAGCAGGAAGTTACTTAGCAGCCAGTCAGTACTGCCTTAAACACACATCTTTACTGCTACCCATACAGCCTTACCATCTGTATTTATAGACTCGTATCCACCTCCTCATATCAAGCCCTCATTTATCCCCAAGCATGCACAGCAAACCCTGTACTTCGCTGGTTGTATTTGTGAGGACAAAGTCACATGTCCTCCAAGCCTCTCTCAGATTACAGCATATCCTTTAACTGTCCAAAACATCACCCATTTTGGCTGCAAATCCACTTGGACTCTTCCCATCTGGCCAACTCCTCTCATTTCCCATTCTCCATCTCCTTTTCTACCCATGAAGAGTGTGATCACTTCTACTTGCAAGGAAACCGATAGCAAGAGGTGTGGTGGTCATTCAGGTCAAACTCATCATGGCCTTCCCTGAAAAGCAAACACAAAGTGCAGTCAGAAGTAAACACTCAGGCAGGGAACTCACCCTTAGCCACTGCACAAGAACTCTCCCAGCAGCCCTTAACTAGAAACCTATCCCAAGGGTTATCTCTGAGGACCTGACTGGCAGCCACATGGACTGCCACATTACTTTAGATATTTGCTTGTAACAGAAACCTCTGAGGTGCTTTTGGAAAGGTCTGATCATCCTTGCCTGCTGAAATGGGAAATGACAATAGGTGTCTCTGTTTCTTCCCCTCTTTGAGAGATTCATGTAACTGGTGGCTCATTTTCAGCACCATGTCTGTGATTCCCAGGCGCATTAGCAACTCTTATGACAACAGTCAAAATGACAGTCTGCTGCACACAACTCTGAAAAATAACGGTTGTGGCTAAAATGCAGTGTATTGGCAGCTGTCTTTACTACACGCAGAAGCAGGCAGTGTTGAGTAAGACACAAGCTTGCAACTGCAGTGTGCAACTGATACACTCACTTACCTGCCAGACTGCTGATTCTGCTTTTACTGATGTTTGCTGTCTGATACTTTTGTCTGTTTGTTTTGTTTTTAATCGTCTATCATTGCTAGTCATATGTCTTCTTACCATTTTCATATGTTCTCCCCCCACTCCATTTCCATCTCTCTACAAAAACATTTGCAGGAAATGAGGGAATATACACAAAAGCATCTCTTACTAACCCAACCAGACTCTTAGCATCCTGCTGTCTAAATGTCATCCAGCACTAATCTGACAACACAGCCAACTACCCAATACTTTTGAGGCATGAAAAAAAGAAGCCACACAAGCTGTGAGGAATAGCTTTCTATTCAAAGGAATTAACCCTCCAAATCCAATACGTGCAACTTTTTTTGTCAAAAATCAAGCTACAGATGTTTAAGAACCAAGACTATAGCAGCTGCAAGGCCTGACTGAGGAAAAAAGGTTTGCCCATACATATTTCAACAAAGATTTTTTTGTACAGTTTAAGACCACAGAGTCTCAACCTAGGAAAAGCCACAGGAATTTTTACTATCTGATCTCCCCTCTTATGGGAATCCAGCCCAGATCATCCATCAATGTCATTAACAAGCCATAGGAGTCACCGAACAATGGTCTCACTTATCCCATCCCACGCAATGCAGCACATCAGCTTCTCCAGAGAACACTCAGACAATGTATCCAAACATGCACTGGAGCAGTACAGACAGAACATTTCTGTCTAGGACCAGTTGAGTCCCTGAAGCCTGGGATAACTACTGATCACACCAAGTATTTCCATAACAACTGAGCATTCAGCTCAGATCCATGTTCCTCAAATCTTCCCTCCTACTGCCTGCTTTTCTGCCCAATGGGAAGAACAAACTGAAGCAGCCAAGCTTACCTGTGACCCACCTCTCAGACCAAGAGGAATTGTGAGACTTACCGAAAACAGCGCTGGCAGTAGAGGTCCCCGTCACAGCCATGGCAGCGCAAAGTGGCATCTTCATTGCAGATACAGCACCAGGGTAACTCATCCTCATCGCTGTCATCTGCCCTGGCAAGAGCAGTGGCAATTGGAATCTGGCTCTAATTCAGAAAGAAAACAGACACACAGAATTCAAACCTCAGCAGAGAATACAGGACTTTCACTGTAATGCATGATGGCCACAATGACATGTCATATGTACCATAGTTCACTCTGTTGATTCTAAGTTTGTGAGATGAACTTACCCAAGGATAGGCTCTGTATGTATCTAGATTGTTAAATAAAAACCCAAGGTACTCCCTATCATTTGCTCATGAATCTATGTTGCTCGGAAGGTAAACAGGTATTCCCCCTCATCTAATGTCTGGAGCAATACACACCAGCGTTGTCCATAGGGTGTTAAGTGCATGAAGCTCAGATCTTCTGGCAGGCACCACAGCAATACCAAGTGATAAACAATCCCTGCTGCAAAAGCAAGCAGTCAAGCAGTTTTGCTGAAAGCAGTTATGTGGGAAGGAAAAGCAGTGGGGAGGTTGTTTTCTCCCTCTTTTAGAAAGAAAACTGGGGGACAAAGGACATGATTTGCCAAGAGGCCCCTACTATTAATTTGTACCTGAGATTGGGCCAAAAAGATCTTCTGAAATCACAATCTAAAATCTAGCCATAAGGCCATCTACTGTCTCCCTCAGTTTTACAGAGAACTCTTGTGGAACTGAATAGCCATACACACACTGGGACATAGTGCCTGGACACTGGCAAAGGCAGCTACCTAACACAACAACAGTAAGATGGCACTATCTTTTACATCAGTAATCCCAGAAGTGCAAGGTGGCATACCTGAGATGGATGTTTTCAATAATGCTTACAATTAAATAATTTCTTCCACTGGGGACAGGCCTGTCAGGTGCCTGTGAGTCACAGGTCCATTTAATTCTTGTAATATCCTTTAGAGAAGGTGTATGTATTTCTATAATAGGCTGGATTCCATTCTGAGCATAGGATATCTTGTTACTAATTCCTTCCTCTGACATATGAGAACACACAGTTGATTATTATCTAGAGGTCCTATTCTGCACATGCTGGAAGCACTGGCAAACCTCCCACTTACCCTGATTCAGGCTGCATGGTACTAGACCATAGCCTTCTTGGTCTAATTATATTGGTGAGTCAAAAATCCCTTCTCTAATATCCATCTTGCAAGGTCCGTGCTAACTTCTCTGGGTTTAGAGGACTGCATCCCATTCAGCAGAAAGCCAGCTTGAAAGGAATTGTATTCTAGGGAGCAATTCCTTTTAAACTACAAGGACGACTCACAGCTGCACTCAGGGCTGGTCAGCCTTGTAGGAGCCACCTCTGCTTGTCTGCTCTGGAGAAGCTGGTTGTTGTCTTTTTTCTGCATCAAGCCTAGGATACACCAAACTTTTGCTGCAGAACTGCACTCTCCTGAGACCCTGGAATATGTCACTTCAAGAGATCCTGACCCACTTACTGACCTTTTGCTTTGCTTTCTTACACAGGTTCTGTTGTGAGGGTCCTGCTTGTGTGGTCTGATCTGGAGGAATGTTGAATCCACTTGCTTCATCCAGGGCTGCTTCCTCTGTGAGCTGGTAACAACAGAAAGCAAGAAGCCTCTTGTTTCAAACATGGTTGGGAACCTCATTCTAGGCTCTATACTTCCCAGCCTTCTCCTTGCTCTCATGCAGTAATGGGAGATGACAAGTCTAAATACATCTGGTGTTATCCAGACAGATGTGAGCTTACTTTGAATACTGTGTGTACATTGTGAACAGTCAGTGTGGCAGCAGAGGCCTTCAGCTAACACACTCTGCTTTGCAGTGCAGCTATCAGCAGCCCCTCAACACCATGCTAATCACACTCATGTGGTCTGTAATCAGGCAGAAACTCAAGCACAGAAAACTCGTGTCTGCCTGCAAGACAATTCATAGACACTTTAGAGAGAAATCTAGGCATAAGATGTGCTAAACAGCACACATATCATCCACGTTCTAGCTGGGTGGGGGAAAAGATGAAACAAGAAGTAGCAGCAGAGTGGGTTTGGAGACATGCACCATAAAGAGACACTAAGCATGAATAAGAGAGACAGTGTGACGGACTAGAAGTAATGTTGTCAATTGCATGTAGCTGAATGGCCCATGGGAGCTAATATTGGAAAAGCACTAGGAGGGGAAGGAACTAAACTCTGTCCAGGAACAGAAACACATCCTTTGCATGTTCACCAGGTAACTTACACATTGGGAATAATTGAAAGGAAGATAAACAAGGCCACAGCTGCCACTTCTGACCTGTTTTAGCACTCTGCGAATGGCTTCCTCCTCAGCCACTTCCTCATCACTGTCAGGGAGTTTATAGGTTTCCAATGTAACTGCAGGAGCAAGAGACAAGAGATTATGACCCACACCTGCCTCAAAACTTGTGCCCACTTATCTGCCAGAGACAATCCTTGATGGTGTGAGCTGGTTTTGGCATTCTGGCTGTGGCACAGACAGATCCTTTTCAGATGGAGACTCCTCAAACAGGGCCTTACTGTTTGTTTTAATATTTGGAAGAGGGAAGGAAAAAGTCCCCACCAAAACCAGAGCTTTGCTTTTAAAAGCTTTCTTAACCTCACCAGAGCATGCTAAAATTACCTCAAAGAAGGGTGCAAGACAAAGCAGTCTGACCTTACAGCTCCGGCCTTTACCCTCAACTAAGATCTTTCATACCGATTTCATGATGAACCAACCTGTACTTTACAGACAGAACCAAATGTCAGTCTGTTTCTTGCAGAACAGAGGAATTAAATGGATAAACACCTCTCAGAAAAGAAATTACTCTGTCACAGGAACTTGGTTCCTCTCTTGGCACTGTATCTTTGTCTGCTACCCACCTTTCTCTGGGTCCTCGCCTCTGAGTGCTGCCAGTCTCTTGGCCACTTGTAGGATCTTTTCCTGCCTAGTGTTTTCTTCCCTCAGCTCAGCAGCAGCTTCTGCCAGAAGTTTATTCTTCTCTTCCTCTAGCTGTTTTGGGTCCAGATTTGCAGGACAAACAAAATCTTCACTTTCCCGATTGAGATCATTCAAACTTTGGCTACTAATAGCTGCAAACAGACAGAACATGCTGGTGGCTCAGCAGCAATGTCCTTTGGCACAGACAACATGACTAAAGCAATGGTATAAGAACAGCTTGCTGCTCTCCATTAATCTGGGTAATAATGGGAGAAGGCATGCCACAGTAGGATCTGCACTGTATGTGAAGAGAAGAAAGCGAACTAATTTGTGGTTTACAGGGAGATTACAGAGAAAGCACCGCAGCTAGGAGGATAATGGTATCCCAGATTCCAATGTTTTGTAACAGGTGTGTTAGGAGTAGCAACAGCTCCTCCCCAGGGAAGGGTCACCTTAGAGAAACAGAGAGGAGCAATCTGAATAATACAACCCTGAGAAAAAGAAATCATCTCCCAAGCAAAGACAATGAGACCCAATATGGAGTCAGATGGCTGTTCTTGGTCAATTTGGGAGTCATAAGGGAGAGATAAGGACAAAGTGGACACCCAGCTCACCTGTAAGCTAGATAGGGAGGCACATATTCCATTCTCACTACAGCACATACATTATTAGACAGAATCAGGTCTTTGGAAGCCAAATTAGATACCTTGAGGCTGGACTCTTGGTCTATAATGCTCATCAATGGCAATTTCCTCAGACAGTTGAGTTAACAGGTCATCTGTCTGCTGGACCAGACTTCTAGTATCAGGAGGCTGGTGTACCTAAGAAGCAAGGAGGGCATGGGAAAAGGCAAATGAGAGGAAAGTGGGATACTCAATCAAAGGAAAAGTTTGGTAACCAAGATCACCCTAGGTGAACGCAGCATAAAAAAATGCATCCACTGATCTTGAGATTCTCAGCTCACAGTTACCTGGTGTAAGACTTTCAGGGCTTCATTCTCAGAGGTGCTGAATGTGCACAACTCTAAAAGCAGTCACCCAAACAAAGCAAAGTGCTGCTGAATGTATAGGAGTACATGCTGCTGGGTCCCAACCCCAGCTATGCCACTACCTCCAATGTAAATAAAGTGCCATTCTCAACAGTGCCAGCCAGCAGCCCCACTGAGGCCTATGATAACAGCTGGGTGTGCAGCGCTGCTAAAAAAGGAGCATGGGGGGAATGATTTCTCAGAGACAAGATCAGTTATATAGGCTTTGAAGGCATGTAACCAACTCATTCCTCTGCAGTCTCAGACTAACCACTCTGTGCTTCCATTTCTGGAATAATTAACAGGATTTTGCCCAGCTGGGATGCAGTAACAACTACAAGATACAATTAGAAGGGAGAGCTGATAAGCCCAAACACAGAAACATCTCTGAAAAAAATATCAGACCACTTAGGTATACAAATGGGTTGAGAGGAAAAAACTTAACATCTGTTGTTAAAAATAAGCACAGGAACTACATTTGACATAAAGGAACATATTGCATTCAAACCGAAGCAGTGAACTGGTAAAGGCTGGCCATTTGCTTCTGGAGCAATGACACAAGCAGGAAACACAAGATTTCTAAAGGGAGCCACCCGGACACAAAAAAGCTAAAGAGAGGAGAATGGCTAACATGCTGGGACACCAGTTACTGTGTCAGCTCAGAATACATTGCTGACTAAAGAGCTGAGGGAACTTACAGGTCTGGGAGCCTGGGAAGGAGGATCTCTCCCCTGAAGGACAGCCAACCGGTCCTCCATTTCCTGTGTGGATGGAACAGGTCCCTGGCAGTCCTCCTTCAGGGCAGCCAGCCTAGCTTCAATCTCAGCCTGAGTAGGGATGGATTCTGCAATTCAAAATAGTGCAAGGGAGAAGCTTACTCCATTACTGAAAACAAAAGGCTTCACATTTTTTTTCTTAAAATTGTATTTCTTTCTGGAATCAGACTCTGAACACCCGAGCAAAAACCTCCCTCAGCCCCTGACATGAAAGAGGGGTCATACTGCAGTGACTCGGGAGACTACCCTGCCACTAAATGCTATCCTTTTTTTCCGAGTCCTTGCCTCCTTCACAGTTTATCTCCTAGCCATGAGTATTAGCATAATGTCATTTGGCAATCAGCTGACTCTGGATACTAGGGATAGGCAGAGAAACAAGTGTCATTTAGACAGTACAGTCCATTGCTCCCACAGTTCTTAAGGTAATTCTAGGCATATCAGACTGAAACCCTCCTTCCCCCAGCACATAATAGGATGAGAGGAAATGGCCTCAAGTTGTGCCAGGGGACGTTTAGATTGGATATTAGGAAAAATTTGTTCACCAAAATGGTTATCAAGTATTGGAACAGGCTGCCCTGGGAAGTGGTTACATCACCACCTCTAGAGGAATTTAAAACACACGTAGATGTGGCACTTAGGGACATAGTTTCATGGTGGACTTGGCAGTGTTAGGTTTACAGTAGGACTTGATGACCTTAAAGGTCTTTTCCAACTTAAATGATTCTATGATAATCAGGTAACCACTTTGCAATTTGTTCTTTCCCTTTTCGAGATCATATACCATTTTTAAATAGTTTATTCTCCCACAAGCACCACAAGGCTATCCCAGAACCTGACAGCTGTGGACTGGGATGAAAGTCCTTTTTCTCCTCTGTGAGGCAAGGCTGGCCACAACATAATCTCACAGAGACTGGTGCTGCTGTTGCCCAGGACAATGACCCACAGGAAACCTTCTGCAAAACATTTTGGCCAAAGACCCTCATTTCATTCTGCTCCTATTGGGCTTGACACAGCCTTTTACCCCCAAAAATGGAAAATGAGAAAGCGGTACAGGTATGTTACAGGTAACATACTGCCCCAAAACTGAGTAGTAGTTTTAAGGGAAACCCCAGTAAGCAAAAAGAAACTGGAACATTAATCTAAAATAATTGTAGAATCTGACCATTGTGGCAGCAGGACATGGATGCTCTGCCCAATGTTAACCCTTCAATTCCCTAAAAAGGCAGGGTCTGAAAGCCCAGCACTTCCCTCTCCCTTAAAGTTCCATGTTTTCCAAGCAGCAGTGTTCCCACCCAAAAATCTCCAGTATCCTCCAAAACTCACTTGGTTTCCTTTCCTCCCTTAGCCTCTCCAGTCTCTCTGCAATAGCTCTATCCTCTTTTGAGAGCCCCTGGTATCTGGAGCCTGCTTGAGCTGGGGGTTTTGCAGCTGCCTTCTGTTGTTCTTTCAGCTGGTTTTGCTTAGCCTCAAAGGCTGCTACACGCCTGTGACAAGGATGGAAAAAGACATGACAATTGAGACAGGGGTTTAAAACCTGAAATATGAAAATATCCTCTGTGAACCCAAAAGGCTATTTGAAGAACATCAGTGTAGAACAGAACAGAAACCACTCCCTCCTGTACCAGGGTCTCCCAAGCATAAGGAAAACCTTAGCTCACAGGAGCAGCACACCTGGCACCACTTCCAAGGAGACAAGGAACATTTCACCACCACCAGGTTCCTGTTTCCAAGCCAACCCCCATCAGTCACAGATAAAGATAGGCGGGTGGCTGTTCAGGAGTCAATTTAAAAGAGTGGGGGGGGGGGGGGGGGGGGGGGGGGGGG
>JANZLQ010000032.1:19945209-19976787 GCA_026212715.1 Elanus axillaris
TCAATTTAAAAGAGTGCCCCCCCCCCCCCCCCCACCCGAAGCAAACAAAGGAAAAAGCAAATAACAAAACAAAAGCCCCATCCTTAATCTAACTCTGAACAAGCAAATACCCACATCACAACCCCCACTTTTGCAGGTCTCTATAGGGCAAGAGTAGTGAGGGCCTGAAAGGCTACTCTGCAGCAGAAACAACCATCTGACTGGCAAGTGCAACTCACTTTTTGTAGTTTTCTGGTGGTGACCATTTTGCTGAACTGCTTTGAGATCCCTCTCTGGAAGACAAAAATAACGATTTCTCTGAACTCAAGATACAGGCAATGCTTCCATCATCTAGTCTCTCAATTCAGGAGGAATCAGTATACGTTCCTTGACCTCCTGGTACAGCTCCTTTCATAACCTCATTAATATGGACAGCAATCAGCTTATGGAAGGGATTAAAATAATATAGCTGCCTGGGACAGCAGGGGACTTCATTTCTAGTCCTTTGGTCCAGTTGTTTTGCATTAAAATATGGATGGACAAAATATGATTTAATGTGGTCACCAGTGATCCAAAGGAGGTGGGGCTGAAATAGCCTTGCCTCCCACAGCCTGCACCTCCCAGTTCAGAGAGCGAGTAGAGAGTAATTAGGTAAGACTCCCAGTGTAATTAGCTTCCATGCAACAGAATAGTCTGAAAGGATCTATGGCATGCAACAAACACACAATTATATAATGCATGAGCTAAACAAAATGTTATAAAAATTATTATATAACCAACAGTATCATAATGACATCTTCTAGCACACTTGAATGCTGCACACCGCAAACACGTCTTGTGTAACTATCTTCTACTTTGCTGTATTCAGGTTGAGCTGCTAAACTACACACTTACATAAGGTAGTTAGCATATTTTATTCATCTTAGAAGTCACAGCTACAAAGACATCTGTGCTGTGCTAAGGTCTGTATAGTAACAAATGAATGCAACATTGTTGGAGCACTTTCCAGTTCTAAGGTTTCAGTTCTGAAAGCTATTTGCATGAAGAACAATACATGCAGCTTACAGAGCTGCAGCCTACATGTGTTATCTACCCGCTATCCAGTCAGGGATGATTTTTTTCTGCTGTAACTCTATAGTACTGATATTAAACAGATGAGTGAAAAAAGAAACAAACATGGAGAAAGGCTGCCCTGTTTTCTTAATGGTTTTGAATTTGTAAAAGGCAATCAGAAAATTTCAAAACTGAAAGACCAAATATTGTATTTTCACCATCAATAGCTCACAGTGTTTTCATGAGCCAGTGAAATGAAAGACCTCTGATAACGAGAGCCTATTCTCCTGTAGACACCTGCCGAGCCAGAAAATTCCCCACTTGCTGGTGAAAACTCCTTGCTATAGGAGAGAAGTGGGGAAGGGAGGTAAGAGAAATGCAAGAGAAGGAAGAGGACACAGAAGAATTGGTTCAGAGAATGGTTCTGGTGTACACTTGTGCATGTCTTACTTTTTCATGTGTATAACCCATACTGCTACTGAATTACGCTTTTTTGTTTTTAACAGGCAACCTACAGTTTATGTTTGCAAATTTTTTTTTCTTTTAAAAGCAAACCATTTTTATGCTACAAAATTTTAAGTCTTCAGGCTACACATAACAGAGACCCCTCAACAATGAGAATTTGTGTCGCTGTTTGCCCACTGAGGTAGTAACACTTTGAACATCTTACTATCAGGCTGTTCAACTACTACACATCTGAAAAGACCGCCAGTGCTTTCAAAGGGGTGTAGATTTCTGGGCAAAAACACAGTGGGGCTTAACCTGGTCTCATCTAGCTGAGATATCCACAGGCATTCAGTGTCCATCCATAAAGATCTAAACCTGGTTCTTTCAGACCACCCTATCATCACAGAGAACAGCCTCACAAATCCTGATTTCCATCTTTGGACTGCACAGCTCATGTAACAGCTGTTCAGTAATGGCCTGGCTTGAAGCTCCAGGGTACATGTAGTGTGCATGCACAAGTCCAAGGCAAAGCTCTCATGTAGAAATCTGCAACACAACATTGGGATGCAAAATGAAGACACAAAGCAGGACACTATCTTTGGGTGAAGAAACACTCCTGTCATACCCAGTTAGTTTTCCATGACACTGCTTGCACACCTTCTGCTGAGTGCTTCCACAGCGGGGGACATCAGCACTGAAGCTCAGGCAGCCCGAGCAGAATGACCGTCCGCAGTTCTTGCATCCACACTGGGGAGATAAAAGAGAGGGGCAGGGCAGGGCTTCATCACCTAGTCACCATACACACCCCATTGCTCTAGCTGGCTACATGCAACAATAACACCCATGCCAAGATGCACTAAAAATAATGCTGGGGTTACGCTTATTTTTTAAGAGAACTGTGCCATTAGCTGCTGCTGAAGATACGGAGACCCTCAAGAGCCTTTAAGCACCAGCACATAACTCCTGCTGGAAGCAGAGACACCGTTTCGTCCCATGGTATAATAAAGCGCGCGCGCGTGTGTGTGTGTGTGTGAATTCGCTGCAACAGTGACTAAATACTGGGTTAGAAGGATGACATCCAACGACGGGGTTTGTTTTTTCCTTTTTTTTTTTTGCAATAATCGCATGTATTTAAAGACATATTGCAACCAGGCACCACGAGAGCTCAGTGAGCAAGGACAACGCTACGATGCTGGCCGGGAAGCGAGCCTCGGCACCGGGCGAGGCAGGACCCTGCTTCCCCTCTCATCCCCTCGCACTGCGGGGGAGGCCCGCGGGACCGGCCGGTCCTGACCCCCGCCTCGGACGCACTTGCCTCTTTCTTGAAGACAGAGAACTTGGACGCACACCCATAGCACCGGCTATCCATGGCGCTACCGGGGGCAAGGCCGCCGACCGGGCCCGGCCCGCCGCTCAGGCACCACGCTGCACCCCCGCTATCCCAAGCTACAGAATTACTCCCCCCCCGATCCTTTAACTGCCTCAGACCCAAAACGCAGCAGTGAGCCGGGGCTATCTGTAACGGGCAGGGCGCGACACCGCCCACCCTCCCGTCCCTCACACACCGGGCCGGCGCGGCACGACGCCCCGCCCTGCCCCGCCGCGGCGCATGGCCTGACGGGAGTTGTAGTCCTTCAAGCCACCCTCCCCGCCTCCAGCCGCTAGGCGGCTCTCCGCGGATAAACTACACTGCCCAGGACTCCGCCTGGGCACAGCCTGCCGGGAGCCGCCTGTCGCTCATCGGGATCCCAAAACATCCGGTTCTGCCGCGCGATGCATTGTGGTACCTGTAGTCTGGCGCCGCTGTCCCGCCCTGCCAGCAGGGAGGGACGCCGCGCTTGCGGCCCGGGGAGACTCCATTTCCCGGCAGGCAGCGCGCCGCGGAGCCCGGCGGCGGGGCTGAGGTGGCGACCGGCATCTGCATGATGGCTGTGGGCTAGTTGGGCCCGTGCGTCCTGCGGTGGTAGGTCGGGGAGGAGGAGGGCTCGGCAGCTACTCTCCCCTGCGCCCCTCCTCGGCCGGAGGGCACACGGGGCGGCCGGCCCGACGGCACCGGGCGGCCTCGGCCTCCCCGCCCGTCAGGGGCCCCTTTGCCCCGGCCTCGCTTTCTTTCTCGGATGTTCCCACAGTAACGAAAGTCACTGTCACTTTTGGATTGGGAGAGGGAGGACCGGCAGGCTAGGTCCTTCATTGGTTTCTTTGAAGCTTTTGCTTCAACAGTTGCTTACAACAGTGTTATTGCGGCATCGCTGCCTCGTACGCCGATGCATGCCGGACTCCCAGTATAGCAGACGTAATTAATAGGGTGTTGCATTTTTGCACATCAGCTGTCTTTGGGTGTTAATAAGACAAAAAAGTGTACTCTCTAATGCTGACAGGGTTGCGCTCAAGTTACTCTGTTTTTTTGTCTTAAACCCGTGGTGAGGTCCTGGTTCAGAAGAGCATGACATCTGCCAAACTGCAAAACTCCAGTTATCCCCAGCCAGTACTTCTGCCAGTGTTTGCACGTCTTCAGGAGTGAATGGCCTACAGTGTTTATAAAAAAGAGTTACCAAGCGTAGTTCTACGTACCGTTGGTTCCCATGAGTCATCTTGTTAATTGTGTGGGTTTGCAATCACATTTTGTGCTCTTTCCAGTTTAATAGGTTAAGTCCATGCTGTAAACACCTACACAGTTAAATTAGGAAACTGACTGATCTATTAAAGGAAGTAAGAGTCATTAACATCTGAACAAAGCTAAACTTAAAGGAAAAATAAAAAGGGGGTCCCCCCTCTCAAGCTTTTGGGTTTTTTTAATGCTAAAGAACATAAGAAAGACAACTGTATAAAAATTGGAAGCTAAACTTTGCAGCTGTCCTGCAATTGTATTAGAGACTACCTGGAAATTACACGTAGTGTAGGCATAAAGCAGGGAATTGAGATGTCCTGGTTTCAGCTGGAATAAAGTTAGTTTCTTCCTAGTATCTGGTACAGTGCTGTGTTTTGGATTTAGGATGAGAATAATGTTGATGACACACCAATGTTTTAGTTATTGCTAAGCAGTGTTTATACTAAGTCAAGGACTTTTCAGCTTCTTGAACTGCCCAGCCAGCAAGAAGGCTGGAGGGGCATGAGAAGCTGGGAGGGGACACAGCCGGGACAGCTGACCCAAACGAGCCAAAGGGGTATTCCATACCATATGACGTCGTGCCCAGTATATAAACTGGGGGGAGTTGGCTGGGGGGCACCGTGGCTTGGGGGTTGGCTGAGCATCAGTCAGCAGGTAGTGAACAGCTGTATTGCCCATCACTTCTTTTGTATATTCTATTATTATATTTTCCCTTTTCTGTCCTATTAAACTGTCTTTATCTCAACCCATGAGTTTTACTTTTTTTCCAATTCTCTCCCCGTCCCACTGGGAATGAGGGAGTGAACGAGTGGCTGCACTGTGCTTAGTTGCTGGCTGGAGTTAAACCACAAGATGAGACAAATATAAACCAGAATTTACTCAAATAAAAGACTTCATTTGATGTTGTCTTTGCTATTGAGCTGGTCAATGGGAAAAGAGGAAGAGGAAATTTCAATCTGAATGTTACAGTGCAACCTGCCAATTGACAGGTGTAATTTGGAGTTTTAATACGGAATTTTGAGTCTTTAATACAAAATACAAGCAGCGACCTGAAGAACCTTCCTAGCCAGAAAGTACCACCAACAGAGGTACACGGGAGGGAGCCGAACAGTGAAAGCAATTGAACTTACCTGTTTAGAAGCGCCTCGGCTGAATTTGTCGGATGGAACGGGACGTCGTGACCAGAGCAGGAGAAGACCTCACTCTCCCGTGTCTGGAGGACCGAGGGACGTTGACGTTTTGCTGCTGTCCACCAGAGGGGGCCCGGCCTCCGCAGTTCTTCCAGCTCCTGCACCAGAAGGCCATTTAGCAGCTGAACAGCAGCAGCGTTTTTTTATTTCTTCTCTTGCCTGCAGATGTTTCCCCGTGATGAATGGAACTCCGATTATTAAAATCCTGTGGCGACTTAGCCCATAAGGTTTTCAATTTCTGTTTGAAGTGTAGGAGAGATTAAATGGTATTTGGTTCATATGTCTTCTTGCCAAACTTGGTTGTTGCACAGTGAGTTGTACATTCTCTGTCCTACATAGTTATAGCTGCAAATGCTGTGTTCCTCTCTAACTCGCTGTGAAACTGTGCCCCAGTGTATTAGACTTGGCCTTGATAATCTT
Organism: Elanus axillaris; assembly: GCA_026212715.1. NCBI lineage: Eukaryota > Metazoa > Chordata > Aves > Accipitriformes > Accipitridae > Elanus > Elanus axillaris. Next base: position 19,950,907 of record JANZLQ010000032.1, read on the forward strand.
GGGCCTTGATTACTATAATGGAACACATCTAGAAGTAAAACTTTTCATCTGAAAAAGTTCAAATTAATTCAAAATGTGGCCATCTGCCTAAGTCTTCCAGGCTGTAATGTTTCTCCTTGCAGTTCAGTGTACTAAAAAGGGCAGATCATCACCACAGAGAAATTGAAAACTGAGTTTCAGTAGGCTCATTTTCTTCTTTTAGATGAGGAACCAACAGTACTACAGCATGCTAAAAGCTGCCCTTGTTTTCTGTCAGTCATTGGGGTTCAAGTCATGCAAGCAAGAGTCATCTCAACCACAGTTATTTACTTATGTAAGGGACATGTGTTTTCAATTAAACACAACCCCCTGCCATGATGAGTACATTTTTGTGTGTGTTTCTATGGTGCTTTCTTCCAGGCTGGTGTTCTCTTACACCAGTAATTGACAGATCTCTGTTCTGGTTCTTACAGATTACAAAAAGCATACCACTCGAAGGCCCTGGTTTGCCTCCCAGGTAGGAACCTGGACAGTCTCAAAGCAGGTAAGATTGGAAGATACAGACACAAACACTCTCATCTCTTCCACACACAGAGGCTTGTGGAAGTGGCTCTTTCTTAGCACACATCTGTTTTTGTACGCAATAAAGTAATACCTGTTTGTGTCATGAGGTATGTACATATATGAGGATACATATATGTATTCATCACTGCTAGATACGTCTGGTTTTTAAAGCTAAATCTTTATGTGTTGAATTTCAAAGGTGGGATAAGTGAATGCTGAACTTTCATTAGAACCTCTCAAAGTCCTCCTATGGTGGCATTTGAATCCTAAACTTTTGGCTATACTGTCCATTGTGTCTACTGGCAGGTCACTCTTAATTAATGTATCTCAGAATACGAATGTTAATAGCAAGCTTATAAATTGTTTTTATATATGGGCAATGCCTGTTGTTGGAGGATTATTGTCTGTTAGATGCAAGTCCCCTTACACTGTGCAGTTGGGTACACCTAAGCTCTTAGCAGGGCTTGTGAATTCTACAGCTTCTCCATTTAAGATTCACAATTAACTGTGTGTGAAAATGAGCAGTAGTCATAAGAAGGATGCTGTGCACCAGGATGTTTTGTATCTTGCATTTTCCTGTTTGGTGGGCCATAGACCTATAGATGAGTAATGTATAACTAAAGTGGAGACTGCTAGCAGGAAACCAGAGATTTTAGCAATAATTAGACGAATGCTGAAGGTCTGATATCTGCAGAGGGTCAGGAGGTGGTTTGGAACATGTGTGGAACCTCCAGCTAATGCACATATCCCTTAAGGAAAGTGGTTAAAAAGGACCCCTAACAAAACTTATGGAAAGTGGAACCTTTAGATCTCAGACTGAAAAACCTTTCCTATGAAAGAGAGAACTTTGTCATCACATCATATTTCAGCCTGTCTGTACATTAAGGAATGCAATTCTACATCATTACTGTTGAATTCTTGTTTTCAAAATAAATGAGACTGGAGTCTTTATCCAGGCTGCATGCCCTTAGGGCTTACAACTTGCCTGCAGGAAGGGCTTGCTTACAAATCAAGCACCCTGATCAAGTCACATTGCCATGTCTCAGACTCCTACTTAAAACCATATTTCTCAGGACAAGTTGCAAGACTAATATTCCTATATGCAGCACATTGCTGTTTCAGTCGGTTGTTCATGCTCCTTTACCAAATATGGGTGAACATCTAAAACATTGGACCTATACAGAGCCCTACGTCAGGCCATGGGAAGGGAATCTAAAGTAATACTCAAGTTGCAAAGCTGTTCAGCGCTGTATATTTAAAATAGAGACCTATTCAACTTTATAGACAGTAACAGTTGTCACGAGGTTATTACTTTTGCACTTCCATCAAAGTCCTCAGACTCAGGGAGAAGAATTAGCTTTTGCACAGTCTGAAGTTCAGGTTAAAAATAGAAATAGAGTTTAATTTTCTCTCATGCTGCTGAAATTGTTACATCCTTCAGAAAGGTGCCCATCTAAATAGTGAGCTAAATTAAATGAAGGAATACTTTTTATAGCCAGAAGACAGGCGCTTTTAAGAACTACAAATATTTGTTGCCTGCTGCTCATGCACTTTCCCACCATGATGCAAGCAAGCTCTAGACCCTGATGTCCACAACTTATCATTCTGAGGGTGCAAATGTAAGCAGTACTTAAAAAGGAAAACATTACAGATCCTTAAAAAAACCCTAAAAGTCAGCATAATTCAAAATTTTCTTGGCTGCTTTCCTAGCACCAGGAATACAAATTGGCATTTTCTACGTGCTCCTTTTAACAAAGGCATAATTGCAGCAAGAACTTTTATTATTTATTACATTTTGGCATCTTCCAGTTTGGCACTGGCATTTAGTTCTGAATACATCAAGTCAACACAAAGTGTTAGCTGTCTACAGTGGTGATTTCTTTCTCCTCTTCAGATGTCTCTTCAGAGGTAGAAGATTTTACTCTACAGACAAGGTACTTCACACCTAATATGTTCTCCAAAGTTACTGGCTCCATTTACTGTCAGTGGACTTTACATTAGGTTTTCAGGCCTCATTTAAAAAAAAAATGTTCTGGTAATACCTCTTGGACAATTTCAATACCTGACTGAGGCCACAGCAAAGTGACAACAATAGGTGTTTCACTCTGTTCCCTCTCCCTCATTGCTTGTCCTGCCACTCTTTATCGTTTCTTTAGTTAAATCTATTCTGTGACCTCGTTCATCTCACAGAGGAGTAGTGCAATTCTTTGAGTTGAGATGCTGTACAAACATCCTAGTTTGCACTTTCAGTCTATAGTGATGATTTCCAGGCTAAGCTAAGGTGCCTATATGAACTGTATAAGTGAGCTTGGCTTCAAAGCATAAACAAGCATGTCTGAAGGTTTTTCTGCATGCATACTGGAATGCATGTGAGTGTTGGGTAACAACATTTGTCAGGTTAAAGTTAATGCACGGCCATATTCTGAAATTTTTATGGGTACTGCTTCTAATGCTAGAAGGTCTTGAAAATCTGCTTACATAGTTTCGGTTCTGCTATTGTATTCATCATGCAACACCAGCAATGGGAATGCTACAACAAAAAGCTTACAAACAGAAGCATTCTATGGGCAGGAACACTTTTGTCTCTAATTTACCATGCAAATTACACCACTGTAGATGTAAGACTAAGAGATCAAGCTTGAAGTTTATTAAAGGTATCAGGGAGCTATATTTTGTGCCAAAATTGGTGGCATCTTGACATTTACCTGTGGCTAGCTGGTCTGTTACTTTCATTCTGTGTTTTCCAACTCCCGTCTATATAGTACTACCTGCCAAATGTATAACTCATCACAAATCCCGGCAACTCCCAAACTACATCACTGTGAAATTCAACCAGCACAAAGTTCCCAGTGGAAGTAAAGTCTGCAACCTTCTCTGTCCCACAGTAAGGGCCAACTGCAGGTGATGTAGGTCGGCTTCCATCATGTATGAACAAGTAGTCATAGATGCATCTGTCACTATCTTCCAGCTCAAAGGATAACATTTTGAGAGATATCTGGAGAAAATACAACCAAAGCACTTTGCTTCCAGGTTATATCCTTTTCTCTTACACTTTGTATGTAGCAAGCACAAATAGTCTAAATTCATATGTGCAGGCATCACTTTTTATTCTGTGTTTGCACCAGATCCTGATCTCATATTGTAATGCAAATTAGTAGCAAATTATTTGCTTGGTTCATCAGCATTTGGATTTGAAGGAGAAGCAAGGAACAAGATTGATCTTGTACATTTTAAGTCATTTTCTCTAGAGAAATATAAAACCAGCACCTCTGCAATGTTTCAGTTTTCTAGTGGGAACTCTTACCTAGGGATTATTCTGAACAAAGCCTACTGGTACAAGCTATATTCATAAGAATTCACATGCATGTGTAAAGGATTTCCCTTGCTGAACACCTCAGATAACAAGATCCAGCACAAGTTCTTAAAAAGGACTTTTGTGTTCAGATTTTTACTCTGAGAATGCCTGCTGAAAAAGTGACATTACAGGTGTTATTCTCCAAGGCAAAAAAGATTCCATTAGAGATCATTAGATCTGATGAAACCCACAGATGAATTAATCTGTGCCTTACCTTGTATCCTACTGGAGAACTGATGACCCAGAAGCATGCTTGGTTTTGGGGGTATTTATTGGGGTAGTTTGGAGACGTGATGAATCCATTCGAGTCTGTGAAAGTGTCTCCACAATTCACTGAGGAGCAAATGAGAAAAACAGAGAAAGGCGAATTAACAAGAGTATTTTGGCAGCAGAAGTGAGCTTGCTTATTGCATTCTTTCTTCAAGCCAAGAAAAAATGTGCTACTATGAAAATCTACTGCAGAAATACTTTGTTTCTTTGCTTAGTATTTGTTATCAGCAGCTGTACTGAAGGAACTAAAACCATGGCTGGCTAAATAACCTTTGGAGGACAGGAAACAGCTGCATCTAAAGCTCTATCTGTCTTTACAACTGAGTGTTACCATATTAGCATAGCATTCTAATGGTACTAACTTATTGCATTTTCAGAAAATAATTAGCTCAAGTATTCAAGATTGCATTATCAAGCTAGATCTAATGCTATCTAGAAATGACTCCATCAGGACTAATGCAAAAAGAGTAAAGACTTCTTCAATTTATGCTTTAAAAAAGTTTGCATTTTGAGTTGAAATAAGGCAATAACAAGTTATTTGGGCTACTGCCTTCTAACTAAAAGCATGTTGCAGCACAATAGAATTTTATCCAGCAGTCCATAATGCATTTTTGTGTTCATAAAACAGACACCCCTCAAGTCACTACAGTAAACACTGTGTTTCATATAACATAACAAAAGACTTTAATTAAGGAAGTGCAAGTTACCCAAGGTTAGTACCTCTGACATTGCATAAAATGCCACAAAATCTTGAATAACATAATGCCCAGATGTGAAGAGGCACTCCGAAGACTGTGAGTGGGTTCTCAGGATTACTAACATGAGACCCATGCAACATTCCAGTTTCTGTTTCCTTCTAACCTTCAGCCCCATCATTGCCTAGCCTGCTGCATTAGCAATTGCTATGGAAGTGTAAAGAGTAACAGAAAAAAACTACTCTGGAGTGCACGTTCAAAATTTTCAGTTCTTCCATACAAATACTATTAATGCTGTTCTCCAAGCTCTGCAAAGGAGTGTTCGTACCCCTGTTGTAGGAGGCTCTGAATCCTGTGGCTGTAATGCTCTCATCACTTGTGAACTCTACCAGCATCGTCGATCCAGATGCCACTAAGGAGGGCAGTGGTCCCTTCCCACAGTATTTGTCCAGCAAGACAGGGGAATTCTTGCTGTTTCCATTGTAAATTTTTATATAGTCGGAAGAACAGTCTGAGGAGTGTTGGAGATCAAAAGCCTCAAACTGCAGGAAAATCTTGAGAAACAAGAAAACAGATGTTGGATTTAATGCTATACACAGGGAAAGATTGAAACCATCTAATTTTTATGAAGTGAGCTAGCACTTCATATTCATTTTACTATCCATATATCACTGAAATTTTACTTTCTTATAAAAAGAGCGTAGAATTTCACCTAGCTACCCTGTTACTGAGCCCAGTGATTGATGTTTGACTATTGCTTGTCTTTGAAAAGCCATCCAATCTTAACAGGATAAAAATCAAGTTAAATAATGCATCTGATAGCCTTAATAAGTCTTATGAAAATTGTTGAGACTATCTTTTCATTCACTGCATAACAAAATAAATGTCTTGGTCCATGAAAATGACTCCCAGAGGGTAGTCATAATAATGAAATAATGCTGTGTAGCCTTGACACTGTGGTTCAAACCTTTTTTTTCCTAATAAAAATTACCTTACTTCGACGGATGCGGATCAACCACAGGCAGTTGCTATTGTTCGGGTATGGGGATGGGTAATTGACAGAGGAGAACGAGCCTTTGGATTTAGGCAACACATTGCTACAGCAATCTGAAGGGAAGAACCAAACAGCATTGAAGAGAATGAAAACTGCACAAAAATCTTCCAGAATTGCCTGACAAGTCTTTCCAACCTTTTGCATCAGTCAAGCTTGTAAAAGAGAAATGAATTATTATTCGTACAAAACCTGTTAGTGGAACAAAGCATTAAGGTACTTACCTGCTTCAGCTACTAATGTTTTTTTAAAGACAGTATGGCTTCATTCACATATATTAGTTTACTAAAAAAGGCCTGGATCTTTCATGAACATTCTTAACCTCAATCACAGGAGTAGTTTCATTGACATCAGTACATCATTTCCCATCAGCAAATGTGTGTGTATTCATAAGTGTATGCAAAAATCAAGCTTGAAAACTAGATTCCGTCAAAGCAAAGAGGGGTAGTCACTGCGAGAAAACAGTAACAGAGAGCACTGAAGTCAAGCTACAGACCTAGTGACTGGTACACAAAGTCTGATCTCATCTATCTTTCATTTTTCCACATGTAGTCTTCATTTATTGCAGCATGTGTAACTCCCCAAATTACAAAATATGAATATATGACATCTGAACATATGAATTTATGATATTTTTCTCTTGCCCCCTACTTTTCCTGAGGTGACTGGACTTTCTGTCATTTTCTTAGCCCCCAAGTTTTTATCCTTTTTTTTAAATTTAGCCCTTTTCTTCCAAACATACAGATCTAATTATGAAATTAAATAGTAATGGTATTGAAGTGTGATTCATTCCCAGCCACACTATCAAGAGTAGATTTCATTAAATACTTGGTACTGCTATCTTTGAGACCATAAGAGACACTTAAATTGTAAACTTGTCTTATCTGAAGTTAAGAATTTGGGAGGAACCACTCTCAGCAATGATTCTGTACCTAACTATCCAACTGAAAGAATGCCAAGTCCCGCTAATTACTGATGTTTATTTAACTAAGTTCTATTTATTTAACTAAGTTCTAACACAATTCAGAACAGAATTTGGTACACTAGTATTTAGGCCATGTTAATGTTTCTGCTGTTTTGGTGGAAACTAATTGAATAACATCTCAGAAAAGTCAAATACCGTATAAATCAATTAGCCTATGTACTGGAAGTCGAGGCAAAATGCGTGCATTGCAGGAGCATATTTGGTGGTTTACCTGTGTTTTGTGCATCTCAACTGATTCCCCTCAAAGAGCTGTTCTGATCAGCATAAATGGCACTCATACTTACTGCCCTGCAGTCATTTTCTAATTGAAAGAAATCACAAACCTGCTGGTGCTAGTGATGCACATGACTAAGCTATAATCATGGCTCAGGGTAGTTTACGTGCTTTGCAACCTTCAGAGCTTTCCTGAAATGAGAAGTTGACAGAGGTAGCAACCATGATTTCTCTGATGGGTTTTGCTTATGTCAAAGAGCAGGGACTAGGTGAGGTTAACTCAGAATGACAGTGAATTATTGAAAGTAAATTGTCCTTTCCAAGAAGGCAGCAGCTTGGAACAGAGCAGGTCTGTTTCCACACACGTACCAACCCTCTTGTAGGGCTAGGGAGAGATGTATTGAAAGGACTGAGGGCTGAGTTCCTTTGGGGGATGTCTGACAGTGCCTACAGAGATCAGCTGTATAAGGATTCACATGCCTTCTATCTACAGCACTTACTGCACTTGTAGAGCTTGTTGATTTTTGCTACATCCAAGTTACTCAGCCCTTCTCTCTGCCCAATGGGTATAGAAGGGTCAGGAATTGGTACAATAGTTGCTTTCCCTGGAGTGCTGGAGAAATCATACCTGTAGAAATAAGGAAATCACATTTCTAGATCACTGCTCTTAAACAGTGAAGTTCTCTAACTTCATAATCATATTCGTGTACCACATGCACAGAATTTCGATGGAAAAGGGCAAGAAGCTTCTCAGAGACCAGTTAGCCTTCCCTGAAGAGGACCAGCATGGCAGCCATTTTGTGTGCAGCAGCTGAAAGCAAGAAACAAGAAAAAGCTGCGCTGTCCTGAGTGAGGAAAGCTTTTGCCAATGTCCTGGCAAAGTGAACTGAATCCCACTTTCATGGTTGCAGAGGCAGAGGAGCAGGAATAGTTCTCTCAGCTACTAATTGTTTATTTGCTATCTGCCATTTCCTGCCTCCTGCTAGACAAGTTTTATTGCACGGTTTTGTTCAGAAGTTGTTACTTGCTAGTGGAAATAAAGGAGAAGGTACATGATATAAGCTTGTACATTATGGACCAAAATGCAGCCTTAGACAGTGTTCCCAGATGAATATGAGGCAGCACATAACACCTTAATGATATAAAAATATTCCATCTTTCTTCTCTCTGTACCTAAATATTGTTGTCTATGATCAGCTGTTACTACATTAATGAAATGATTTAGACGTCACAACTGTTTTAGATCAGTGACTCAGTAGATTTAGACTTTGGACCAGAGCCATGTCAAAGGCCTCTAGCAAGAGACAGGAATACAGTGAAAGAAAACATTGTCCTAATTTTTTCTTCTATCCATATCAATTCTGTTTTCCAGGAATCCTGCTGATAATGGAAGTATGCTTACCCTTAATTATGTCCATTCAGCCAATTTTAAATGAACAGCAAAACTCAATCCCTGCACAGAGAAATTCCTTCTTTCTAGGTCTGAGCAGACCTGAAAGCTGTTCGCTCTTTTGAAAGACATCTCAGAAAACAACTTACGCGCCATAGTGCATCACTGAAGAGTAGTCATAGGGAAGGCCCAGATTCTTGGAATTCACTTTTCCGAAGTTCCCTTGTTCCCCTGTAAGGTAGGAAAGCAACATTTTAGAACAATTATTGCTGTTCTAATAGTACATTGCCTGCTGTCATAATGCTAAGAGTAATTTAGGATAGATCTTGGATCTATCAAAACTACCAGAACTACTGCCTTTTGAAGCCCATGGGAACCCATTTTCACTCAGTCTAGTAGGTTTCAGAATATAAAGTGAATGTCTTCAAGCAAAGGTATTCATCTGTCCATCTTCATTAGGGTGTCTCCAAATATATTTCATTGTATTACCTTGAACATTATAAGCATCCAACCTATGTCCCCAAAGCTGCATTGTATCTTGAGAGGGAAATCTGGCTGACCACCTAGATCAAAAATTCAGAGGTACGTTTGGGTGACCACCAACTTGTCTTGCTGACTCCTTCCACCAAAGGGTTATAAGACCACAAAAGAAAGGGATACAGTTTGCCTGTTACTTGCCCCAAAGTACATGTTGTCAGCCATGTTCTGGCTTTACCTCTGGTCAAACCCATCAACAGTGACTACAGTGAGGTGGTATGACTCACATGAAGCACAGGGACTCGGTGAGATCAGCTAGAAACATTCTGTTTGAATATAGCTGCTGATCATCTCATCACTTTTCATCTCTTTAGCCTTAAAAAGCCCATATGAGGTAAGAAAGCATTACACTGATACAGGTCTGGGGCCCAGAGGCACAGACTGGAACTCATGCCATCTAGCTTTGTTCTCTAAGTTAGACACTGAAGCTTCATCAAGGCTCCCATGATAGTCAGGGGAGAGGGAGAGAAAGAGAGACACAGTTGGAGGGAGTTTCATCTGAAGGCACCTATTTCTCTCCATTGGCTGGACAGCATGAATACAAATTGCGCCCTGTGTCTCTTGTCCATGGTAAGACAGGCAAGCAAGCAATTTCAGAGCAGGAAGCTGAATACAGTCAGCCTGGCCTTGAGGCTAATGCTCTAACCACTGAGCACTCCTTTCCAGTTCAACATCTGTACCTTCATTATTGTAACTAGTGGTTTGTAAACCACAGACCATCTGGACAAGAGTTCAGGGCTGGACGCTTGTCAGAAAAATCTCTGGAGTCTGCACAACTTGGCTGGCAGGCTTGCAATCAAAGCCAGTCTCTTCCAGTAATGTCCTTCAGCACTGGTCCCATTGAGGGCTAGGAAATGCAACAAGAAGCTTCAAAATCCTGAATTATAGAAAGTTTAGGGGTAAACATGACTTTGGAGCTTTTCATAGCTCAAAAACTCAGTTAAGGCTCAAACTGGTTCTCAACAGCACTGGCTTTCCTGACTCTGTTAGGTTTTAATCTCACTTCCTCTTATCTGCTATACTGACTTCAGAAGGAATTATCAGCAAGTGCACAGCTTCTTTTGAGGTGATGAATAAAGAACACAGTTCAAATGCAGTGAAACATTTAAGCATATGGCTACTGTTTGGCACATAAGTGCTTTGCTGAATTGGTTTGCTAAAAAAAAAAAAAAAAAAAGAAAAGTAACAGCAGCCTGGCTGGACAGAGGTGCTGCCAGCAAACTAGTGTCTGCCTCATCACATGCCAGAGAGATTTGGCTGTCTAGATCTGCACACATGTGGGGACTTAGCCCATCTTTTCCACTCTAAAAAAATCCCTACCTCTGCCAGAATCTAAGTGTAATGACTCAGAAGAGCTGAAAAGGAAGCTTTGGCTGAAGATTCTGATTATATTTTTCCCCCCGAAAGTTTGGGAAAAACAAGCTGAGTTTGCAGTAGCTAAGTGGACAGCAACCAATCAGGCTGCATTTTGTCACAACAAAGAAGTAGGATGACTTCCAAGGTGAATTGCTGGGTAAAAACAAAACCCAGCAAACATCTTGTGTGGGAGAGCTGGGAAGCTGCAAAAGGTCTTGAGGTCTAGTTCTGCATCACTGAGGTCAGTGGGAGCTCTGCCATCAGCACTGTTAACAGCAGCATGTTTTTACAGGAGATGTATACTAACAGTCCTCATGAACATAGCTGTGTTTCTTCATTTCCTTTTCCCTGCATATCTTTGCATTTTTTTCCCTACAGTGCTTGTGCTGCACACACTCTGCATTCTAACTCCCTTGTGATGCCAATCTTCTCAGCCTCCAGTCCTGGTGAATGCTGTTAAAACACTGAAGATACATGCCATCTTCTTTTGCATAGTCTTGTCTTCTTCACGTCTTCCCCCTCTCTGCCTGAATCAGAGCTTTATTATATCTGCGTCCTTTAGAAACGATGACATCTGAACCTGTGGACTTCTCCCTACAAGACTAGTTTAAGATTTTATGTGTGTCTAGTACCTTTGGTATAACTTCATATTTTCAACTCCTCTTCCCTAGAACATCCTTTGATAGCATTTCAGACCTGGCATACCCTTGTTGTACAATGGCAAGCAATTCATAGCAAAATTACACCTTAACACTAGAGCTGAAACCTCAATAAAGAACAGCACAAATGGGAATTTACTTAGGATATCATGGGAATAGCTGAAAAAAAGTTTGGAGAACAGCGTGTTAGGAATTTGCAATAAAAACAATCAAGTTCCATCTGGAGAAAAAAACAGATATATTTTCAACTGTGCATGACATTGAAGAATTGAGTATCTCATTTGCTGAAGAGACTTATTAGAATTTGGTATTCAATTGTCCAGCCTCATTTACTATTATTTTCTATAATGAACTAAGTATACTATTATCTTTTTACAATTGTTGTGGGTTGTCCAGCTCTCTCATAGCTGTCATACAAGTGATTCCTTGCATTCTTTCTTCCCCTACTTTCCTTCTATCTATGACTTTCTCACTTGCCCTGGGACGTCCTACCATTCTCTCTACCCTCCCCTTCCCAGAGCCTCGAGTTCTGTATATACTCCCATATTCCCAGCACAAAGATCAAGGGCACATGCCCAGACTACTCATCCTGCATTCCTTTCCCTAAATAACATTCACCTGTTTTCCCCCTACAGATTTACCAGTTCTAATTGCTCCCCATTGCTTCATCTTCTCATGGCAGTGCATATTATTCTCTCCTCAAGGAGGAAATAATTGCAGTCCTTCCTCTCTCATCTTGCCAGATCCCAGAATTTTGCACATGCTAGTGGTTGCATGTGCTTCCATTCTGTCCACATTGAGTCATTTGTTCATCTACATTTTAGGCTATGTGCATTTCGCTGCCAGCGCCAAGATGCCTACCTGCTGCCTTCCTTATTTCCATGGCTTTCCCGAAGACAGAGTTGCTATGTGATTCTCCACCATGATCTCTGAATATCATGTTTCACCCCACCTCAGCTAAAAGTCCCATAGTCTTGCCTTCTGGCCAAGTCTTTGCAACAACATTTTGCATTCCTGATGATCTTAGTTTTTTGGATATGAGGTGAGTCTGGGCTCAAGATGGCAATCAAGATACGAATGTAGAACTAATTTTAGGCTGCATCTGCCTTGGAGGACCACACTAACATAGTTGTAGCCACAGAAATTCCCCTAGTGCAAACTCTGAACAAGAAATTCCATCACAGTGAATGTGCTGCTGCTGCAATTCAGCCATCATTAATCATGATTCTTATTTGCATTGCTATTCACAGGAAAAACATTCTCCTTTATCTGGAAGTATATGTTTTCTCTTAAGATTTAGTGGACATACCTGCTACAATGTGTTCCCACATAATCTTGACAAACCTGTCCCGATCACTCCGTGCCTGTTCATGGATGAAACCCAATGCATGGTTCATTTCGTGCTGAATTGCTCCTTTATCCATGCAACCATTTTTCATGAGGCCTACTGCTTGACGTCCTCCAATTTTGCCAAAGTAAGACCAGCAACTAAAAATAGGCAATCAATAACCAAAACAATCACATTCAGCAAATCAAAGAAATAGATAACTGATTATGCCACCAAGGGCCTCCAGATACGCAGTCACAGAAAGGGACATGCAAATAGTCACTGGTGTGAGATATCTAGTCTTCCGAAAGCTGCCAAACTACACAGGGGGAGAAATAAAGCCTTTGTGATGACTATGGCAAATTTTAAAACAGTAAAATGGCTATATCAAACTAAGATGAAGCAGTTTAAGTCAAAGAACCTGAAACAATTCTACTTCCTTATATTTTTACAACAACTAAGGAAAAGACTTCATTTTTAATTATACCCTGTTATCTTTAAGTCCACACATATATTTATTCCTAGACCCTATTAACTGATGTAACTATTAGTATATCTAAAGAAAAATGAAATATTGTACTTGCTCTCTGAATCTTGACTGCTAGGATAAAAAAAAGGCAATTACTTAAATCCACATCAAAACAGAAAAGAAGCTGAAAGATCACTTGAGTGCTTCCACTCAAAGGAGACAGGGAGCTTACCTCTGCCCACGTTCAACATACACGTAGTCTATTTCTGTAGTGCGACTTACAAACTGCACACAGGTCAATGTGGAGATCTCTTGCAGAGCATCAAGAATCCAAGACCTCTCTGTCATTGCTAGAAAGAGGAGGGGGCCAGGAGAAACCTTCCTTGGTTAATCAGAAACAAAGTGCATTGATGGGGTGCATTCCTTTAAAACTTCACAGCACTTGTTAGCTTTTTATCATACAAGTATAATAAAAAAAGGGCACAAAGCCTTCAGAGATGTTCAGGTTGATTGGACTTCTAAGGGGAGATGTAAGAATTATAGTTGGCCCTTATGCATATTCTATAGGAGACAGCTGATGGAAAGCAAAAGATTGGCATTGTTTCTTCCATTGGACAAACAGAAAAAATGAAACCGTTTCAGATCCAAATAGTTGGATTAAAGTATCCCAAATGAGCCATCTGACTGTATCTAAGCACCAAAACCCTATTTTGTTTATCAGAGATAACAAATGTCTGCTACACACCCCTTGGAATCACTTAAGACAGCCAGCGTTCAGAGGCTCTGAAGATCACAGTGTTTCTATTCAGGTACCAAATAAAGATCGGAGTGTTTATCTGCTTTTGAACATTTTGGCCTAATTTGGCTTCCTCAGTTATGAATTATCTACAACTGATTTATATCTCAATTTCCTCATCTTTAAAGTTTAGAGAGAGGGAGGTAGATTGAATAACCCTCACCTAACCACAAGAGTATATGCTGCATTTCTGGAAGCACATGGGCAGAGGAACAGCCTAGGTAACACAGAGACTGGGCTTTCCTCAGCTCAAATGAGAACAGATTCCCCTTCCCCAAGAATGGGAATTGGGCACAGGCTATATTTCACTTCCATGCCATTTTCTGTCAAGGTAAGATCTTTTAAGAAGGGTCTGTATGGAAACCTCAGCAGGGGAGAGATGGAAGACCTGCAAAGCCCATGTGAAGTCTTCTGGAACAAAGTTTTCCAAGTTAAGGCATCGGTCCTGCAGCCTTTTGCACAGGACAGAGCTATTGACTGATTAGAGGGAAATAATAAGGGAAAAAATACCTCCAAGGATTTTTCCTCCATTTTTGCCTCTACAGGATTTGTAGTGCAGGAATATTTCTGAGAGATTTGAAAGAAAATTGCAGTGTTCAAAAAAGTACTCCTAGTGGTAATTTTGACAAAAATAAATTCATAATGTCAACAATTTATATTTCTTCTTCTGTACTTGCTAAATATCAAAGTGCATTGTAGCTAGCAGGAATGAGCTAATATTTGTAATTAAAATTAATTAGCTGGTATTTATATAGCAACTACTGCCCAAGTAACCACATATTTTAGTGTCCGTAACTGAAATGTTGGGAGTCTTAGCCACACTACCATAGGACTAACAGATTAGCAAAAGAGACAGGTTGATAAATTCTCATTTGGACAAAGATTGCTTTCGGTGCTTGCCACAGAAACATAAAATAACAGAGAGTATAGGGACTGGAAGATCAATGCTAACTTTACAGCATCCATTTGCATATACTCACAGAAATCAGAAGAGATGTTAATTGGAACCTTGACTAGTCCATCTTGTGACTTGGGCCATAAACAACTCTCACAATTAATTGCACTGCGTCGTCCTCTTCTCAAGAGTATGTCTCCTTCATACACAGCTATTTCACTACCTGGCAGATGAAGAAAATAAAGAACACACAAGGCACTGAGAAGGCAAATAGATGTGCAAAAGGGAGACGAGAGGTATACACCTAAGCAAGCTTTTGTACCTTTGGAAATTTCTTTCACTGAAGTTCATTTCCCAATAAAGTGAAAAGGATTAGTAAATTAAGACTGGGTGAATCTAGCATTCACAATATGATAAGACTGGTCAGGTCTGCCTTGCTTCCTGGATAGAAAAGTTTAATACTAATATAGATGTCATAATGCAGCTGTAATCAAAGTCATGACTAAATATATTTTAGGTTTAGAAGCTTTGGGAGGGAGCCTTCAGAGTGGAAGGCTAAGTATTGAAAGTCATTGTTCTCTTCATTAGAGCTTGTAGAATTAAAGAAAAATCATAACTGACCTCTGTAAAAATGGATGAATCATACAGAAGAAATGACTATATTTATCATGCACGTTGAATGCATGCAAGCTATTAATTTCCAGGTTAATTTGACATAAGACATTGTGACATGCTCCTCAGTTCTGACTCCAAAGCACTTGGAATACATTTCTCACAGACAAGAGCTATTGGTTATTATGCCAAAAACGTACAATAGTCTTGGGTACAGCAGACAGGGAAGTGCCTTATATCACATAGGAAAGAAATCAAAGTGAAAAAAGGTATTCTGATTTGCTGAGGCTACATATGGAAAAGAACATTCCATGTAGCAATTGCTCCATAAGTCTTCTTAATTTCTTTATCATGGCAGCATAAATAATCACACTGAATGAGACTTTAAAACACATCTGAATTCTGTGAATTGTTTTCCACTGATGCTGGAAAATATTTTCAAAGAGAAAAATATACCAAATAATGAGAATGAGGTATAGAGAAGCAGTCCCACGAAAACCTAGTTATTTATATAATAATTACAATGAAACTCACCTAAGTCATTGTTTCTTGTAGCTATCTGGAAAAAAAAAAAAGGCATATCTGTTAATACATTACTTATCTCCATAGCAGAAAACTTCTATCATGTAGAATCAGGGCAGTAAAAGTTTGTAACTAATTTTAAGATCACCAGAGGAACTCAGCAGCAGCAATGTAAATTCTCAACATCTGAGAGCAGGGACACACCTGGACAGGTTTACTTAGTGCAAAGCTATAGAGAAATGCTAAATGAGTTGGCAGAAGAAAGTACTTCATCTTCAAGTTTCCGAGATTATCTTCTCTGCTCTGCAGCTCAGTTCTCAAAGCTGTGGTTAGTTTACTTGGGGCAAGTTTTATGGGAAAGCTGCTGCTGTTTTTAACAATTGTAACAAAATTAGATAACAAGAAGTATTCTCACAAAACAAACAAGCTGCAGGACCTCTCAAGAGAATTTCCAGGCTCTCATTTCTTATTTATCTTCAGAAAACAGAGGAAGTGGAGCAATAGGAAAGAAAATCCAGCAACCTTACAGTGACTCATCTTTAATTCTATGAAGAACCCATGAGCTGCTGCAGGTCCCCTCGCTGCTGACCAAGGGACAGGATATCTGGTAGCAGTCTGTTTACAGCAAAACTCAATGTCAGGGAACTCTTTGATCCATCCACACTGACTACCTGTCCTAGAAACAACTTTGCTTGCTGCCAGGAGCCACCCCGCTCTGCAGAGCCCATCTGTCCGCCTGCCCCCTCTGTGCAGAGCTCTCAGCCAGGCATTGCTGGCCAGGAGCACTGGAAATCCATTGGAGCCACAGATGAATCTGACTGTTGGTTGAAATTGTTTTTTCCAATATCGTATCTTGCAATATAATCATTACTGGCAGTGATCGTGTGTCTTTCTGGAGTCTACAAGTAAATAAAACCACCAGTTCCTAGAGTTTTGGCTTCCCACCTTCTGGGAAGCCCTCCTTCCTTTGATGTCCAGGAATAGAAACAAGCCTAAAAAGGCAGGCTGAATCCTAGAAAACCCACACTGTAAGAGTAAGCCGCACAATGGGTATATTCATGTTGAAGCCACACAAACACCACCATAGGCAGGCAGATGTTGGTTTCTCCTCCCAGCTTGAGCCCCTGCACAAATACCTAGGTGCTATAGAAAATTCTCAGAATTTTCTGCATCAGATCTTTAAGAAACAAGCAAGAAAACCTTTGGAATTGTCTGCAAAGGCAAAAGTCAGAGGAATCTATGTGGTTCACAGCAGATCAAGATGGCAGTGGGTGCCTTTCCAGATAGATGTATGGGCTGGTCCTTTGTGTTTAAGGAGTACTTTGCTACAAAAATTTTAGCTGATATTATGTAAAGCTTTGCTACTGATATTTTCATTTTACCCTACTAATAGTTTGTTCCTAAACTTTCTAAAATATTCCACATTTCTGTGATGTCCACAATTCATCTACAGTTACAATTTCCATGTAGATTATACTGCAATAACAAGGTGCAGACATAAAGGACGACTTTTGCTTTAGTTGATAAGAGGATGAAGTTCAGAAGTCCTCATTAATTTGTTACACTGGTAACCAGAGGTCCTCCCACACAGTTCTGAGCAACCTCTCTGTCTGTTCAAGATCAGGTTTAAAAGAGAGACAGAGGAAGTCACAGGAGCACATTTCTGCTGCTACACATCACAAAACGACAGGGGAGAGAGCAGAAGTTATTAGGCAATAAAAGCAAGAGAACAAGACCAGATCACTGTGCAGAGCCTGGAGTTGGGTCACTCCAGGCACGCAGCAAGGAGGGACAGAAGGGCCCTTTGAAGTTCTGCCATGCAGATTTGCATATCCATTCCAGGGAAGGCTGTAAAACCTTACTGACTCCAGTTGCAGACCACAGACCAGAGCAACCCTTGAGTCAGGAGATCTATCCCATGGTTTAATTCATTTTTCTGACTGCCAGAAAGAATTGGGTATTTTTCAAGGCTAATTAATAGACCAAAGCCTCATATCACCTGATAACACATTATCAGAAGTTGTCTCGTAGAGCAAATTTCCTTTTTGATGCTGCTTGTCTACATTGTTTGCTTTGATATTCTAGCAGAATAATGTTCAGGACTCAGTCTCATTATCTATCCAAATAATTTGATTACACAGCTGTAACTTGCATTCTTTCCCCTGTATGCCTTTTCTTGCACTGTTGTTCAACATTTCTCATTCTTAGCCACGCTGTCCTTGATCTGCCAGATGTTTTATCACTGCTGTTTGTTAGTAATTCTAATATGATGTTTATCACATTCTTAGTGATGCTTACTTAGTTTCACCTTCATTCCATGGCAGAGAATGAGCTATGTAATCCAAGTCCCTCTTGGCATAATACTAAATGACAAAGCTAGAAAAACCAGACACCTGTTGGTGTCTAAGTATAGTTTTTTTCCTAGCTCTGTATCAGTAATACATATCATCGGAACCAACAGGAATAGTAAGTCCAATGATCTTTCCATAATGAGAAAGTACAGATGCCACTCTCCCTGACTAAAGCATTCGAGTGTATGAACCTCAAGGGAAACAAAATTCAGGAGAGTGAAAGGCCATGTGATTATTTAAGGATCCAGTGGAATATCACTCTAATGCTCAGTTTCTCAGCTATTTTCACAAAACATTATACAGACAATTGCTAGTGAAGAAGAAGTTGGCTTAACTCAGCTGCATGTTCACCTTAAGAAGCTTATTACTTTTCAAGAGGATGCACAGTTATCTCCACATGTTTAAACAGGCTAATTGTTCTTACTACATTAAGAGTCCTAATTTTTAAAGTCACAATAATGTAAAGTATTGCACTTACTACATGACAATTCTTTTTAACCCTGCTTTGTTTGATGCTGCATTTGGACAGAAACCAGATTCTGCTGAAGAGCATTTTAAATTAACTTTGTAGCCATTAAATGAAACTATTATACTACACTGTAACAGGCTGAAAAGAGTTAAATAATAAAAACATGCACAAAACTTCCTTGGTGTTTAAAATGACGTTATTAACAGTTATCTGTTTACAGATATTGTGTCCTTCAGGGTGCTAGGATTAGTGAAAGTATGCAATTCATGCCTCATTATTTACTGATTGGGAGAAGAAAAAGAGCTTTTCTGCTTTTCAGTTGCCAGTCACTTAATCAGTTTAGAATAATTAAATCATTGACCTTGATCAAGTACAAAAAGAGTTGTGGCTCTTGCAGAAAAGGTCAAAATCACAAAAATAACATCTTGTAAATCTGGTCCCTGATGCCCAGTCCTTACTTTGTCCCAGTTACCAGGCAGCAAAAGCAAACATTTCATAGAAAAGGTTACTATCGAGCATAGATAGTATGTAGATTCTTCATACTTAAACACTTGAATGCTGGTTTTAATACATTTAGTCAATTTTAGTGTAGGTTACAGTGTCTTACACCATAGCATATATTGACATATATCCTCATTTTAGGTACATTTTTATTTAAGTGAAAGATGCATTCTTTAAAAGAAAAAAAATCTCCAGTGTAAATACTGAGATATGCTGAAATTAGTTTGAAACCAATGTGTGTTTGGACTTTGTTCCTCCTAAACCACTCCTGCAGCAGTGATCTCTGCTATTTTACCACCATTTATCTTTTACCTTTCCAGCATTAGAATGATACCATAATGTTAGAAAGGAGAGGCACAAATCCAAAGACTCTGCACTGGAGATAACTACAGGTGTCAGTGAGCCTTAACCTGAGATGGTATCTAGAAACAAGAATCAGCTGAAACTTTTACCACTAACTTGGTTTTATGCAGTTTGCAGTAGCTGTAAGCTGAAGAGAACTTTACTATAGTTTTTGAACTTGATGCATGGGGAAAGTCAGGTTCCTGGAGACAAGCTACAAAGGCTGGTTTCAGTATTTGAGTATCTAAGTACCCAAGGGCTGAGCCAGAGGGGACTGGCTGGTCTACAGCTTCCCTGGTTCTGATAAAACCTGATTCAAAACCAGTGTCCGACTGCAAACATGAGCCTAATGCTTTGTTTTATTTACAAGTTGTTCAGGCACATAACAGAAGTCCTGATCTAATGCTGCCATTCTCTAGTGGTTTGCCATTTGTGCGTGTTTCCAGAAAGTCAGGAACTCCCATCACCACTCACAGCCTGTTCTCTCCTTTGATCTCTGTCACAGACCAGTAACTGCTTCCTGCAGAAAATGCTTGCAAGCATGAAGAGTCTGTCCCAAAATCCATGCTGAGAAGCAATGCATCAGTTTTAGCCCAAACCATCTCAAAACTGTGTTTTAGCATCTGCAGCTTGTTACTTCACTATTCACCTTCTCCAGATACTTGTAAGTTACACATACAGATGCCACAATAGATTTCTGAGGTGCTCTGAGGGCCCATTAGGAAAACGAGCCATTTACCTGCACCATTTTCCCTAAAGGATTTTTAAATCTTAAGATTTATTTTATCAATGAATCCTCCTAAAATGCTTTTGAGCAGCTCATACTGCAGAACCCAAATATTCTTCTGGCTCTGCACTAGCTCCACTTTAAGCTCACAACATAGGCGATTACCCCTTTCTCTTGAAAGAGAACAAAGGCAAACAGGCCAGAGGGAAGCTGCAAGAAAAGGGCTACTCCATAAGGGGGGGTTCCTTAGGAGCTGTGACTACAGCAGTCCCGCGGTACCTCAGCACAGCCTGTTGACAAGGTGTTGAATCACACCCAGAGCCCATCCAGAAGCTGAAGGCAGAGACAAGACTAAAGACAAGGGCACAACCTAGGTCTAAGGTCAAGCAAGGAGACAGAAACCAAGACCAGACTGAAGATACATACCCCTACAAGACAGCCCAAGCAGGAGGTAAGAGCCAAGGCCAGAGCTTAAATGGAGCCCCGGGCCAATGGGCAGAGGCCATTGGTAAAGGCCCCCAGTGAGGCCAGTCGGGAGCCATTAAGGTCTGTTGGCACCTTCCACCCTTAAAAGCTACAACATGTTGCCACAGACTTCTTCATTTCCTCTACCCAGTGCGGACCATCCAGCGAACACAACTGCAGCTTAGATAACTGTATCTACTGGATCATCACAGGCTTCTTCAGAGACCTCTAGGAGATTGTATTTCAGGCTCTGTGAAAGCTGTGTTGACTCAGCCCCAACATATATTCATTCCTGAGTCTACTACTTCCATTTTTATTACATATTTCTTCCAACCCTGGGTATGGAAGAAACATAATCACTCATCCTGGATCCTTTTTAAAGTTTGATTGCGCTTTCCGGTAGCTCTGGCACTGAGGTGATTTAAGCGGCACTTACCGAGCTCACTCAGCAGCTGAGCAGTTTCATACGTGAGCTGCCTCTGAACTCCTGGGTGTGCGTTATCAGCCCCTAGCGAGTTGTCACTGTTCTGAGCAATGGTATTTTCTCTCAGATGTTCTTCCTGAAACTGAAATTTCCTCAGATCAACAACTGTAAGGAATGATCTGATCAGGAACATCCCTGTCCAGCTCCGTAGCACATATCAACCTAAAGGATGCACAGCTTTTCTGCAGTAACCTCATCTTCCTCTTTTGTATTTTGCTTATCTGTTGACCCCATCAACTTTGCTAGATTTCCTGTTAAAAAAATAATATTATTTTCATTTTACCTGTGTTATATGTTGCCACTTGTCAGAATTTACACTGCTTTTTATTTTCACCATTCAGATATGACTTCTACTCTTTATTTCTGCTGCTCCCGTGTCTAAGTGTGATTGTTATCTTTTTACAATGTCTAGTATATATTTTATTTCAAACTCATATAATGGTATTTTCTTGCTGTTTCCAAGTTTTCATCCTTTTAGTTGTTTCTTTATCTAACTTCTTTGCTTTTAGGGAGTTACACTTTTTAAAGTACCATGTTACAACCATGCATTTATTAAGTCTTTCTGTGCAACCAGAACTTGGACCTTATACAACCATGGAAACATAGATACATGTGCATATGCATTTCTACAGCAGCTTTCACGGAAAGAAACCTGAAACCTTGCTAAGAAACAAAACTGGTTCCATACACGAGAGACTAGTTTCAGATGAAATTTCCTAATAGCTAAGGATCAGGCCATTAGGCAAGAACAAAAATTTCTTTCATAAACCTGTCAGGATGAAGCTTCAGAAATAGAATAGCTTCAATTTCTCTGCCTGTTTGTAGGGACAGTGCATGTCTTGAGAATATACACTGCTAGGCTAAAAAATTACATGAAAAACGTACAAGCAGGTAACAATGTTCAGTACTTTCTTAGCATGTCTCATTCAAAGTATTTTGAAAATATATTGAAATACCATACTGAAAAGTGGGATGTTTAGCTGCATTTTCTGAAGAAATTCAGATGCTGACTCATGAAAAAGCGTATCCAGGATCTCTCAGTAGCAGAACGAGAACTAGAAGGCAGGAGTCCCATGTCATCCCTCCCTGTGGGGATTGCTGCACTTTCTTGACAAGTAATATTTAGCAAAGGAACAGAGTCTCCAGTCTTCAAGTCTTCTCTTGCAAGCACTTACTAAGCAGCTGGGTGCTATTACCTCTGTTCTAGACAAGAAATTAAGGTCGGGTTTTCAAAACTAATTGCTAAAGAGAAGCACCTTCAGATTTGAAACAGGTGTGCTAGTTCTCAGAAGTGCTTAAAACCTGCAGTTTTCACAGAGTTCAGGGATCCAGTTTTGAAGTTGTGTTGGTGGGGGTTGTTTGGCTTAGCACAGGGGAAACTGTGCTAGTGTCAGTGTTTCTGTGATTAATCTTTTTATACTTACTGATTAAGTACTTTGCCTTGAATCCTAAGGACTGCAGGTAGTAGTTGCTGTGGTACTGGATAGTGTGTAGTTAACAGCAGGGACCGAGTCTTTTGCACAGGATTTTCCCATGTGATGAGAGAGGGCTGTGCTATCATTGTAACTGACTAAATAATTTTCATTTTAGTACTGAAAATTCTGAGTGAGAATATAGTATGTGCAGTGATGTCTGTCAACATAAAACAAGAGCTGTGGATGCTCGATGGTAGAAGTGTGCGTGAGTAAAAGACTGCAAGGACCCTTCAAGGCCACTTAGTCCACCTTCTGCTGGCCCAGGTATTAATGTCATAGATTAGCTTTTTTTTAACTCAAAATCCCGCCCCCCCCCAACCTTTTCCCTATCACACATGTGCTCATTAGAATGCTGTTCTGAAAAGTAGATTTTGTGAATCCTGTAAGTACTGATGGTTTATTCAGGGTTTGTGGGAGAAGTTGGAGTCCAAGGAAACATCACTTATGACCCAAAATATCCTTTCAAGTAAAGATTTGTGGTGAAGATGGATTGTAACAGGAAGCTCAGCTTGGAGTTAGGTGAGTAGCATATCATTACTAATAAGATAGCTGTATTCTGGTCACCATTGCTGACTTTTAAAGCACTGGTTTCACCGGAGGGGATACAACTCTACAATCCTATAGTTCTAAGGTTTTCTTTTCTGAAGTGAGAAAACTGTTGAGGGTACTGAGCTGTGTAGTATAGTGTTGAAAAGAGCAGTCTAGGTAGTCTTAGGTGAAATTTCTGGATTTTCAATTAGAAAAAATCAGCTTGTGAAGCTTTTTTTTGTGGTCTCTAAGTATTCCTATCTTATACCTCCTACAGAAAAATTAGGTGCTGAAATGGAGCTGAAGCGCCTAGAACAGAGAAGAAAAGGCATAAATGGTCAAAAAGCAAATTGATTTATGCTCTGCAAGAGGGATGTGTATTTCCAGGTGTGCTGGAGGAATGGGGCAATATGAAGGCAGAAGACAGTTTACTTGCCCCCCAGGAAAATGATAATGTTCTTTGCAAAAGCAAAGAAAAGAAATTTAGGAGCTAGTATAACCACATTATCCTTCCTCAGTTTGGGGATATGTATGTTTTCAACAGCTTAAGACCAGACATCATGTACTAGGAGAGCTTTCACAAAAATAAATATTTGAGGCCCTAATTTTATATCTCACCTGAAATGTGAAGTTTCCAGCCAAAAGTACTTCATACACCAAGCTGTGAGTGTCAGCTGGTTATAATTCACAGAGAAAAAGTGATATATTTAGTAATCAGTACAGTTTCTTCTATTAATCTTGACTATCTGAAAAATGCTTTTACACGTTTATGTTTGCTTTTGAAACCTGATGGGCTTACAGTATGTACAGGAGATATATGTATTATAATCTTAATCCTGGAGAATTAGGAGTTAGACACGTAGCAGTTTGAGTTTGGTTTATTGCATTGCTGGGATTTGATAGTAGCAGCAGATCAAAGATTAGAGTTGCATTATCTCAGAAATCCCCAAACTGTGGCTTTTCAACTGCATATTGTTGGTCAGATATTCAAGAGCTGTTGCCATGCTGGGGCCATGTCATGCAAGTAGCCCTATAGCATGTGCTGGTACAGAAAATAATTTCTAGCTGCGTTGTGATACAGAAAATAATCTCTAGCTGCATTCTGGAGTCATACTGGATTCAACCTGCACATCCACTGCTACCTTATTTCTTAATAGGTTGGTGGGATTCTTGGAGGCATCGTTCCCTCTAGTGTGTTATCCATGCCCAGACTTCCTCTGCCTTGCCTCTCTGATGTTTATGAACAGCAGCTGATTTCTAGGCTCTTCTTATCAGTGGAATAGATGAAGTAGGGAGGAAAAAAAAATAATCATTGAACAGGCAAATCTGAGACTCTGGTGTGGTATCTCAGTGCTGGTTGATATTAAAGTCAGGCATTTTAGATCCCAATATTGTACGGGGGGTGGAGGAGGTATTTCAGTTGGTCACTGTCTTTCACCTGGAGTCTGAAAAGGGGCTGAAACAGTTATAAAAGGGCACATGGGTGTCTCTATCAGCTGAAGAACTGGATACCTTGTGAATGGTAAAATTAAAGCAGGGAAAGGAGGAAAAGAAGGTGACAGAATAGGAGTCTATTGTATCTGAACCCGTGCTTTGGGAAGGCTGTCTGCCAGCTGTGGGATCTCCATGGCATCTTTTGCAGTTCTGCTATGCAAAGTTAGTACTTTTGCTAGACGAAGTGGAGTACTGAAACCTTACATCTTAAGTATTTTGCTTTTTAAATAGTTCATATATTTTTCAACAGTTACTAGAATCCATTAACTAGCCCATGCTTTTATCTCTAGGGTAATGCTAATCTCCTGTCTCCATGGTATCTCTACAGCAGGTAAGCCCAGGTCAACTTCTTTCCTTCTAGAGCTATAATTACCAAGGCACAGCCCATTAGTGAAGAATAATATGAAGGGTATGAAGGAGATGAAAGTTTCCTTTCTTGGCAGTAATGGTCCTACCACATTTCACTAGGATTAGAAAAAGGGCTAATCGTACATGCTAGTCCCCATATGCATGTGTAAAAGCATAAGTGCATGCATAAATGCAGAAGCAAAAAGTTTTGCATATGGGCACTGTCTCTTGCAAGTGCATGAGGATACCAACATTAACAAATATTTGCTCTGCAAGGGATTTTTAAGAGTGTATAAAATCTGTAACAGGAATTTAAACAGTCTGTACAGAATACTCATGAGGACAAGGTAGGAGTCTCCTTCCCCCACCCCCTGCAATCCACTGCTGTGAGTTGTGTCTGAGAGAGAACTGGATTTCTGTCAAAGTGGTGGTTATGTATTATATCATCAGCTCTGAAGCATTGCTGTCACCTACTTTGTGTGCAACTTCAATTAAATATTCATAAATATAAGAAGGCACATCCTTTGACTGATGTACTGCCAGGCATTTTTTGAATGCATGCCCTGTCATTCCTGTTCACACAGCATCCCCAATGCATGGATTAATTCATGGTGAATTATTCCCTCTTTCATGCAGCTTTTGCTCCAAGTCATTATCTGGGAGGCTCTGTTCTTACTAAAGTGAGGCCAGCACCTAGAGAATGAAGGAAGGTGTGTTGGGTTTCTGTGGCAAGGTTTGGGTAGCGGAGGGTGGGGGTTACAGGGGCGGCTCCTATGAGAAGCTGCTGGAAGCTTCCCCCATGTCTGATAGAGCCAATGCCAGCCGGCTCTAAGATGGACCTGCCACCAGCCAAGGCTCAGCAAATCAGAGATAGTGGTAATGCCTCTGTGATAACATCTTAAGAAGGAAAAAAAAGCTGGGGGATGGAGAGAAACAGCAGCTGGGGAGTGAGAACATGTAAGAGAAACAACTCTGCAGACACCAAGGTCAGTGAAGAAGGAGGGGGAGGAGATGCTCCAGGT
>JANZLQ010000032.1:19987754-20000635 GCA_026212715.1 Elanus axillaris
CCCCCCTCCACCTCCTCGGCCCACCCTCTCCCCTCCCGCCGGTGTGTGTTTACATCGGGCAGGAGGAGCCGGAGCCCCAGCGCCGGGGGAGACGGGGACGCAGCCGACGGCCGCCCGCCTTCCCTCCCTCCATCCCCGCCGGGCGGTGCTCCGGGAGAGGCGGTATGAAGGTGATGCTGGCGGCTGTCACCGGGGCCGGGGGGTTCCTGCAGGCGGGGGTCGGCTGGGCCGCGGCCGGCGGCTCCCGGTAGCTGTGAGGGGGCGAGGGGTAGGGGCCGGGCCAGTGTAATGGGGCTGGGCCCGAGGCGGTAGCCGGCGGCGGGAGGTGGTGGCCGTTCGCTCTCGTAACGAAGTACAACTTCCAGAAGCTTCTAACTTCGTGGGGGATGTGGTACTGCTTCTTGGAACCATCTCCCGAGAAAGATTTCCCCCCTTTCTCCATTAAAGCCCGGATCGTTTCCTGCCGTGATGGGAAGGGAGCCGGGGGAGGCTGCCCGCTCCCCTTCTAGGCTTGTGTCTCTGTGGAGAAATTGTCCTACTTTCCCCGAGCTTCTTCCCTCATGCACATAATCTTGTGGGCAGTTTTACCCCCGCTCCCCTCGGCAGCTGTGGGGTTTCACGCTCTGGGTACGCTTCTGGGAGTAGCTCCGGTGCTCACCCGTGCTGCTGCCCTCGCAGGCCCCTCCGAGAACGTGGAGGAGATGGTCACCTTCCTCCCTGGTTCGCTGTGGAAAAGTATTAGGATAGAAATGGGCTAACCTGAGCTGGCTGGCAGCTTCGGTGCCGTGGGAGAGGTGGACGCTGAGGCTGGCCGGGCTATAAAAGTAGTAATTTACTAGTTCTCAGTTGAGAGGTTGTCTCTTCAGTTGTGTGGGTTAGGAGTCAGCAGTGCTGTGGGATTGTTTTTCCTCCCATTATGTTCTGTCGTATCTCTTTAATTTGCAGGTGTATGACTTTTGAAATGGTTCCCTCTCCTTACTCAGTCTGAAACACGAGGCACACCAGGCCTGTCTCCTCAATTTGTCTAGCAGTAAAAAACCCCTACCTGATCAGCTAGATTGTAAGCTCTTTGAGGCAGAAAATGTTAGTAGCTGTGGTCTGTACCTATCCTGATGGAGAAATTTGACTCAGGCCTTTCTCCAAGCCTCTGAGTCAAGTGAGCATGTGTTAGAAGTTCCTCAGCTTGTGCAGGTTTTGGGTTCTGGGCAGTGTGTGTCTCAGTCACTCAAGTTAACAATCATCTCTTTGTAAAAGGGGCTCTCAATGACCAGTGTCTCTGCACAGCTGACGGATGGAAGAAAATGGACAGTTTCCGAGTACATGCAATAAATATTTATAAAAAGAATGTTTCCTTCTATGCATTGTTTTTTTTTTTGTCATGCATTTGTTCAAAACCTGATAGTAAAGAGTATTTTTTTTTCCCCGATCTGAATGCTTGTTAGTTCAAATAGTGTGGGATAACAAAAAATATGTACGAGGCAGTTATTGGTAAACAGCGCTTTGGCTCTGGGTGAGTTGTTGACTTATACAGCAAAACAAAAATCTCGGAGTGCTGGCTGAACAGTACATCCAGCTTGAGGCCAAAACCGAAAAGATTTCCTTCAGCTTCTGTTCTGTTGCATGCAGAGTAAACAGCTGATTATTATTGCTAAGCCCATTACTTCTGCTGAATTCCTCTTTTGCCACACTAGAGTGGGGCAAGCTTGTGGCTATTTTAGCTGGGCTCACTCAAAATACAGTAAGATGTGAATGGAGTAATGTTTGGATTGCAAGGAAAATGTGTGTGTTTGGGGGAAGAGTATTTTTTTTTTCTTTTAACCAATCATTTATCAGGCATAAGCACTCTGTAGAGCTTTTCAGTATAAAAGGGTTCACAGCTTTTCCTCTGACAGGGTAATTTCTTTCTGTGTATATTTCTTTCCATATGTGCCACCTTTTGCTGTAGCAGTTGCCTCAGTTTCCTCTATGTAAGATCATTGCAGGTGCACAATTTAAAGTCTTAAACTGAGTTGGGGGGGAAATTACATTTTTAATTAACGAGCAGAATGCATCAAAGTGTACACAGTTTTTTACCTGTTAAAAGGGGGAGTAAAGGTGTCTGTGTGGTATGCGAGCTGGATCTGTATCCCTTTTATGGACTTGCTCACAAATAGTGCAGTGTGACTTTAAAACAAAGTTGTTGATCATTGCAGGAAATACATCAGAACCAAGCTTTTTGGAAAGTCATCCTGCCTGTCTCTCCCCTAATTGTTGTTACTTCTTGGGAAATACATTGAGTTTGTGTATTTTTAGCAGTATTGTTTTTGAGCCTTTCTCGCTGATGCTGGTTAGCAGGTTGCTGAGAAGGCAGGGCTGTCAAAGTAAAACAAGTTAATGCTAGTGTGTATGAAGATGGTCTACCTACTTACAGGAGGGAAGACGCAGGTGAAGAGAAGTGTAAACATCAGGGGAGTTCTGCTGAGGAAGTGATCCTTTCAGGATCCATCACTAATATCTGATTGTTGCTGAGGAAACGGAAGCTTGATGTATTTTATTTTTAAGTCAATCAAATAACATAAGTAACCTATTAAAAAAGTAGAGTGAAATAAAGTAGTGTGGCAAAGTCATGATTTAAAACTTGAGGTGTTGAAGCTGGATTGGATTCCAGGTGGTCTCTATGTGTACTTTTCTTCTGTACCCATCTCTTTCAAGCAATGGCAGTGCTGAAAGATCATAGCTCTGGGCCTTTTCAGGCTATGCAAAATATAAAACTGGTTAAGGCAGTCAGCTTGGAAGTGGATCACTGCTATATATATGAATAAATAAGTGATATGTTTTGAATACACTAAGAGCAGTTGCTTTCCTTGAAGGGCAGATCATCTTGATGGCAAGGAAATACATCTTTTTGGGCTGCACTGGGAGCCTAGGTAACAGATCTGTCAAGTGGGGAGGGCAGTTTCATTCACTAGGAAGTGGAGAATTGTGGGGAGATGACCAAATCCCCACCTGTCCATCGCACTGTCAGCCACCAATTACTGTCCCATGATACAGTACGTTTCCAGTATTCTTCTGCTGTGGCTAAACGCTGGCTTTCTCAGGTCTTAGGCAACACTGGAGAATGTGCTTGCACCCTTGCTAACAGAACCTCTTCATGCCTTGTCTTCAACCGGTGAATGAATTGGGGCATTAGGGTAGTCCCTGATAGCTACCTGGTACAGTTGCTCCTGCAGTGACTGCTTCGAACACTGCTCTTGTCACTGCTCTAACTTAAATCCAAAATCAGAGGAATGAAAGGCATTGAGAGTGTCAGGTTGTACTGAAGTTCTTGTCTGGGGAAGCAAGCCCAAGATGTGATTTCAGTTAAGTAGTTGCTCCCCTTTTTATTGAATTGAAGTGATTCTCCAAAGCAGAATGAGAGCTTGTGGTGCTTTGGCATATGCTCACATTTAAGTTATGTGTTTTGGGAAAAGACAGGTGTCACAAATGTGAGGGATTTTTTTTGAGAAACTTACAGCTATATTTAACAGAATGAATGTGAATTTATTGCCTATAGTTCTGTTTTTCAGACTGTCTGTGATATTTGGTGTTGGCAGATCGATCCTAGAGATTAGATAAAGGCAAGGTATTTTGAAGAAGCAGCATCAAAAGTTATGGAAAACCTAAGTAAATATTTCCCTTGCTTGTATTTACAGACAGCTCTGTTCCTGAAGGATGTCATGGATTGTCCTGTTGAAACTTGATGTATATGTAACTTTTTTTACATGTCTCTGATCCTGTTTAGCAGGGCTCTTGACAGTTGAAAAGAAAAGTACATGGGAAAGGAATGGCTTATAAAATGGAGACAAAAGGTATTGCTTTCTATGGAGTATATAGTAATCTTTTTTTTTCCTGGCACATAGTCCTAAATTTATTATAGGAGGCAGGAGGAAAGTGCATGTAAATGATAGAGTAAAAGGGAACATGGACTGTATATTCTGTAGATAATTCTGACTTAAATATTTGCCTATCATACGGGTCACATCTGGTTTTCTTTATTGGTGAACTACCTTACAGACTTTCTGGTGGCTTTATTTTCCCAGTGTTTCAGTTGAATTTCGGAGGGTGGGAAGAGGTTATATGCCTTCAAAGTTCTGGGCAAGGAACATGCTTACATTGGTGAGGGCAGTAGTAGAGCTCTTAACCAGTTTCTTCAGAAGACATGTTGTTGCTGGTTGAACTTATTGAAAGTCACAGAAGTGGCTTGCGCTTGTGTTAGCAAATCTTACAATCTTAACACTTCTTCAGAGCTGCCTAAGGTCTAGTACAATTCTTGGTCTTCCTTTCAATCTAAAAAAAACGTTTTGGAGGGATAACCTGTGCACCTTGCAGATCCTCAAAAGTAAAAGGCAGCCATTACCAAAAGCTATTGCTGCCAGAATGAATTTTTACTTGTGTTGCTGGCATTCATGATGATCAAGTGTTTTCTCTATCCGATGGCTGTTTAGCTGCTGATGGAAGTAACTCTGGTTG
Organism: Elanus axillaris; assembly: GCA_026212715.1. Classification (NCBI taxonomy): domain Eukaryota; kingdom Metazoa; phylum Chordata; class Aves; order Accipitriformes; family Accipitridae; genus Elanus; species Elanus axillaris. The sequence continues at coordinate 19,992,243 of JANZLQ010000032.1, forward strand.
GAATCTTGTATGCAGCAAGCTGTGATCTTAGTTGCACTTCTCACAGTTAGTTTGGAAGAAAATGAGATCTCTATGAAGCCTGAAATAAAAGGGGCATTATTGCTGGCAGTTCTTCTGGCTGTCAAGTTTAAGGCATGCAGGCTAGGTGTGACACTGGAGAGCTTGATAGTACTAGAAGATGTAGTGTATCTTCTGTAGAGTAAGTAAATATTTTATCTGAAATGTTTCTCCTTTAAAACACTAGAACAGTAAATGCATAGAACAACAAGCAATACTGATCTAAAAGAGCTCTGATCTGAGTTCAGAACTCATTTTTAAGGAAGGAAATATTTGACTACCTAGCCATCAACAAAATCAATTTAAAATTTGTGTGATAAATGCATCATATTCAGTCTTCCAGCTAATTCAGAAATGTTTGATGTTTTGCAGAAAACGCGTTTTGAAATTCCTAACAAAATAAGGAAATGGAAATAAGTTCTGGATTGAATAAAGTATTTTATATTTAACCTCAATTTCTGGCATTTAAATGACTTTTGGTGGTTCCAGAACAACTTCTTAACTTTGACTGGATTTATAGCTTTTTTTTTTTGTAAAATTTAAAAAAAAAGGAAATTAAGATTTTGTCAAGACAACTTGTGTTTCAAACAGTTCCAGTGACGCCTGTTGTGACTGTCTTTTGGGGGGGAGTGTTCATGTTTTTCAAGCTGGGTACATGCTTATGTGCTTTGAATTCAAGTTTTATTGTAGAAATTACTATGTTGTAGCTGTAAGAGCCCTTGAAAAAATTAATTAAATTTCAACCCATTATAGCTAAAACAGTAGCTGTGCACTTTTAAGGAAATAAATGCATGGAAATCAGGTGATTCAAGTAGGCCGTAGGAAGCTACTGCTACTACAGAATACTGCTTAATGCATCCTTCCATGGATTTTTTTTTTTTTTTTTTAATTTTGACCCTACTGAGGATAATAAAAAGGGTACTACTTTTGAAGTCTCTAGCATGGTTAAGAAAATCTTAATGATGTCTGTGATATAGGCCTAGATTATTAAACAGAGGACTACTCATTTTGATTTCAGACAAATTTCTCATGCTGACTGCAGCTTTCTGGAGTGCTACTTCCACATCTTGTTAGGAAAATATTCTTTCTGCAGAGTGCATTATCTTGTTTCTTTAGTCTGGGTAAAACTGGTACTAATCATTAAATCTACCTGTTAAGGACCACGCTGGAGAAAATACATTTATACTGTGTTTGCTAATTGTAATTATATAAAAAGTACAATAAAACTGCAAGTCATTAAATCTTATTATTGCTTGCTTTTGGTTCATCAGCTCAACTGTCCAAGTGTATTTTATTGTTCCAGAAGTCTTTGTTGATAGGCAGTGAATGACTGACGGGATGTAGGAAGGTTTCTTCCCTCTGAAATTACTTAAATTAGTAAATGGTCAGTTATCAATATGAGTTAATTGATATTTTTGAGATACCATTATTGGTAACAATTTGATAGCTTTCAGATTGGTTTGCTGTGATGCAGGGTCATACTTTGGTCCTACATCATTCTGTGTTGTACTATGTTGTACTACTCTCTGTTTCAGGGTCTGTTACGAGTTCCCATAAGACTGTTTTTCCTGTGTATTAGCCTGCCATCAACTTTAACAATTGCTAATGTTTCAGTTATGCTGCTCAATGACACTTCACCTTCATGTAACTTCTTTTTTTCCAAACAAATGCAATTCAGCACAGTCAGTTTTTGAATAGAAACAGGGTCTGGGACATGGCATTCCCTTCCTTGTGGAGGCAGTAGTTTAAACTAGAATTGGCAGGAAATTTTGCAGCTTGTTTCAGGGTAATTTTGCAGCCTTTACACTGCTACATAGTATCCTTTTGATAATTACATTGGTTAACTGCTCTGAGTGAGGAGTGTTGTGTTTGGGCCTGGTCAGTAAATGTGGTTTCTTTGGTTTGTTTTTTTTTTAAAAACACTCTTACTTTCTTTCTGTGCTAACACTGATTTAGTAGGTAAAATTCAGATGGAAAAATAAACGGTCGATCAAGACAAAATTCAATACAATAATTAGTTCAAAATCCAGAACTGTCTGAACTATCACTGAGCAGACAGTATTGGCTTTTTGCTGTATAAGTTATGTTATCTGCCCTATATAAAGTGTGAATGTAAAAAGTGTAAACCAGACTGTTTACTGGCTTGCTGAATGGAGAATAGATTGTGGTGTCATCAGTGCTTTTGAAAAGTTATTTGTACCAAGTAAAACCTAATTAGGATTACTTGCAGTACAAAGTTGTTTTATTGGTGTAGAAATAGGATTTGACTCTTCTGCTGAGAACAATAGAACTCAGTCTTGGTTTGGAATTTGCAACATTAAAACTTGCTCTTGTTCCCTCTTTCTTCCAGTCCTGTTGTCAAGACAAAATTAAGTGTTGTTAAAATCGTAGCCTCCCTAATGTGTTTGTCCAAATGCAGAGAAGAGAAAGTAATCTAGGCAACTTTTCTAGTTCTTTCTTACAGCGCACTTTGAACAAAGTGCTATTATTTCATGCTACTGTCATCCTCAGCATTTCTATTTCTGTACTTTCCTTTAGTGTTCTAGGGGATTTATAACTGCAACTCAGATTCCCCTGGGCTGAAACCTGGCACAGAAGCTCTCATTATGAGTGAACCTTGTTTTGCAAAATTAAAAGCAAAGCATCCATCAAGAGGCTTTCTTAAACCTACAGGAAAGCGAAAAAAAAAATGTGTGTGGTTGCAGATCAATTTTTTTTCCCTCTGCAGGAAGAATCCAGCTGATTTTGGAAACCCCTAAGGTGTGGGTGTGCAATCAATAGCGATGACAGATTCAGTGGAACATTCCTATTGCATTTAGAAAATTTTAAATGAAAGTCTTAATTCCCCACTATGCTGAAAATTCATTGCTGAAGTAAAAGCTGCAGCTGCAACAGATACTGCCTAACAAAGGTACAGTGATAGTTTTAAACTTGTTTCCACTGTCTGAGTGTGGTTATCTGAGTAGTAGTGTATAAGGAGATTGTTGGGTAGTTACTTAACTTCAGCTGAAGCACATACCTGTAGGCCCTCAGCTCACTGGAAAAGGGAGTCATCATGTTGAACTGCATACACAGTGTGTCTCCTTGTTTAAAAAAAAAAATAAAATTTTTTAAACAAACCAACCCCTTCTTTTCCATAGGAATTGAGGCTTTATGTAATTGTATAGAAGCAGAAAGGATGTTCTGAGCCACAAACCACCTTAAAATGTGGAAGATGGTATAATTTAATTTGATTAAACATGAAATATCAAAGATAAGTTCTGAGGAACTTCATAATAGTGATTGGGTAGAGGAGAGATCCCAAATTAACATTGTCATTAATGATGTAATTGTAGGAAAGCCTGATGGTCAGCTTCATTATTACTGGATCTGACAAGCCCTTTGGCATCTGCACACATTCAGCCCAGTCACAGTATGTATCATCTCTCACCCATTTGGAGGAGGTGAACCTGGGATGAAAAGTGCTGGGGTTTTTGTGGTTTTAGGGGGCAGAGTATGCAAATGTGCAGGAAACTGGGTTTTAGTCTTGTGGGCATGCAATAAGCATTCTTTAAACATAATGCAAAAATAGTCAGTGCTTTTGCTAAGATACTTAAAAAATATAATTGTAGTTTCCCAAAGCACTTGACAAACTGTCCTTCCTATATGTGGGGATTACTTCACTTGTTTCTTCCCACAGACCCGTTGAGTCTTGTAATTCTTTGGGAGTGCATCTATCCTTTGTAGTTAGCAGTTGAGATGTATTTGATGCTATATAAAAAAGGTGTTGGACCTGTGCTGGGAAAGCTTATGAGTGGAATCACAGATGTGGAGGGGTGAAGCCTGTGCTGCCACTAATTTTCCTCTGCTAAATTGCTTTATTGCAGTTGTGCCTACATAGAATACCAGGTCTGAAAGTCAGTGTTAGGCAGGACAGAGGACAGGTGATTTAGGCTGGCAGTTGAAGATTTGCATAGAATGAAGTAGGTCTGACCTTGTGAGCTCTTAAGGAGAGGGTTTACAAGGATTGAGGCAGTTTTGAACAGTGAAAGAAGTGAGAGATTCTAGGCTCAAGTCCAGAATGGAAATGAATGTGAAAATGAATGTCAGAAAGGGAAAAACTGGAGTAAACTATTCAGGAGCAAGAATGGAAATATGAAGATCTAGGTCAGTAAATAAATACTGTTTTTACTTGAAAATGCCCAGGTAAAGTAGTAGCTACAGATGCAGATTTTAGAATAATTTCCAAAGGGTAGCCTCAGAACTGAGGTATTAATCTGCTGCTGAAGTCATCACTGTGGGCTTTACGTTCCTCCAGCTTCTGTCGTGCAAGGGGGAAATGATTACTAATAAAATTCAGTATAATGGAGAAGAGTGTTCATGTTGTGGGTTTTCTTTTGGCTTTGCTTATGTGGGGGATTATTATTTTCTTTTTTTAAGAATACTGTGTTTCTACGGATTGAGTAGGAATGGCAAGAAAGAGCAGAATTGTAAGTTATGTGCTGCTTCTTGGTTTGGAACAGCAGTAAAGTGTCTTCCCATTGGTAGTCATAAACTGAAGGAAACTTGGAAGTTATTTTCCCAAACTCATTCAATTTCAGTAATAATTTTTCACAGCATGGATTCTTTTTTTTTTTCCTCTTTGATTCCCTCCCCCCTGTCCTTATCACCCTTGTTGGCCTTTGTTTGGGGGTTTTATTTTTGCTATTCATTAACCTGATCCAGGCTCCATGAACAGTAATTGACAGACTCTATTTGCTTTAAGATCATATACGGTAATTAATGTAATACTAAGTACAAAAGTAGAGTCTAAAAGGCCTAAAAGCAGTAGTGGTGGTGCAGGGTACTTTTTTGTTTGTTGTTGTTTCAGGATGGTCTGTAGGGACTTTTTAGAAAGCTTAGCCATTTCCAGTGTTGACTTGCCTGTCGGGGCATTTGCAGTGACAGTCTCGCATCGCTGTTGACTTATGTGCAAAATGGGCCAATAGGGGTTGCCTGGTGTTGGGATTGCTCCTGACCTGTGTGGGTTTTTGAGTACTTAATACTCTGCTGAGACTGAGATAGTATAGACTGTTTTTATGATTGACCACGCTGAAATAATTTGTTAATACAAATGTGGTGATAAATGCAGCTCTTACTTTTAGTGTCATAAACATAACTCAGTACCTTGTGGAAAATACTGACCCTTTACTGGATAGGAACCTTCTTTGTGTCATGCATGGATTTATCATAGCACTTGTAAAATACACAGTCTTTAAATATACTGAAAATACGAGCATATCAGTGAAGTTCTGGTCAGAATTATTCTCAAAAGTGTTGTATCCAATGGAAAAGCATGAGGTGTAGTCTAAAATGCTCGTAGGTGATTTGTCACACTTGTTTAGTTCAGTACTGGCAGTCCTCTTGGTCCATAAATACATAGCCTGCTATGAAACACAGTATAAGACAGCAAACGAATACAAATTTACTGGGTCACAGCAGACCATAATATTTGAGTTAAACTGCACTGTAATGTCAGTAGTCATACCGTGTGATCAGAACATAGGATAATACGTTCCTGGGCAGTTTCTGTGAAAGTCCCTGTAGGTTTTCTCTCTTCATCTTTATATTTTTTTCTTTGTTTATACAAACCTTTTCCTGGTAGTTCATTGAAACTTTTGGGAGGCACAGAGTGAGCTACCTTAGAACTGGCACAACCATAACTTCAGTTTGGAAGGTTGGGTATTGCCTCTGCTTGAGTTGACTTGTTTCTGGTCAGCTTAGATCTTGTTTTAAATTATGACATATAAAAATTGCCACTAAATCTTCATAGTACTCATAGTCAGAAACTCATCAATTGCTGAAAGGAATTCTATGATGTGCTTGCTTGTGAGAGCAGGGACCGTCTCTGGAGAGCCAAGAGGTTTTTCTTAGTTATATGTTACTAGGCTCCGTGCCGTAACCTAACTGTTCCTGTAATAATACTTGTTTAAATTTGTGCTTCTCCAATGGCTCTAGTGAGGAATGGAACCACATTCTCAATTAAAAATGCTATACAAACCCTACATAATTATTGTACAGTTAATAATCTACTGATGTTTCTGAACTGTTGATACATCTTCCTGCATCCTAGATGCTCCTAGAGGGAGTATCAAAGCAAAAGCAACATCTGTGTGCATTACTTCTGCTGCGGCTGCAGCTCAAGAGGATTATTAATAGAACTGCTGGACACTGCATGGCTGCTTATCTGCAAGCCAATAACTTACACAATTGTGTGCATCCCATTCCTTTATTTGTCTGTCAAGGATCCTTAATAATGAAAAAAACATAACTCATGCCTCATTCTTGAAATAATAGTGTAAATAAAAAAAGAGACCAAGAACTTTAACTATAACTTAGTTATAAATCTTCTTAAAGAAGACAATTTTCTGGAATTTTTGATTGCTGTAAATTGCTGTGCTGCCAGAACTGCAGATACCTGAAGTATTGATTACCAAGCTTGCAGCAGACCTGGTGAATTGAACTCAGCACATGTAACTAAAAAAGCAATGGATGTGCTAATATAACATCCAACACCATTGTAAAGAGACTTCGTAATCTTGTTGATGACACCTGTCAGTGTTTGAGCCTTAATTATTACTTTCAGATATGGATATGAGTACCTAGGATCTCATCTACTGTTAACTGTTTTCCACTTTAATTACTTAGTGAAATTCAGTACCAACACTGCACACTTACTTATTCACTGCTCTCAATGGTTAAACTGATATGCTGAAGTCTGATAAACACAGATGTTTATGAGACTACTTTTCCTAGAAAGTTCCTGTATTGTAGGTCATTATATATAGTGATAAGATATCAATGAGATATTGTGTTATTGTATAGAAAACATTTCTAACTTCATTTTAGGAACTAGGAAATCTGAAGATTTTAAGGTTTCTTGCAAAACAATTCTTGGAAAAGTTAAGTTTGTGGTTACTTGACAACCACACTTCAGTCTAGACTGTGTTTTCAATTTTTAACATTAGATTTTGAAATAAAAATTTCTAAATAAGGTTTTTTTCAGTGGGTTTTGGGGAAGTCTCAAAAAATACAGGAAAAGCATACCAAATACAGTTCCAAATATGCTGTGTTGTGATTATTTGTTTTTGATTAGAGAAAAAAATTCTTCAAAGATTCTGGCCATTTCAGTTAGATATTAAGAATGCTCTGTAAAAGTAATCCTGGATTGTGTATTTTTCTTCTGTGGGATTCCAGTAGCAAGTGTTAAAAGTTTTGAATTGGAGGGAAGTAGGTGATAGCTAACAGCATCTCAGCCATTAACTTCGTAGTGGTCTGTAGTGGGTTCTGTTTTCCTCACAGCTGGATTTGTTAATACTAGCTTAGGGCTAAGGCTGACGTTCAACTAAGATAAACCTGTATTTCAGGGTAAGTATTGTCAGTGATAATCACCCTACTGTAGAGTTGTCTTGCTAGTGAACACTGAGTAGTATAGCAGTTCATGCATAAGGGAAAAAACCTGTAGTGCCACCATTCACTTTTGATAGCATTTTGCATCCTCTTAGTATTTATGTAGATAACAACTGTAACCTGAAAGAGCATTGCTATCATGGCCTGTTGTTGGGAGAAGCCACTGAACAGGTTTGTCTCATGGTAGCAAAGTGAGACTATTGAGTGTTCTGAAGAACAAAAGATAATATTTTTCTTACTGGCTTTTCCTTAGTCCCTGGAAGTTGGATTGTCTCCTTGGGCAGTATATCATTAGTAAGGACTTAAGCTTAGCCTTGTGCAGAGGGTTCTGCTACTTTTTTAAAAATTAAAATAATTTTGGTGTTGCAAACTGGAAAGTACAGGCAAAGGATTCAGATTTGAGACCGCTTCTAGTTTAGGAGTTCTTATAGTTGTGGTTCAGAATGTTTGCAAGGCAAATATTGTTGCCTCATGTCCTACATGTAGACATTTTTCATATGAAAATAAGCATTCTGATTTGGTATACTAATGTAGCATCATCTTCTTTCTCTCTCTTTGGCATTAATGGGTAGGAAAGAAATGTATATGAATATATTGCCTGTGATTCAAGTACATACTCTATGTTCAATCTGGTGCTCCTATCCGGAGTTGTTTACACATTCTTAAAATCTAGATCACATTATTTAGGTGAAGTGAGGAGATGGTTAGACCTCAGTGTTGATAACTGACTCCTGGGTTTGATTTTTAATTGGGCTAAGTCAGGCAACTTACTACTTTCTTATATGTACCCTGTGGTAAAAATATTTTTTTCTCCTATCCATGATAGCTACGTGTGATGGGTTGACCATGGCTGGATGCCAGGTGCCCACCAAAGCCATTCTATCACTCCCCCCTCCTTCGCTGGACAG
>JANZLQ010000032.1:20019306-20029544 GCA_026212715.1 Elanus axillaris
GAATTATGCCTTCCCCCCCCCCCCCCCCTTTATCTTCAGTGATTCTTTCTTTCTTTCACTTCCAGAAGGTAATCTACCACTGCCCCTTTGCTTTCATGACTGTTTGCTGCTGGCCTTTAACAAGCTGTGTAAACGGTATACTAGGTTGTAGGGTTTGTACACTTTTTAACACATAAGGAAGCTATAGAGCCGGTAAACGTTCCGATATCAGTGAAGCTTTTTTAATTGTGTAAAACCCAGAAGGAATGGCTCTAAAGGGACAAAAGGGATAGCCATTACAGAAACATCCTTTCCTGAACGTCTGTTGCTTTTTCAAGAGTTTCCCTATAATACCAGTTCTACTTCTCGTTTCCCTTTTTCATCATAAAGTGATGGCTGATGTTCTTCTAGTGCATGAAGCATAACTGTGGAACACTGAATCACCTCCACCAGCTTTAGTCTCCATAGCAGAACTGTTGATCCAGTTTGCATTAATTGCTCTCCCCCATCCCTTTGCCTTCTCCTTAATTCTGTCTATACAGATCTCATGATAAAGCTAAGATGTACTGTGAGACACTAAAGTAGTGCTTGCTTTTTTTTTTAAATGTTTAATACATTTGGGTATTTAATTGCAAGCCTGACATTAAATTAATAATTTCAATAATTCTTTAAAAAAAATGTCCTTAATTAAACAGTTTCACACTGCTATTCAAATGCAGCTTTCCAGTGCATCTCTGAAAGTTACCAATGCTGCTGCTTAGCTTGTGCATTAAAACCGTAACGGCCTGTGTGACAGTGTCCAACATGCTGTGATGTTCCCAAAGCTTAAGATTCACTTCAGTTTGGAGGGTGAAAATCTATTTGTAATCAAATGAGTGATTCCGATATTAACAAGATGCCAAGTGCTGTAGTATTTCCAGCTGGTGGTAGATAATAAGTGCATTGTTAATGGAATGCTGACACCTCTTCTATGCTTTTCCTTCTGAGAGGGCTTAAATAATCTTTTGAAATCACCTTGGGAATTTTAATCCTTACTAAGCACAGCATTTTTTCTTTGGTTTGCCTCGTTCTGCTAATCCTACAGTATTTCTTTGGCATTGCTGCATCAGAGATCATGGCATCTAGATGCCTGAAAGTAATAACCTGGTGGTGTTTCTCATTAAAAGAGAAAAGAAAATCCTGTTTGTGGGCTTCTACCAAAAAAAACCTCTAAGCACTGGCATGGCACTGCCTAAGTGTACATGGGGGATCCAGCTCCCAAAGACAACTGAAAAGAATTTTTTTTTTCTCTTAAAGTAAATGTGCTTAATCTGCTGTCTTGTGTAGCCTAAACATTTTGTGGGTTACTTCTGTCACATTGGCTAAAGATTTAGCCTTGTAAGAGCTGCTTGTCTATGTAGTGTTAGTTTCCAGCCTACCTACCACATTTAAAAAAATCCAAAATACATTTTATTGTGTAACGCCTGTATGTGTTATAGGATTGCTGAAGAGCAACCTCAGTGAAATGAAGGCTTCCTTCTCGCAGCTGATCAGTCGGAATTTTTAACTGGGATATAATGGGCTGGATCACAGCTGCAGTTTTTTGGGGGTGGTGGTGATGGTGGTGTTTGCGTCCCTGGACAGACAGCTCAATTTCCTATTCTGCCACTCATTCTTCCAGTACCAAGCTACCTCTCTGGGTCTGAATGACCACCTTCTTACAGTACTGGGCCTGACATTCTCAAACTGGCATATGCTAAAAAAGAATCATCTAGTTTAATTTTTAACTTGTCAAAGAAATAATTTGGGGTGTTCTGTTATTTTAAATTTCTCATTGGTTCCCATCAAACTGTTAGGATTAAAAGAAGAGCATGTTTAGGTAAATTATGATTTAAAAGATCGTATTTCTGACATGGGCAGCTTCTAACATGGGCGGCCTGCCCAGTCCTAGAGATATAAATGTGATAGTTTGTCATTCAAAAACCAACCAAAACCCCTATAATTTGCTGTATTATTTAGTAGCCAGTATGCAGTGCAAGTATGTCATAAATTTTGTATCTTGCTTTGTATTTTAAAATTTTCTCATAAGCAAAACTAGTCTAAGAATGCTTAGTGAATAATGAACTCAAAAGGGTAGGTCTAGGTAAGGAAATGTGGACCTTTCTTCTAAGACATCTGGGCATGCTGTCTGCAGCAGATTTTAACTTTCATTTGCAAACGTCTGTTGCACTTGCAACCTACTGAGACCGTTTTGATACAATCCTTTCATTTTACCATAAATCATGAGGGGGGAAGGTGACTGGAAGTTTTCCTGGCCATATGGTCTCTAGTGCTGTACCCATCCAGCCTTTCTGATCCCCTTCAAGAACTCTCGGTATTTCTTCTTGGTTTTGGAAGACGATATGGATTCTAATTCTTTGGTGGCAATAAGCAGGTTTAATCTCAAACTGGTCTCATTCCTCCTATGAAAGATGTGAAATTGTCCTGAGGGGATTTTAAACCCAGTGTTGGAAAGAGGAATTTCTACTTGAGCAATGTTGTTTTTCTGGTGGAATCCAAGAGATGTGAATTCTGTGGTCAAGCTTGTACATCTAATTAGAGAGGTAGTGAAATGGAAGCCTAAGATGCATGACTGTGGTATCTGGCCTGAATTTGATCCCTTGGATTTGATCCATGTTTTAGTGTTCTGTGCATGCTATTTCAGCGTCTGCAACTTTTGATTTAGCAAATGTAACCTAGTACATATAAAAAAAAACCCCAAACCACAAAACAAACAACTGTGTTGCTACTGATGTTATATTTTAATTGGACTATTGTATAGCTTAGAGGATGGGCCACAAGGGAACAACCAATTACTCTGTGTATCTGTCTAAAAGCCTTTTCATTATAGAATACTGATTAAGATTGTATAGCTTCATATTGTTTCATGTTATTGATTTCCACCAACCCCAAGTCGATGGTCTCATTAATTGACAATTACCTTTTTTCACCATGTTTCAGAAAATTGACATGAGCAACCTGAGGTGTTAAGTTCAATTTGGACTTGGCATCAGTGTGCCTGTTTAATCTTTAACAAGACCCATTAGGCTCCCTGTTTTTAATTTTACACAGGCCATAAAGGCATCTCCACAGGGAGGCTATGACCCTCTCAGTATAAGGAAAGCAAAGATAGTGTTTACAGAAATAATAGGGAATATATGTGGTCAGGCTTTTTGAACGTCTGTGCTGACAGGAGGAAATCGATATTTTTACCTATCACAGATGCCGCAGTAAAGTTTAGGGCCATTGACGTGTACCAGCTTATTTGAGTTGTACCTTTAATTTGTTTCACTGTATATGTCTTGCTGGTGTTGTTGGATACAAGAAGTGAAATCTTTGTCTTGTATGTCAGAAACCTAAAGCCCAGAACTAATTCTTTTGGAGGGGGGAACCTTGTGGATAAAATGTGAAGCTGGGGGTTTGGTTTTGTTAGATAACAAGTGCCTTTTTTCAGGACTAACTTCCCAAAAATGTATCATGTATCTTACGTAAAGCAGTCCACTTTTGATCAATGGTATGTTACATCTATGCTTCTAGCAGCTTCTTCTAGCTCTGCTAGCTGCAGCTAGCTAGTCCCCCAAGTTCGATGTTCCACTGGACATGACAACATTGTTCCTTAATTTCAGTCATTGCGGAAGTGGCAATACAGAGCTGGAGGACATCAGCATGCTGATAGTGCCACAGCCCCATTTCTTCATGAACCTTCCCAACAGTCTTCAACTGCAATGAAGTCCTTTTTATATCTTCAGAAGAGATGTGTCAGGGCAAAGAAGCAGTTGGCACAACAACCCTTTGCATTTAATCAGAGAAGCAAATATGGAATGACTTGAGAGCAGCTGTACCTAGCCCAGCTAAGCTATGTCATAGGACTTTATTATAATCAGTGGCAGCAAAAGTTTTCTCATTATGCATACTGTTTGTTGATGCAAAGAGCAAAAATTAACAATGCTATGGTGCTTGATTTTACTTGGTACTTCTTGGTCTCATGCAGTGGCTTGGTGCTATGAAGTTGATCGTATGTGAGGGTTATAAATTTGCAGATCCTCAAAAGAATTGTTGTCTTCCACAGGCCCCATCCTCTTGTGCGCTTCTGTGTCCCACTATACTCCACTCGCATGCTCTTGAGAAAAGCATAATGAATTGCATCTGTCTTGAAAAGGTTTGTCTTCTGGCTGTTGTCTGACACTGTTGCTTCTGTAACTGACATGCACTGGGGTCCCACAACTACTCATCACTGTGAGGTGGAAGGAAACTTGCATGCCAGTATAAATTAACTCTTGTTTGGAGCATGCAGTGCCATATGCCTGTCATTGCTTTGAAACTTCCTGCTTGTTACTGGGCAAATTCAGAAAGCAAAGAGTAACCTACACTTACTTTTGCAAGGCCAAAAGTCAGGTACTTGATTCAAACTGTAGAAAGGGATGAAAAAATTTGTATTATTATTTTCAAAGATTTCCCAGGAACTTCACTCAGTTTCTTAAAAATTATTAGTTAGAGACAGTCTCCCAGGGCTACCCCAACTATTACTACTGTGTATTGTTTCACAGAACTCATCTTTCTGTCGTCTTGTTGTAGTTCTGTTTCACTGGGTGACCTCAGTGACTCAAAATTAGGAGATGATCTTGAGAGAGTTTCTTAGGAAGTTTACGTTAATTTAGATTAAAGTAGTCTTCAAAATGTCTTGGGTACTTTCCAAGTAGAGACTATAATCCCTCTTTCCCAAAGGTTATTAATTCATTGATTATTAGTTGTATCAATGTTATCCTTAAGAACTTCTGACTAGGACCCAAGGACTCCAAGCTGTAGAGCTGTTCCTCTTTTTGTTCTTAATACTTTCTTTCCGTTTTTTTCCTGATGTGGATTTTAATGAAAGATCGTTACAATTTTTACTTTGAAATAATATTTTGTTTTACCACCACTAAGTATATCACTGTAAATATCTACTGGTTTTTTTATTTAGGCAATCTCTCTAAGAACAAAGGAGATTTATGGTTCAATTACAGACACTTCGATCTTTAATGAGTTGTGATAGAGGAGATGGTAGCAATCTTTAGTGAGCCAGAATTTGTTACCATGGTTTTCCAAAGAAACAGTTACAACATTTATTATGCTGATGCGTTTAAATACTCATTTTAGCTTTTCTTCAGATTAAATAGTTGATCCATTTGAAATTGATTTCAAAACTTCTGCTGACTTGAAAAGCACCAGAATTTTACCCTCCATTTCCTCTTTCCCATCTTACAAAAAATTTACTTTCCCTTTAGCTATTGCATCAGGCAAAAGTATGTTTTTTAAACAGATGACTGTACATGCATTACATACATGCAGGAATATACCTGTGTTGTTTTCCCACAGCCTCACTTTTATTTCTTGTTTTGACCTGGTTTAGGGTTGAATTGCTCCTATGTCTCTTTTTGGGATGAGATAATATTAAGGAAAAAGTGGTTGTTTGGGGTCTTTGTTTGGGAGTTTTAGTGTTTGGGGGGGGGTGTTTGTTGTAGGTTTGGTTTGTTTTTTTATTTTTCAGAAGAGAAAGACCTGTTTTTAACACCCACCTTTGCTTTATTTGGCTATACTTTCTTAGTGGGTTTGGAAGGGTAAAAGGTACAATAAACTTCAAGCTTTTTGAGTTTCTCACTGAAAGGATTTGAAGCTTGGTAGGCCTGCTCTTTTATTTTAAGCCTTTGACACAGGCTGAATTGATGTGAAGCTTCAGGCCTTCCACTGCTGAATTTGTCTAGAGCATGAAGAATCTCATTATTACAGAATGCACTTGAAGCTTGAAGTATAGAGAGTATGATGACTACATTGATGGTTAACTTCTGCACCCTGTGAGTCAGTGTCATCAGTGCATTTAATGTCTAGGTTTGTGCCAGCATTCTCATTCATGTGCTTGAGTGATGGCAGATGATAATGACTCATGCTTCATTTACTGGTGTCCTATCACTTTTTCTCTGGCTTCATGGACTTTTCGTTGAATCTCAAAGAGCAATTACTGGGAAAGAATGAAGTCTCTATGCATAAATAAGGGTCAGAGAATTCGGAGGACTTCAAACATTGTTTTATCAAAGAAAACAGGATGTTTTTCTTTCTTAGGTTTTCCTGAAATACTGCTTTGTGTCATGTCTTCTGCTTTTATCAGAGTAATTTAAGATCCTGTGTTGCAGGTTTAGCCACAGAAACGTAAGGTGACTGTGCTCATTTGTCCACTTCTTGGTTGAAAAGTGAAATAGATGTAGTTGCTCTAGTTTAAAAAATATAATAAGGCAGAAGCTGTGATGTTTAAATACATTGCACCAAAAGTGGTTCCTATTGTACTAGTGATGATCTGGAGAGGTTTTAAGCTCATTTAATTAATTAAATTTGATTTATGAATTATCTATTATTTAAATTCAGGACTTTTGGAAAATACTATACAAAAGACTTCTGTCAGATGTCTGGCACTTACCGTCCTACTTCCCCTCTCTTACCTGTTGTCCTTCTTGGCAGAAACAATGCAGAAGGATGTGGTTTGTGGCATAACCATGTGAATGTGAAGTGGCCAAACCCGTGGCTGTTCTAAAGCTGCTTCTTGTTGTTTGAAAGGTCACAAAAAAGTTGACCACCTTGATGCATTTCTGAAAGGGATGTAAGGTAAGAGGCATTCACAGCAGTTGAATATGGAAGAATGCAAAAAGGAAGTTTTAGGTCAGATTTGGAAATCAGAAAATATTTTCTGGCATGACTAGTCAAATATCTGTGAGAGATCTGAGATATTTGTTTTACTCAAGTCCGATGTGCAGTATTTTGCAAATTCTTTTGTGTGTACAAACAACTGAAATTGTTTTCACATTTGTGGGACTGAGAACTGTAAACACAGTTATCTGCATGTGGAAGTAAAAAGACACATTGGAAATTGTTGGGCCAGTAGCAGATTTTCAAGGAAGCCTAGAGACGTTCGTGTTGCCTGAAGGTCCCTTTCTTCTTCCAGTTGAGAAAGAAATTGAGGCCAAAGCAACCTAGAAGGTCTAATGCATGCACTGTAAGGCAGCCTTGCATATAGTCTCAAAAGGCTTGCAGAGTGATGACTGCAGTTCTTTAAAAATAAGGAAGCTGATATAAATACTAGGTCTCAAACAGTTATTTTCCCTGTAGACACATTGAAAAGGAAAGCTTGGGAAACAGCTCCCTGCCACAGCAGCCAAGAGCTCATGGTGTTAAGAGAACAAGGATGAAGCTGTATGACATTATTGGATCTCATTCTGACTGTGAAACTGTTGATACTCCATTCCTCAACCGAAGAACTGAATTCTCTGTTCTGGATGTTGTGCTATGTGCTATATATATTTGCAGTACTCCTAGGGGAATGGTATGTGTTTATCACCGATGCAAAAATCCTGAATAAGTACATACACGCGTTAGCTGGCCTCCCCTGCTCAAGGCAGTTTGCCATTACAGACTGGTGCTTCTAAGATGTTGCAACATCTGAGGCATCAGTAGCCTCACCACTGATAACTTGTTGGTGGCTCCTGCACCTTGTTGCATTTTAGGAGGCAGTGGTTTGAAATCTGTCCTTTTTAAAATACAGTTTTGGATCAGAATGTAATTACAGCCTAGCAGATAATGATACCAACTGGTGCTGAAGACAGCAGGATACACTTACACAAGCCTGGGGGATATACTCATGGTACTTCTTAAAGGCCAGAGACGTAGATAGCTAAGGCGTAAGATGGATGTGCAATCTTAACTCTGCAACAAAATCTTTGTGTTTTTTTCAGTATCTAGGCTACTTGTCTGCACTGATAAGTTAGGAGCTCTGCTCACCACAGTTAGGGCTGCGTCCTGGCCAAGTGCACACAAATGTACTGGGTTCTTTTTGAGGCAGTATTTCTAATTGTGTGTGTTGCCTTTAGAACCAGATAGACTTTTTTCTCTTACTTTGTTATTTTATCCTTTCAGCTATCAATCTTTCTTTCAATGGATTTGAAAAATTAAAAGCGATCTGAAAGTTTTAATAAAAGACTGAACATCAGATAAACTTGCTATCCATTAACAAAATCACCAGAAGATAATGCTTCCTACAGGGAGTTAGAGGGGATGTAAAGAGAGCAGGGTTGGAGTTTCTTCTCTGAATTATCATTATGCTGTGTAATGAAGCAGAGGCTCACGCAGCCGTGAACTAATTTGTTATGGCTCCTCATGAGGCCCGCAGTCCAGCTGGAGAGAGGTAAAGAGATGACAGTAGTTTAAGAAAGGGAAGGAAGAAGCTTTCTTTAATAACTTATTTGAAATTTTGGATTTTCTAATGCCATCTTTGTTCAAAAGCCCGATCTATAAATTGCTAGTGCTTACCGCCTCTTCCCCCCCTTCTTTTTCTGAACATCATGAGTGCAAAGGAGAAGGTGACTAAATACCAACAAGTGATGCTGTTCACACACTGTAGCAATCTGTTACCAGCTTTAACGGTAGGATGCTGTTTCAGCTCTGTTTAAATGAGAAATATGTTTATCACAAGGGTGCTGAGCTGTGCTTCCTTTTTGATTCCTTAATTTTTAATGTGTAATGATTCTGCTGAAAGCACTTCTCTTCCCATTTTTCTTAAGGCACTGCAACGTTCATTAATAAGAGCAGCACTGTTGTAAGGTGCAACGTGTTGCTGCTGTATTAAATAATATATATTTGAAAACTGCATTTAAAATGATGCTTTGAAGGTATGTTTCCCATGAGTGAAACAGAGGAGCTGCTACTTTGTCCTTAATTCACCTTGTTACGTTAGAGATTGCAAGAAGTACAAGAACAGAAACATTTGAAAAAGTTGTTGTTTTTATCACTTGTGACCTGTTGTTTTTCACATAGGTTGTAGAGAATTTCCTGGTTTTTTATTAACAAATCTTAATTTATTTTGCAATGAGAACTCTGACAAAACATGCTTAGGGAAGAATTTAATCCTGTAGCTCTGAAATCTCTTACTCATGTTTCCAGAAAAAAGTTTAAAGGTTTAATCTTTGAAACTAACAGCCTGGATGTGGAAGACTGGTCTTTTAAGGTCTTTACACAAGTCTGATTTACCATGTACTTGAAGCTAGGTTTCCTGCTTGATTGCTCACCGTTCTGGTAGATGAGGTCTGTGTGTATATCCCTTTAACAAATGTAGTATTTAGCTTTTTATACATGGAAAGGGTATCTTTATTGTTTGTCTTCCTCTTTCTTTCAGAGTTTCTTCTTCAGGATTATGGAGTCCTTGACTGAGATTTCAACACCAAAACAAGCATATGTGCTAGTGTGAATCACAATTGCTACCAGCTTTGTTTGCAAGTGGTCCCAGAGTGCAGCTCTGTCTCTTACAATCTGGCTTTTCTGGCATGGGGCTCATCTGCTTTCCCTTGATATGGAACAGGGATTTTTTCTGAAGCCCTTCATCACTCAACACCTTTCCTTCCCCTGCATGAAGAGTAGCAAACCCAAGAGCACAGAGCCAAAGTCTGCCATTTCTCCTTAGCTTCCCAAGGACTTTTTGGAGGAAAAAAATATCCAATCCTTGTGTTGCAGCAAAGGGGATGATACCTACTTGTCAATGCCAACCATTCTAGCTTTTTTTGCTAGCTCTTTTAAAATGCTGGTGGTACTCAGAAACAGCACTGGAATACTCCCAACTTTTAGGTATTTTTTTTTACATACTGGAGAGTGCCACAGAGTTCCTCTGGCTGTTTTAGACAACCAGTGTCCTCTTGCTAGAAATAAATAGGCAGAGCATCTGTACTTCCATTTTGATTTTGTCAGAATGAGCTTGGACAAATTGGCAGCTATGGGGTACTTAAACAGTGGAGCTTTCAACAGCACACAATTATGAAAAACCATACAACGTTTGTATGATTTGAATCTCCTGGTGTTCCTTGCCTCTTGGTTTTATATGGGAAAAAGATGGTGAAGAGCTCTTCTGTTTATGCATGTTTATTAGGTGTATTTGCCTGCCTGGCTCCAGTGACTGTGTCTACTGAACTTCAAGACAAATTATCAGTAGCTGGTCATCAGGTTCCTGATTTATCCTGTACAGACTGCTTAACTCCCTGTTTGCTGAAATCTAGAAAATCAGTAGAAGGGAAAACACAAAGCAGAAACTCCCTAGTGAATAAAATGCCAAAGATAAATTAAACACTAGCCACAGCAAAGATGGTGAGTGTTGCCTTGTGTGATGGGTTGACCATGGCTGGATGCCAGGTGCCCACCAAGTCGTTCTATCACTCCCCCCCTCTTCGCTAGAC
>JANZLQ010000032.1:20034636-20052150 GCA_026212715.1 Elanus axillaris
CGTGCCGTCCCCCCCCCCCCCCAACAACAACAAAAAACCCGACAAACCAACCCAAAACCTCAACAAGTAACTGCTTTGATCTGACATTTGGTTAGGAATAACTCGGCACCAGATAGTAATAGAGTAGATAGGTTGCATAGGAGCCAGGGTACAAGTCCAGCAGGCTGCAAAGAAGCACGGAAAAAGATGAATATTGGGAGAATGTACTAATATTGATTCCCAGTGTTTTGGGTACTGTTTGGTTGTGTGCATATTTAGAGTAGCAATATTACTGTTGACTGTATCTGGTCAAGAAAAAAATTGAAATGGTACAAATGCAATCTTGCATGGAGTGAAATCCTGGCCCTAGTATAAGATGTCATGCTGCATGGTGCAAATTCCCTGTACACCTTCCAGACAAACCTTCCTAACTTCTGAATCTTAAAATGTTCCAGTGTCTCTTCAATAGAGACTAGTTGGACCAGTTTTCAGATTGGTGTGTTTCCCATATTGGTTTGTTAGAAATTCTTTTATTTCAGGAGGGTGGACACGACACTTCAGGAATTTCAGGATGGGATCAAATTTGACTTAAACAGAGTTGTACCAGGGATGCAGTGGTATGGGTCAGGTGAGTTCTGCTCACTGTATTTTAATTTTGGGAAAGGAATTCTTAAGTCTGGTTATATACTAATGAAGTATAGCCAACATATTTCACTTGCCACCTCACCCCATGACACTGTTTCTTTCTGTGACTGAGCATATGCTTTGTAAGGCAAACAGTGCCCATGTTAAGGGAATACGTATCTCTTGGATAGATTTAGTGCAAGTGGTAGCCTCACAGAGTTAGTTTGGAAGTCCAAGGCTACTGTTTGATCCTGTAACTTTAATAAAAGAGAGTTAAAGGTGGAAAAGACCTAGAAGTCATACTGTCCATCCCTCAGTTGATGCTTGGGTCATGAAGCATTAGACCCTTGTGGCATTTATTAATGCTGCAGCATGAGTTTGTCCAGACTGATTTGTTCATCCACCTATCATCATCTTGGCTTGGAAGATGGTGTCAGATAGCACTGTCATTCTTGTGCTTTGTGCTGGCAGATTATTCTTGCTGGTTTCAGGTACTATTGCATCAGGCAAAGAAAATAGTTGTTTTCCTCCCCCCTGAAATTCAATTACAGCTTTGGTTGTGGAAAGCAAATACATTCATGATACTTCATAGCATCAAAGAACGAAAATAGTCCAAAGATGTTTGTCATAGCCATAGGCTGCAAAATTGTACTGAATCATTTCTGTGCACTGTAAAGTATTAGGGAGGGAGAAAAAGGGGGAGATGAAGCAGCGTGCAGATGCTGCGCAAGGCTGTCTAGTGCATAGAAATAGATGAGTAGTTTCTGTGGGGCCAGGCCTTTTCTCATAGGAAACCTTGAATTTACAGATTTGTTCAAAGTGATTTGATCTGTGCCATTTCCTGTCACACAATGTGCTGTGTTCAGATATTGCAATGCATCTGTTATGACAGATATGGTAGATTTGGGGAGTCATATGAATAGAGAAGTGGGGAAGCTGAGCTACTCGTAATTCTCTTTCAGGATGGCTACCAGTACATAGCTGCTTAATTTTGGGGTTGGTGTTTATTCACTCAGTTTATCACTTAAGGAGAAAAAAAAGTACTGTGGCACTCTGTATAATAACCTTTGCTGTAAACTCCCCTAGTATTGTTGCTGCTGCTCTCAGTCGTCTTTCTGTCTGGGTCTTTATTGCTTTTTTGTTGTATCATATCTGTAAATGTTTTCTGTGTTCCTTGAGATAGGAAGCAGGGCTGTCTATTTTGGTTGACTTTTAAAGGCTTTTTGAGTGCTTCTTCAGGAAGAAAAGGTGAAATAAAAATGTGCCTGCCAACTAGCAGAGACGTTGCTTCCTCCCTGTTGAGAGCATCCCTGTTTGCTGATACCCTGTACAAACAAGAATGGATCTGGGGAGAACTCTGCAAAATTCCTCCTTTGCCACACCTCCTTTGTTTTGGGTTTCTGCTGTATAGACCTTGTTAGAATAAGCCATGACTGAATTAGCATTTCAGAGATGGCGCAGTGTCTCGGATGTTTTTGGTTTTGTATTCTGTGTGTAGGTTTTCTTTCCCTCCTACCTTTCTCCTATTAATTAGTGCTGTTTGGAAAATCTGATCTGCTTGCTGATTGTTGTCTTCATTATTGAGTTGTATCGCTAAAGTGTCATCATCCCATGAACCTACTTTTATGTCTTTAATAAATTCACTCTTACTACTTTACACAGGGTGTTAGATTGATGGAGAAGTTCAAGATGAGACAGCAAATTTCTTCACTGTGTTGTCTAATGTTCTGTCTCCTTTGAGCTGCTTGAGCCATCGGCATGAGGAGCACAATTATTTAAATCATGGCTTTTCAGGGAAAATGGGAGTGTGTTACAATGGATACCCCATCATTGCAAAGTGGAATGAATGTGTTCATTTGAATCTTAAAGCTTCATGAATGCACAGATGGATTTTTTTTCCTCCTTGAAATGAATGTGTGTTTGTATTCATGTTGTCTGTGTATGTGTTCCCAATATCAGAAATAAAATGGGAGAGTTCCTTGCCCAGAGACAGGCTGGCTTTTCTCTTTTGCTTTAGTTTCCAGTTGTCATACAATCTGATTATGCATTTGTGCACTGAATGACTTCTACCACTAGAAGAAAATAAATAAAGGCCTTGGAAGACTTTCTTAAAATAGTCTAGAAAGTAGAAGCTGAAGTTTCAAGAAGTCTCGTATATTAATTCTCTTTTTTTTTTAATCTTACTTCTCAATCTTAGCTCACAGTCTTAAACTGAATCACAACTTGTCCAATAGAGCAAGTTTAGCAAGTGAGTTGACGGTTGTTTCCAGTTCTTCGGACCATGCATAGTAAAGATTCATTTCCTGAGTCACTGGGCTCTAGGGCAAATCTTGCGTGCGTGCTCACAGTAGAAATGACCACTCAATCCAGAATGACAGAGCAACAAAACTAGTGGGAAGTATGTAAGGTTGTGCCATCAGAAGAAAGAGCTGTATGCCTGTTCTGACAAAACAGGGATATGGGGAATGTATTAGTTTTACCCATTTGCTGGACATTAGATCTGCATAACCCTGGGTACATCATACCTCACTGATATTGTATGATAGAGTTCAGACCCCCATCTTCATGATTATTAGGTGTTTCAGCATGGGCACAGGCAGAGCAGAGGCAGCCAATCTGGCATAGTTGTTTTAAATTCTCTTTAAAGCATTGCATTGTTTATCAGGATTAGCAGACTGTTTTCATTTGTAGCTATACTTTTCTATTACCACTCTCCTTCACGACACCCTTTCCTCCTCAGTGAAAGATGGCTATATTTTTCTCTTACAAGTAAGACTGATAACTTGCTATTACTCACATGGAGGATGAACTTTTGTGAGCGAGAGAAACTTGTAAAATCCTTTTCTCAGATAAAATTATTGTGATTCTTCCCCACGTCAAGTAACTTTATCTCTTCAAGTACACATTGCCTAAGTAAGGGCATGCCCTTTAAAGCTCATCTTTCATCTCCTTTTCAAACCAGAATTAATTTCTGGCATGTCAGTCACCTCCATGGATTGTGTCATTGTCACTACAGGATTATATTGGATTATTCATTTATTAATCTTTCTAAAGTAACATTTGGACATATATCCAGAATTAATATAGCTATATAAATCTAGTAGATAACAAGTTGTGTATAGGTGGAGAAGCTGCCTTTTTTTGGCTAAAGCTGTTTAGAACAGCAATGTCTCTACTGATGTAAAGTCAGTTGGCTGCTTCTTATGTAATTGTCTAAGTTTCCTTCCTTTGACATCCTCTCTGAACTTACCAGACTGCATGGAGATCTTAAGGCTGATAGAAAGGAAGCGTTCACAGTATAAAGATGGACCTGTGTTAGTGACAAGGTACCTTGTAGATTGTTTTATCAGCCACAGCAAGATTGGGAAGGAAGTTGCCTTGGTATTTGCATATTAATTGTTTGTTTTTAATAAACTCTCAATTTACACACTCTTAAGGGTAGAGTTAAATTCATTCTCTCTCCTGGTAATAAACTTCCCAGGGAGAATTCTGGAAACGCTCTGTGTGTAGTAAAGCTGATACTTCAGACAGAAGGAAGCTGAGGTGTTCGCTTCTTCCTGTGTGCAGCAGAGCTACGCAGGGTACGGTTACCACAGCCCTTTGTGTCCCACCTCCCCTTTCTTCCTCCTTAGTCGAAAGGACACAAACTGAAGGAGGAAGAGTCTTTAGAAGAAGAAAGATATGGCCATTTCTGTGTGTGCTTTGCTAAAGCGTTGTTGCAAGTCTGCTGAGTATTGACTCCCATGACTTTTGAGAAAGGAAATGCAAGTAATCCCACTTCATGGGTGAGGAGACTGAATAAAAAAGCAGTTTACTGAGTTGTCCAAAATGACACGGCAAGAGAGTGATGAAGGCAGGGAATCCCTAATACTCTACTCCCCTACTCTGACAATTTACTCTCACTGGCCACAGCAGCATAACCTTAAAATTGCGATGCAGTCTGATATATTCCAGAAGCACACGTTCTGTTCTTGCATAAAGCAGCAAGCTCCCTAAATTAGACTTAATATGAGTTGTAACACATTTTTGTTAATGGCCCTGGTTATTTCCCAGTGTGCCGTCATGGTAGCTGTGCAGTGCTTCCAGTGCATGCTCGGAGTCCTGTTGGGTGCTCAAGCTGAGTGGCACTGCTCTGCCTTCTGCTGATACCAGCCTTTATATCGCAGTGAAAGTTTGAAGCAGAAGGCTTGGGGTGGTGGAGTAAGTCAGCACTTTGAAAGGACCACAGTCCAGTTGTGGTGGGATTTGTATCCTCAGGTTTATTGTAGCTATTCTTAACTGCGCTTTCCCGCTGTTGTTCAGAATAAACAGCAGCTCTGATTTACTGTTGAAAATAGGTTTTGTTTTGGAGATTGTTCTCATGGAATGGGCTCTTTAATGTTTTTTCTGTTCCTGCAAGGACACAGGAGTAGCTCTTGTGTCTAATGAAAGAGAGCTCTTTATTAAATGGCAAATTAATGCAGGGTGTTTAAAGCTCTCAAGTGACTCTCTGGCTATGGTGAAACTACTTTTTCTCTTAGGACTTTACTGTGGGTGTTGTACTTTTTCTCTAAACTTTAGTAATGATCCTTGCAAGCTAAGCTGTTCTTCCCCATGTGTTGCTTTTGTGAGAAAGCTGAGCCTTGTATAGTCACAGGTACCTCTTGTATGTAACTTACTGTGTCTTCTCATCACAGTCTTCATAGAAGACTTTGTCTGAAGATGGTAGTATCAACCAGCAGGACTGCTATATAGTACTTTCAGCTCAGCCTTTCCCTTGTAGATCACCCCTGTGAGTGGCTTATCCTCTAGCTCAGATGTCTGAAGTGCTTTCAGGCTGAAACTAAATGTGTGAGTTCTCTGCCTAGAAGCAATCCCCACCCTAATATTCTCTTAAAAGCAGGTTAGCTGCAGAGAGTGTAATGTAATCCTCTGCCTGCCTTCAGCACTTTCCAACTGAAAGTGTTTAAACACTTGCCAGACATTAAATTAATATTTGCAGCACTTTTGTCAAATCAGTGACTTGATGCTAAGGATAAGTAGATTGATTTTGTACATATGAAAACAGAAGCAGAGCAGAGTGGCAAACAGAAGGTCATGATTGCAGAGCTAGGAATACAAAAGTCTAGTGTCACAGGTTCCAGCCTGTTTTAAGAATCAGAGTCCTTAAAACAGCTGATAAGTTGTTGTTTAGTTTTTGTGTTTCTTCCATCTGAGATGATCTTACTGTTGCCTGAGATCTGTGTGCTGGTGGTAAGTCTTGTTTTCTTGATGGGGCTTTCTAGGAGTAGCCTTAACATGATTTGTTGATTTATTAAGATTCTGTAACAAGCAACCTAATTATGTAACACTGTAAATAGAAAATACAGTGCTTTAGAGCTTCCTAGCCTCTGCTTTCTAAAACTTCTTTAAAAAGGTTGCATGTGTGGATGTATACTTCAGTCAGGCAAAATAAAGATAAATGTTACCTTGCATTTATGCTAAGAAACATATCGCATTGAGGATGGACTCTTTTGTTTAAACTTGACGTAATTATGCCAGTTTCTCTCAGGGAAACAAAAGCCTTTGCTGTCAGTGCTCCTGTACTTGTAGGGTACAGCAAGATTGTTGGAATATGTTTAGTAATAGTCTAACTAAAGAAGGAAACTTATGATCTGCATAAATTGGATGGGTAAGTTTTTTGCTTTAGTTTCTGCCATTTTCCCCTTTCTCTGTATTCTTCTGGTTTAGTTCTGGCAGATACAAAAATGGAAAAATATGATTTTGATTTGATCTTTGGATGTCATGTGAGTTGTATTTCTCTTGTCAGTGCTGCATATGCCCTCACGACACATTTTTAGCCTCAGTGATTTCTTCAGGCTCTTTGTTGTTCTTATCCGCTTGCCTCTGGACAGTAGTTGGCCTCTTCCTTGTTCACATGCTCTTCCAGAAATGTCTTCCTGTAAGCAATTGGTCACTGTATGTCTGTCTAGTTATTTCCTAGTCTAATGATCTAGTCAAAAACTAGCAACTGTGAAGTCAGCTGTTTGGCATGTATATTTGGAGAACTGCGGGGGGCTTGGGTATAGAGAAGCCTTGGCAGATGCTTGAGGCAATCATCTTGCTTGTCTAACCTGAAATCTCTCATGTGGGAGAAGGGGATACATTACAGCATGAAACAAACCATTTTCCAAAGTGTTTAAATGGATAAAAGAAGGAAATGGTGAATTTAGACTTCTGCAGAGTCTTTGACTCAGCCTCTTGTGTCTACCTGTTAAACAACTCTTTGCTATGCAGCAACACAAATAACTGAGTTTCTATGCTGTCATCGCTTTAAGACCAAATGGCAGCATTTATATATTTGTGTTTAATAATATAGAATTGAGTGCAGGTCTTTAGTTCCCTGCAGAGACAGCAGCTGAAACCTGTGAAGTCTACACAAATGAATCAAGAATTTGAAGATTGACTTACTTTATGAATTCCAATAGGTCTCTGTTTGCTATTGCATGCTAATAGGAAGATGAAGGAGGAAAACGATAAAGACACAGCATGTGTCAAAATAGAGATTCCATTAACCTGGGATCCTGTGGCTTCTGATGCTTGAGCATCACTCAAGATGCATCTGCTCTCAAGACCTAGTTACTTCAGGGTACAACTTTATGTATACTGACTGAGGGATCCAAGGGTGATTTTCTAGGTCTGTGTAGGGCCAGATGATTGCAGTGACTTGAGCAATTGTGTAACGACCTCCTACATCTCATCCTTATTGCTATGACTTAAATGGGGAGATTACCAAAAGCTGAAGGAGACCTGAAGTAAAGAAGTTAAAGGAGATGGCACAATCAGAAATAGTTCTATCGAAGACTGGGGAGAGTGCAGAGAGGGAGAAAGGAAACAAGTTGTCCAACAACAGTTTCAAGTTCAAAATGCACTGGGAAAAGTAACCTGTAGGATTTTGACTTCTTGTGTAACATTTTAATTTTTCTTCCTCCATGAACAAGCAAATTGGGGACAGCTTTCAAAGGAAAGTTTGCAGTCTTTTCTTCTCCCCTAATCTGCAGCCCTGTTTCTCTTGTAGAGTTACCTGCATGTGGCAACAAGATCATTGTTAATGCTAGCTGTAGAAGCTTACATTAAAAAAAATCTATATACTGGATGCAGCATTCCTCTTCACGCCTGTTTGCAGAAGTGCTTACCCACAAGCAAAGACAGTACACGGGTGACACTATATTCCATTGCTCTGGCTTGCCCATGAAGTACTGGAGAGCTTCAGGTGATACTTAGGTCCTATAGAACACACACTGCAACCAAAACTATTGCATTTGTTGGGTTGCAGTTTTTTAGTCAGTAAATGGAACACAAACAGCTTCTTTTTTTCTCCTCTTTTTCTTTTTCTTTCTTTTTACTTCTGTAGAGATAAGTGCTGTTCCTCAAAGTTGAGAATATATGATTTTGGTGATTTGCTGAACAGCCTTGTTGGGTCTTTCAGAGTCTCTGGCACATATTGGGGCAGATGTACAATTCAATGATGAGCACACATAAATTTTAATTTGCATCCCTTTTAAAAATTCCCTTGACGTAGAACCTCCTGTGAGCTGAACTAGAGCAGATTAGCTTCCTGTGCCCCAGCTCTCTGCAGGGACAAGGCTTGCAGCCACCTGACAGGGATCTATTAAAAACTCGTTATATTGTTCTGTTTTATGAGATCATGTGCGTATGAGTACCTATAGCAACACTTCCTGCAGTTGTCTTGAAGTGTAGAGGGTGTAGCAATATCTAGCACAATAGGTGGCACTGGCTTTTGTACTGCATATAGGCTTACAGATCTGCTTTACTGCATTGGTAGAAATCAACAATAGTTGTTCATGGCTGTATTTATTTATTTTTTTTATAAACTGCAATTTATTCCTTGCTTATATATTATTCTTGTTTCCCTTACTGATACTGATGATAAGAGCTTTAGCAAACTTTCATGATTCTGCTTCTGTCTCTGCATCCTACCGTGAAGTGCATCCTCCTTTGCTTATCCACAGTCTGTGTTCATGTGAACGCTGGATTATTCTTTTTTTTGGAGTAGCTGGACTGAAAGACACCATGCTCCCATTTTAAAGAGATACTGAACTATTGGGAGAGCTGTGAGTAGAGAGAAGAAAAACACATTATAATCAGTCAGTTGATTATATTAATTCTGTCTTTTATGCAGAGAATTGCTCATTAATTTTTAAATTAACCCCAGAAATAGGTAGCCACCAATTACGATACCGAGCATTGGTTTACCAGTCAGACTCAAGTTACTACTCCTGGCAGCCAAACTGCAAAAAGGGATAGTATCTTTGAGGTCAGATTTGAAAGACCTTTCACCCAAGAGGTCCCTCAAGCTCCTCCCATAGGAGAAATATCAGATACAATGATAAACTTTAATTCTGAAAGTTACAGCTTGTGCGTAACTAGCAATTCACTGAACCCTGAGAAGACAGCCAAGTACACACTGACTTTTCGCAGCTGCTAGATGCTCCCATGTGCCATGCTATTCTCTGGGGACTTGTCATGCCAGCGTTGTCTCTGGCTGCCAAAATACAGGGTTATCATCTCTGCCAAGGAAAGTCAATGTGTTCTGAGCACCTGTGATGCAGGTAAAAACTAACAAATTAATCCAAGTTGGTAGAATAAAAGCTTCTTTTGTTTTAGTTTTGCCCAACTCCTCAAGCTGTGGCCATCTCCAATTTATGTGTGTTGCTACACAGCTGCATGTCTCTCCTAAATGTTACCAGTGTATTCCTATCCTGATGTTTTGGTATTTGGCAAGGAAGAGATTTTAAGATAAAACTTTATCATCTTAAGTAACAAATCAGTTTCCTCATCTTTGTGCTGCCTTATTTCCCTTGACTCTCTACAATCAGTGGAAGGAAAGAGGAAGGTTTTCCCATTGGAGACAAAGTAAGAGCCTGATGTAACTGTCCTGGACTATCTCCTAGAAGACTCTTAATGTCCTTGTGCTGACTACATAGGGATGTTGTACAGCTGCAGATCCCTGACCAACAGTTATGCATTGTAAACAGTCCTCAGTATTTTTAACCAATGTTCATAGAAGTGGTTTGATTTAGTAACCTCATGGAATGTTGGTTTCATAATGATACCTCTTTTAAACTAAATGATCTCACTCACTAAGGGTTAGCTTGTGATGATCTTGATAACATCAGAAGTAGATTTGATATTGTCTTCCTTTGCTCAAAGGCCATGATCTACACTTGTGAGGTTTCAGTCTTTTGTTATACACTGAAGTTCCTAAGAGCTTTTTTTACCATCAACTTTTTGAGGGTGCGTATTTTCCCCGTTCTATGAATCTCTGTTGCATGGGATCTCTTGATGTTCAGTTATATGTATACTCAGATTCTAAACTTCAATTTGTGTCTTATCTGAAAATCAACCTTACTGACAGTGCTAGTACATTTCTATCAAAATTAAGTCTTTCCTGGGCTCTTGCACAAGCAGTGATTAAATAACCCAATTTAAAGCAATGGTTTTGAGGGGAACAAATCTTTTTTACCTTTTCTAAGATTCCAACTGCATGCAAGTGTCCAGTGACAACCTGATCTTTGGTCACGTAATGCTGTCTCTGTAATGAGCATCAATACAAAGCAAGAATGCAATTATATTGTTACTCTACAGGTGGGATATAAATAGTTTTAACGGAGTCCATATCACTTGCAAGGCTCCTGCTGCTCACTGGTGGTGGTGATGCCTTGAAATGTTCATTAAAATGACTTGAAGTGTTAAGCAGAGTGTCTCTCACAGACAGCTAAGTTGGCTTCCGTTTTCAATTCACTGTATCAATCAGGACTTCAACTCTCTACGTTTTAATTTCTTTTGTATAAGAATCAACTTTGTCGGCTTATTTCTGCACCTCGGTTGCATAAAGTGCCTCCTCAGCTGTAAAAAAAAAAAAAAAAGTAGGTAATAGACTGCTTTGTAAACAGCCCATACTCTGAGGACTCTGGAAGCTTTTTCAGAGTCCAAACTTATGGAAAACAGTTTTAGCTTTCTCTTCTGAAGCTTAAACATTACATCTTAGACACTGTCTAGTATTTTTAATAGCTTATGGTAAAGGTTCAGCCATGGAACCTCCTAGCTGCTGGATGCTGACAAGCACTGTCAAGGAGTGTGTAGATGAGTTTGGAAGGATTTTAGGATTCTGACCAAGCACATAGAAGCAGAGTACCGATGAGTGGCCAGAGCTCAAGGGTTTTTTTTTTTTAATTTTTTTTTTTTTTTTTACATTTGTAAATGGTGAAAATCTAGGCTTTCACCTTCCAGATTAATTCTCTCTCTGCCTTAGGGAAGTAATAGGAAAGAGAATGTTGAAAGCAATAGCACTGGCCTACCATAACTATGAACCTTCACTTCAGTAGTTCTAGTGTTTGATACAGATGCTTTGTTTTAACTCATCTGTAATATTCTCACTGTTAAATAATAAAATTGATCAATGACTTAGTATTTTTACAATCCGAAACCTGTAACAGCCTTCAGAAGAAGCCTGGCTGCTTCTAGCTATTCCTAAAAATGCATATGGATGAGTTTTCTTCCTGTATCTTCATCCTGCGTCCTAATGTGCAAATTTGGTACCTTGTTTATATCAGGCAGGGCCATATAACCTTCTGTATAAAATGATGAGAGGTCCTCTTGAGGCTAGTTAAATTATTGGTCCTTGGAGTAAATATCTCCTCTGGCAGTTAGAAATCTCTTAATTCCTTGTCTAAAAGGGCAGTAGAGCATGTCAGCAGTTTGGATCCTTGAGCCTGTAAGGAGATTAGTCACAACTTTCTTCTCAAGCTTCAGGACCGTCCCTTTTTGATGAATGCAATCCCTAGCTTTGTTGCTAAAAATTAAAACATTGTATGTTTTGTTTGCATATGCTCCCTATCTATTTCTGCCATGAGTAGCAGATTTATACAGCAATCAAAATCCTGTTGTTTTCCTTGGTAATGATTTTGCCAAACACAGAGTATATTTTGTGATTTCAAGCTTCTGTTTTCTTACTAGAAAATATTCTGGCTCTGTCACTTTTGTGTCACAACCTTTTAAAGGTGAGCTGTCTGGATAACTCTTTGGGGACAGTTGGTTTTATCTCTGCCTTCCCTTAAGATGAGCTTGGCAGTGAGCTTGGCAGTTGTTGGAATTTTAATTTCTAATGACTGTCAGAAGAAAAGGGCCTCTGCATTAATGACTATTCATGATATTGTTAAAATACCCATAAACTTTCAATGGCTATATCTGAGCTTAAAGGGTAACAGTTGTGGATAGTGACATCCTGATAGTAGATGGTAATCTGAAATTTCTTTGTGGAAAAACTCTGTGTCTGAGTAATTTAAAAAATAATAACAAAAATATGTTTAAATAGTTGAAATATGTGCTGCTGTGAGACCAGGTAGATTGGTGTTCTGTGGAAGCCAGTAGTGATACAGTCTTCATTGTCCAACATTTGAACCTGCAGAAGAGCTGCTGGAATAGCTCGTTGTATTTAACTGTCTTATTTCAGCTTGTTTGGGGCAGAAAATGGTCTAGTGACATGGAAAGAATCCAAACCCCACAGGTTCTGTTGCACCTAAGAAAAAGAGCAACGGATTTCACACTGAGCTGCAAGATCAGTGCAGCTGGCCATGAGTTTACAGTGGCAGCAAGAATAGTGTGGGTCTGAAAAGTTCACACCTATGGTATTTCTTTGCAGTTATCCTGAAACTGTGTTCCTCTAGTAACAGCAGAAATGCAAAACCCCAACTATGAATTTAGGTTCAGTTTATGTGTGCTTCCACCCCCACCCTCAAATTTTCACTTTCTTGTAGCCATTTTCTTAGTAATGTGTTGGAAGTGCAGCATCCAATATGAAATGCTTTTTTTTTTTTTCAACTGAAATGAGATTGTGATTCTAGACGAGATCTTAATTGCTTTTGGTTCACAACATACTCTGTGTTGCTAGGTGGTACAGAGCTCAGCACTACAACAGTCTGCTGAAATGAGTCTCAGGAGAGGAATAACGGAATTGGGGAGCTTGCAAATTAGGTGTGATGTACAATGTCAAAGAAGTGGTGGAGGAGTGGACTAGAATTGGCCTTCAACAGCTTTTTCTAGTCCAAGAATAAGAGAAACTGGCGCAGGGATAAATTTAACCCGTGGGGTCAGAACTGCAGTAGCTGTCTGGACTACAGGTCAGAGCTGAGGTATGCCGTCAGAGCTGTGTCTGAAGGTTTTAACAGCATCTGCCTTCTCTCTGCTTGATTTGTAGTATATGAGCTTGCTTTCATGAGTGCTAAAATATGCTCATATAAAAATATCCATCGTATACTATGGGTAAAGGCTTTCTATAGATGACTCAAGAGAAGAAGCGAGAAGGATATAGACTCTTCTTGCTGTGTTTGTTTCGAGATGGCAAGTCAGCTTTGTCAGCTCTGATGATTTCCTTGAAAGGGCATGCTCTAAAGACACAGTGAAGAGCAAAGCACTGAGAAGAGAAAGTTAGAAAAAGGGCACATACTAAAAGAATAAATTGCTGACAGCCCCATTGTTTTCATAATAACCCATCTAACAAGAAAAAAACCTGCTAGTGCACAGCCTTGAATTTATTTTACATCTATCATGTTTTGCAGTCCTGGCACTGTCCGATTCAGATTTTTCATACTCTTCATCTCACAGGTAAATGAAATACTATTGAAACAGCTGTGTGTTGCCTCTGAGAGTATTGCTTCTATGTAAAAGACAGCAGTTTTCCGTAGGACGGAAATTAGATAGGCTCCTCTGGGGAGAAATATTTGTAAGTCTAAATGCCAGCCAGTTGAGTGCAGCACCCATATTCTGATGTGTTTTTCAGTGTTGATCTCTGCTATTATTGCTGAAAAGATGTGGCCTGACACAAGGTAGGCAAGTGAGAATGAAAGGTCTGCTAAGGATAAGGGACAAAAAGATGTACTTCAGATGTTGCTAATGGAGAGTATTGCATGCATTTGACCCACGGCCATTGAAAATGGCATCTATTGGATCATTTCATTCATTTAGTGCAGTAATTTTACCAAAAGAATGTAGGCAAGGCTTTTTGACACTTAGTCCTTGTGAACGCAGTGCTGCTTTCTGCTCACAGTTTTATCCTCCAGTTATTTAAATATGTATTTTATAAATGTTTTTCTACTAAAATCTCTCTACAAGGAGTGGAGAGAGGTGTATTTTTGTGTAGAACCTGTGCCACCTTCTCAACTTTCTCCTCTCCATTTTCTCATTTTTTCCTTTTCCTACAGTACTTGAAGAAAAAAATTATCATGCACTTAGCTATGCCAGCTAATATTTTGATGTTCTAAGATGGGTATTATTTTGTCCCACTGATAATTGTTATAAATACTGCATATACAGACTACATTAAAAGAATATGAAGTGATACACTTATGTTCTAAAAAAATGCTTTAGTTAAGGCAACCTTTAGCCACTTCCTCTGTTCATCTGTATTATGATACTGTTTAGTAACATGTTCACATACCACTGTAATTTCCCACAGAACATCTGCCTTGCTTAGTGCATTTGCTTTTTCTTATTCTTACTGGGACTATGTCTTAAGTACTGCACACAATGCAAATCTTAGGGTAAGGTCAGAAATAATTACTTTTCACGGGCAGTTCTGTAATATTACTGCGATACTGCCATTTGACAAGCATGCATATAGTTGGCATTGTAGCAGTGAAGCAAAGTATTTTCATCCCGACAGTAACAGAAGCATAACAGAGTCTTTGATTTGGTTGTTCTTTGGGTTTAGCATTACCGTACGTAGCTGGGTGGCTTTCTCGTCCTGGCCGAAAGCTGGGGTAGGAGCAGAGCTCTTCCTGCTCCTGCTTCGGTGCCTTGACCTACCTCGTGCTACTGCTGTGAAGAGCTCTGCTCCAGGTGGCTGAGGAAGGTGGAGGCAGGGGCTGTGATCTTCTTTCCTGCCAAGATATGCAAAATGGATTTTTTTTCAAAAGCTTGTAAACAAATAAAACCACAGTGGTTTGGAATTCTTAGAGTGGAAAATTGGGATTCACAAGCCTTGTGGGGTTGTCACGTGTTTTGCCTCCTGCTCGCTGATAATCTTTAGAAGTTAATGAGTGGTGGTTGGCCTTTGATTGTATCTTGATGTAAAGTCACTGTTGTGTTGACAGCCCTTGATAATTAATTGGTACCAGACCAAATGCTTCTGTGTGAATCATTCTCACCTTCATTTTCTAATTCCACTTGCCATCCAAAACCTTTTAGTTCTAGTAGATCACAACACAAAACAACTGGATAACTAAATTGCAGAAGTTTTCAACATCTCCTCTGGTAACATGTGGGAATTATTTTTTCCTGATATGAGTGTGCTTCTGTTACGGAACAATATAGAGACTCTGCCTCAATGACACCACCATGGCATTCTCTGAGCCTACAGAAAACAGAGGCCCAACTGAGGTTGTAGGAGGACATATGCAAACATTTCTCCATAAAATGGATGTTCCGTGGCAGATCATATGGAGGTAATGAGAAGTCCCTTTTGCAGGGTTTCCTTTCCTGTTTCTGTTGGCCAGTATAATGTGTAATGAGGTGGTTCCTGTGTAGTCCAGGGTTGTTCTTGGTTTTGTTCCTTTTCTACAAAGGGAGTTATCACATTGATATTTTGGTGGCACACAATAAGTATCAATTGTAATGTAGAAGCCTGAAATGCTTAAATGCTTTGTTTAGTTATCCTCAGGTTAAATTAATTTTTCTTTGAAGTAATGGAAAAGCTTTGTCTTTCCATCTTGGATAAAATTGTTGGAAGTAGTGAAATTTTATATTCTGATATGCTAGAGTATCTTTTCTGCCAAATAAAATTGATATTCCATACTATGTCTGCAAACAAAAAAAATCACCCTTTTTGCCTGTGTTTAACCCCTCTTGTGTTACTAGCTCTCACTGGAGTTTATTCATACACTTGAGATTATTAAAAAAAATAAAAATCAAATGGGTACTCAAGTAATGCAGGCAGATAATTCTAAATATAAAAATGTGAGATGAAAAAAAAAAAAAAAAGCGGGGGCTGTGGGGAAAGCATAGAAGCTTGGGCATCAAAGAGCTCTGTCCAAGAGTAAATGAGGGCTGCATAAACAATTGGGACCTGGACAATCCTGACTTCCCATTCAGTAGCAGCCAGAAAAGAATGTGAAGTCAGCTGGGAGTTGTGTAGTTGTCCTTATGGTGTGATCCATAAGGCTGAGTCCTAAACGCATGGAGCCAATCTTGCATGCTTTTAACAAGAGAATTAGCTTATAAATCTGCAGCTGTTGTGTGCAGAAGCACAGGATGTGTGAGTTTGCTTGCCAGGCTTTAGATTTCTAGCTGGGGTTTTGCTTGAACTGGGAGATCAAGGTCTTATGGAAAACCAGCCAGATTGGCAAGAATAGACATGAAAAGTATTGAGTTGGAACAGTCCCATCTACTCTGCTGAATGCTACTGATAAGAGAGCTTCAGGTCAACTGATCATGACCAGTATATAACATTGTGAAATGCATTAGGAGCCCTTTTGCCCTAAGTATCCACAGTGTTTTAAAGGTGCCTTGTCTCCACCAGCACAAATCTATGCTAGCTGAAGCCAGTTGTTTACAACACTGACTTCAGCAGTGCATGCAGCCTCTGCGTATCCCTTGTGAAATGTACCTTTGCCAGCTTAAAGCTAAGGTGGATCTCTGAGAAACTGTTTTTTCTTCTTTTCAATTTTCTTATGCTTCATTAGAGCTCAAATCTCCTTATACATAGCATGTATAATCCTCTCTAGAAGAAAGGCAGTGCCACTAAGGAACAGACTAGCTACAGACAGTTGCTTCTGTAGTTTCTGGTTTGATCCAGAAATATAATAAAGTTAATGTTAGATAAGAATTTCCAAAGCAATGCCCAGAGTCTTTGGTGTGGGGGGATGTGGGGTGTGAATTGAGTATGAAAGGGAGGATGTGAAAGGCTCTTGATGGTAGGATAAAGGAAAAGCTCTTTGGTCACAAACAACCTAAATGTTAAATGCATGGACAAAGTTCATAATCAGATTAATTGAGTATCTGAGATACTGAATGCTTTTTAAATTGATGAGATAACATGTGGTTTGTCCAGTTTCTCTTGGGAAATATGTGGAGAGCAAGGTCTGAAACCAAAGTTTTTCATGCTGCTGAGAGTGACTTACCCTCAGAACCATCCTTTTCCAGAACTAGTTACCAATTACCAGAGTCGCCCAGCATTAGTCATCCATCTTGTTAGTAGTACCACCTGCAACAGGGCTTTATGAGAAAGTAAGCTGAATTTTGGTCCTGAAGTACTGTTCTTTGCTGCCTAAGGTTTGCATAACTCCTGTCCATATTGCATCTCTTTTGTAGATAAACAGAGGACGTGTTTCAGAGCCATCCAGCCTGCAAATCAGCTAAAATGACCTCTTACTGCTCCAGGGAGGCTTCTCTTGTATCGGTGCTGGAATAGTTCCATAGATGACCCTAATTCAGCTCTGGTTAGATTTTCCAGACTAATGCCAGATATAAGAGGTAGCGAAGACATGGCTTGGTCATCTACTCTCTCCTGAGTCCCTGTGGTGTGTGAGATTGTCCCTACTGAATATTCGTGAAGGATTATCTCTTTTATTTCTTGTATTGAGTTTCTGTGGCAAGGTTTTGGTAGTGGGGGGGTTACAGAGGCGGCTTCTGTGAGAAGCTGCTGGAAGCTTCCCCTTTGTCCGACAGAGGCCAATGCCAGCCGGCTCTAAGATGGACCCACCGCCGGCCAAGGCCGAGCCAATCAGCGATAGTGGTAACGCCTCTGTCATAACATTTTAAGAAGGGAAAAAAGTTGGGGAACAGGGGAGAAACGGCCGCCGGGGAGTGAGAACATGTAAGAGAAACAACTCTGCAGACACCAAGGTCAGTGAAGAAG
The DNA here is from genome assembly GCA_026212715.1 of Elanus axillaris. Taxonomy (NCBI): domain Eukaryota; kingdom Metazoa; phylum Chordata; class Aves; order Accipitriformes; family Accipitridae; genus Elanus; species Elanus axillaris. The sequence continues at coordinate 20,052,134 of JANZLQ010000032.1, forward strand.
GAGGGGGAGGAGATGCT
>JANZLQ010000032.1:20052250-20065616 GCA_026212715.1 Elanus axillaris
TGAATGATCTCTCCTGTCCTTATCTCGACCCACAAGCCCTTTGTTATATTTTTTTCTCTCCCCTGTCCAGCAAAGGAGGGGGGAGTGATAGAACAGCTTTGGTGGGCACCTGGCTTTCAGCCATGGTCAACCCACCACATTTCTGCATATTTATCCACGAGTAGGTGCTTGCACTCTTGCTTTGAAGAGCATGCCGTATTCTCATTCTTCTAACTCTGGAAGCTTTTCATAGTAGCAGGACTCGGTTCTCTCCAGAGTTATGTTCTTGCTAACATCTTGAATAGTATATTTTACTGCCTCTCCAAAGACACTTTGAAGGTATTGGCAGGCTATTATCTTGGCATCTAATACCTTTTACCTTCAAAACTGTATATATTCTTCTGTCTTCATGTGTCTGTTTCTGTGTGTTTTTTATGTTATTCATGGCTGCCTCTTTTCATTTTGCCTCCTTTAATCTGAAGTCTCACGACTTCAGGGAAAGGGTTGTTTAGACCACTGCATACTGAGCCAGCAGATGCATTAATGGAACAATATAGGGAGCCTATATGCCTGCAGCACTGATTCCTCCCTCTCAGTCCCCTTCAGTGGACTAACTGAATTGATTTCCACCTGGTGAGGTCTCAGGTGTATCATTTATACCTTGAGTAGATTGATGAAATTTAGACACATTTTGTTAGTCTGTGGGTTTTTTTGGTTTGTTTTGTTTGGTTTTGTTTGTTAGTTTGTTTGTTTTTTAAGTTTTCATGCTAACCAAGCACTGCCATGCAAGTGGCTGGTACTGACTCCTTGTTCCTTTCTGTTTCTCAGACCATACATATTGTAGAGACAGTGGATTTGGTGCTAGAGCACAAGCAGAGTATAAAAATGTTCATGTCTCCAGTGGGGTGGTTGTGATTTGAGCACCAGAGTGAGGTTTGGGGGTTTCTTCTCAAAACCCCTCTCTGTCCTTAGGTTTTGGACAAGTTATGTCCGAGTATATTCCTCACCTCTGCTGTTCCACCTTTCAATTTAAAAAAACAAAGCAAACAAAAAAACCACCACTAACAAAAAAAAAAAAAACACCCTAGCTGCCTAATCCCCACAAGACATTGCATTGTTTTCCCATGCCCTCATAAATGTTAGTAAGTTGCAATAAACATGAAAAGTGCTGTACATAATTAATAGTAACTTCACAGCATGCGCTTTCCTTTTCCTGATGCAGGGTTGACTTTGACCATTTAAATGGGTCAGGTTTCTCTGAGGCCTTTGAAAAAAATACCAGCTAGCGCAGCTTCTATCCTAGAGAGGTGTTTGCATGCTTTCCTTACATGAGTACTGTTTTTTTGTAAAGGAACTCAGGCTTTCTCCCAAGTTACTGATCTCAGCCAAAGACTTTGCTTGCCATTCTTGTGGAAGGATGGAGATGCCTTCTAGCTGCCTGCAGAAAGGAGTGGTCCTGAGGGGTTCTCAGACAGCCGTAAAAACCACATAGTCCAGTTTGCAGGGGAAGAGTGTAAGACCCTCTCAGGCAATGCTCCTGTAAAGCAGTGCTGGAAGAAGAGGAGAGAGGAGGAATGACCCAGAAGTCTTCCTCAAAGGTGTGCTGTGCAGCATAATGACTCATGGCTTGTTAAAGCTAGACCTTCCCTATTGTGCGAGTCATAAAAAGCTAGTTGAAAACACCATGTTTAAGTGAAAGCTGGGAAGAGAAGTGAGTAGGAAATAAAATGTCATTTCTGTAGCTATTTCTTAACATAATTCTCCAGTGCTTCCTGTAAAATTGTTCCAATTTCAGTCATTGTTGTGGATATTCAGTTCCCATTTGGACAACACAGGGAAATGGTCAGCTGCCATCTGCTAACAGAAGTACCAGCCCTCCCTGCAGTGTACACAGATGTGGCTGGAAGATCCCACTAAACAGCCAGATATTGCATATGTGAACTTGAAATAAAATTGGCAAGTGCCCTGGGAGTGTGGCTTTCTGGGAGTTATGCCCATCACCGAGCTGATTGCATCCATGTGTTTCAGTGCTGTACAGTCTTTAAAAGAAATCTGAAGGATTGCTTTTGAAGATCTCTAATAGAGGAGGATGTGATTTGAAAGGCACTTTTAAAAATATCTAGGTAAAAATAAGTGAAATATGCTGGATAATGAAAAGCCTTTGAACTCCAGTGATGCATCTAGAGTGGTAATGTTCACTGCTTGTTTTTATCTTATTAAATGTATGCTTAAATTGCATTCCTTTAACACCTCGACATAGCACAGGCTGTAAAAAAAAAGAGTTGACTTCACAGTAACTGTTAGCAAGGGACTCTCAAGTTGCAGAGCATTATCACTGTTATTATATATTCTTCTGAGTATACAGATAGGAAGGACTGTTGGGTCATTGAGTGTGCTCCTCCATAACAGCAACAACTGTGTTAAACTTAGAAGTATTCACAGAATATGAACACCACATATTACGGGTGATAGTGTGCTTCTTAACAATGTAATATGAATTAATAACCTGTAATAAAAGATCAAATGTTGCAACTATAATATGCCATGAAGCAGAGCAGGACAGTTTGAGGATATTGCTGGAGTCTTAGGCCTATGTATTTACATAGTGTTGATTAGATAAATTTGTAGATTAACCTAGGAATTAGACTGCATACCTCATTATAGAGGACAGCAAAAACACCTCGTAGCATTCTGACTCGTCTATGAGGCAGTGGCACAGTATAGAGTTTCCTTCCACTCTGAATTTTTGTAAATGATTTCACATCAGGCACGAGCAGGTCACCACTCTCACTGCTGTCCATGTAACTGCAGTAAGAACAGCAACGCATCCTGCACAACTGTAGCCACTCTCTAGGGCTTTGAAACACAGGAAGGCATGGACTAGGAGGAAGATTTCTGTTCTGAATCCTCCAAATGACTTGGGAATATCTGAATCTGGTGTTTGTAGAAAATAAAAACAGTGGAAACAAACTGATCCTGTCCTGTTTAAAGCCTTCTTCAGAGCCAGTCATGTACACTGTTTCTTCATCAGCTTTTCAGGATATCTTCAAACACCACAAGTGTTTCTTGCACCCTCTCTACCTCCTAAACATGGGAAAACCATTTTAGAGCTTCATTCTAGATTCTTCATTCATTATGACTTCTGGTCTGAGCTTGGATGCAACTATTTTATAACTACTTGGTCCCCAGCTGAAACGTTGTCCTTTGACTGTAATAGTTTGTAGTTCTTCCTGCCTGCCTGCTTCTCCCATCTGCCTACCCTTCCTATATTTGAAAAGAGTAATTGTAATTTCTTGTCATTTCTGTCTTTAAAAGAGACTCTATTACTCTAATCATTCTTGTAACTTTCTTTGCAGCTTTCCCAGTTTAAGCTCCTCTTCTTTGAACGTGAATGACCAGAACAGTGATAAAATATTTCAAATGAGATTTACAGGTGCCTGGAACAATATTCAAACATGATCAGCTGCAATATACACAAGCCATTTGAGAGCTGGGAAGTGAGAAGCCAGCAGCTTCCCTGGACTTGCCCAAGCTCTGTCTGTGAAGGGAGGCCAGTCTGTAAGGACCACTTTCCCTGGCATCTCCAAGCCTCATCTGCCTTCTGCACTGTTACTCTACACATGTGCTCAAACCCATGCCCTCCTGCCCCTTGGGAGGAAAAAGTGGAGGCCAGAATGTTAAACAGAATCCTATCTGTAACAGGTTTGCTTTCAAAAACAGAAGACAAGATTTGGAAAAGTGTTTGGCAGTGGTCCTTCCTCGGCCCAAGGTTTGACAGGATCAGCAAGGTTAGACTGGAGTCCTCTGTCCTCTCTGCTCCCACTGTTCCTGAGCTCTTAGAGTTGGCTAGTCTCTCTCTGCAGCTGTTAGAGTATGCTTTCCTAACTGATTTGCTCATATCTCTTTGCTGCTTTTGTACTGCATATCTGCCCTGAAAACAAGCTGATGTCTTACCTTCCCATCTCCTTGCTTGAGCAATCAGTGTGTAGTCTCTGGCAAGGAGAGGATGGAAGTCTGGAGTGGGAGGCTTGTGATGACAGCAAATCAAGTCCTCTCACACGCTGGAGTAAATGCGGAGTAGTTTTTGCTGGGGCTCTGCATAGGTGCTACCAAGGTCAGAACACTGTTCATTTGCAAATATGTCCTGAAGCATACACGGATGCCTACTGAGCACCCAAATCATATGGAGATGAAATGGAAACAAATCTGCTTCGTAGCTTCTGAGACTTAAAAGTTAGCAGATGTGTGTTTGTTTCTTCCTCATGCTGCAAAATCCCTTACGTCAGTGCTCGGGACAGAGTTACAGGTATTCGCTGCCTTTTGAAATTGATCTTTGTTTTTAACTTGCTCTTGAACCTTTTCTGTATTGGTATTTTTCACCTACTGGATGAGAAAGTGACAAGAAAAAATATTTTCTTTATCTTTGCCTTAGAAGTGTGACAGATAGGGGCTCTTGAGTCTATATACCAGCTGCACCATTGCTAAATTATGATACATTATTGCTTCCCTTTCTTTGCTTCCTCATTGTGCTGCTGGAAGGAGAGGATGGTTAGGAGAAAACAAAGAAGCAGGTTGCTTTCAGAGGTGGGAGACCTGGGGAAGGAAGATCATCACAACCAGCAGTAAGAAAAAGGACACGCTGAAAAGGAGAAGGTGCCTAGCAGAGATTAGGTGTGGGGGTCTGGAGCAGCAGTCAAAGCAGTGGGACTGTAAACACTGAAGCAAAGCTGGGAGGAAGGTTAGGATGTATTTGGAGCTTATCACTGGAGGCACAGGCAAGCTTGCAAATCATGTTGAAGTGGTCACACAACAGAGATGAGTTTAATCTTGGCACATACTGAAGCATTTTCTTAAAGCATTCAGTTTTCAAATGAGTGTCCGTTTACTGCATAGAAAAAAATTGTGTGTGTACTACAAATCTCTTCCAAGTCAGAGAGCTAACATGTAACTATTTTGTTCTTTTCTCTTTGGTGGGATGAAGATATTTGCCATGACTTCCATAAAGCTGTGGTGTGTGTGACCTGCTTGCTGGTGCCCCTGTGAGCAATGGGGTTTCTCTGCACCAGGTACCAACGGAAGCTGGGCAGGTGTGCTGTTACGTCTGCTCCCCCAGCTCAAGTTCTCAGGCATGATTGAAACAAATGGTTGGGCGTCTTGCTAATACACGTGTTCTTTCTAGGCTGTGGAATTTAAACGAAACTAATCATGAAGCCTAAGTCTGTCAGAGAACTAAATAACAAGTGATAGACTATATATATATATATATAAAAAACGTACGTAGTAACTATATATATGTATAAAGAAAAAAAAAAAAGGAGTTATCTTCGTGTGCAGCTGGAGAAAGGGAAGTCTGAAAGAATACCTTGAAAGAACTAGGGAGGTGGAGGAGGGCCAGTCATAATGTACTTTTTTTTTCCTGCTGGAAATTAGACTTAAGAATTTTGCTGTAACTTTTCTGAGCAAGAGCAGCAGTTGATTGATTGTTTTTCTAATTAGGTGCAGTAACACGCACATGCTGTGCATGCACATCTCAAAATTTGCCCTAAATGAACTCAGTAGTAGAAAGACTTTTTTTAGTGCTGTTAAAATAAACAAAACCCCAAACAGAAAAATGCCCTTAACCCTCATTAATTTGTAGATAATTTATTCTTAATTTAGCAACGTTACTTAAATTCTGATCTCATCTTCTGGTGTGGTATATGAGCACCTTTTAATTGTTGGGTCACTTCAGGGATGATTTAGGAAAGCAGACCTGCTAATTGGATGCTTCAGACGGCATTTAAATCCAGTTAAAGCTGGGGTATCTTGGGCACATGTTGTTTGCAAGACATGAATTTGACTGCTTTGCTGAGTTGAGCATGGGCTTTCCAAACTCATATGTCTTTGGAGAACCCGTTATTCCTTACAGAAGCAGCAAACGCAACAAAACCTTTTAGTTGAATAAGGTATTAAAACCAAAACACTTACTTTAGTTGAATAAGGTATTAAACTGTCTACTGAACTTTTGGGACACCATTTTTACCTCTTTCAACACTGGAAAAAAATATGATGACTTATTTTCATTTTGGACGGATTTATAGTTTTAATAATGCAGTGTTCCCCAATAATACTGCTATCCTATTTTGTTCCCTCTAAAGATGATTTGGAAATTAAAATATAAATCTCTATATTTAAAAAAATAAATCTGATCATGCTAAGTTGAACATCAGTAGCTTTCACAGGGACTGTGGTCTAGTCCATTAAAGTAGACATGAAGAGCTTTTCTGAGTATTTTTTCTTTCCACATCCAGAACTCTCCATTCAAGAGATGAAGAAATTAAAGCTTGTTAAGCTGTGGAATGCCCATCTGAATTTTAGGAAGCAGGCTAAAAATTTGAGAACATTTTGCAGAAGAGGTTTTAAATGTAAATAATTATTTAAAGATTTTACATGAAAATTACGCTGAAGAACTGAAGCTTTGAGCTCTTGGTGCAGCCGAAGCTCTCAGGCTTATATGTTCCTCGCCTTGCTTATGGTACTGAGTGGCTGATGAGATGGGGGGCATCCTGCAGGATGCCAGGTGAGTTTCTGATTCGAACCTGTCTGGCCAGCCAGTCTGGAAGCTTGTGTGTGGTTTGTCAGATGCTGTGTTAGTATTGGTAGCATTTTGTTTGTGATGAATCTCCTTCAAATTTACGCAATCTTAAAACATAGTCCTTCATATGTGTACTGTGTGTAAACAGAGGAGCAAGGGATGTGTTGATAAGGGAGAGAGAATAGCTTTCAGTGACTCCTCAAGCGTATGAGAATCTGATGTCTGCTTACCTCCGAGTGTTTAACAGTGGTACTGGAAGGAGTCTTCCAGAATTTGAGTATTTTACTAGTTGGGAAAACACTAAAGCAGTTTGTTTTCTAATCTCTGCTTTTATGACATGCAGTTAAAATGGAAAGGTATAATCCCTCTTCCTCCTGACCCTGACCTCTGACAGCAATGTCAATATATGTGTATGATCTCCTTTGTCATTTGCATCTTAATTCAGCTGGCATGCACTGTTGACTTGTTGTAAATTTGTAATGCATCACGATTTCATAAATGACAACAGCAACATGACATGGGGTGGAGACCTAAATGCAAAAGGATTTTGCAATGGCAGCTTTATTAACATGTAAGCTTCTTATTTTTATTTGTGATACCTCATATTGCATCTCTTCCCAATTTTTCAATTCTCATTGACAGGAAATGTAGCTTGTGACTTCAGTCTGATTAAGTATTTTGGTTATAAATGATGAAACAATTAATTTCTAGTGAGAGTTACATGGGGAAGTTGTATTTCCACTGTATTTACCCTTGAAAGGGAAGGCCCCTTCCTTAACGGTTCCAGTTTTATTAGTTGGTTAAAAACAACCTTTTACAATATACAATTCTCCTTTAGAAAAGTTATTATTCACCCAAATGTAACTTGTGGAGGTAGACAGAAGGCTTTGAGATAGAGGATTAAAGATTATTTGGAGACCTTACTCAATGTATTCTAACTTTCTGAGATGTAAAGCTCTTTCAAGGATAGAAAATAAATGACTTTTCTGAGGTTGGATGGGAACTAATTCCATATGTTGCTCTGGGCGGTAAACATTGATTTCCTCTTCGATTCAAGAAGCTTAGAAAGTGTGAAATCCTCTTTAAGACGAAGACCTCCTAGTGCATCAGTAGGGCCAGTTTTTGCTGCAGTTACTGCAGTTTACTGCAATGCTTGCACTGTTGTGAATTTAGCAAGGACTTTCTTTTAGCTTTTCTCAGTACATAAATTTGCTGAGATTAAGCTGGGAAGCAAAAGGTCTTCCTTGTGATGCACTTGGAAGGTGTTCTGCATGTGGCTATTTTCCAGTTTTATTCTTAACTTTAAAATCAACAGAAGCTTATGGCCATAAACCTCTCTTGTAACAAGATTAATTGATGGTCAGTTATTGAGAGAGAATTACAGCATTACTGTATTGGGTTTCTAAGGGAGACAGATAGGTGTCCATCTAACGTTTTTATTGCCGTTCTATTTTAGCAGATATCTTTTTCTTTCCCTGTCTGTCACCGTACTAAAAAAATATATGGGTTAGTAATTCTAATAAGCTAGATGCATTCTTGAGTTTAAAAAAAAAAAGAAAAGAAGTTATAAGTTTTAGAATTTCAGGACAAATAAAATGACTTTTTTTTCCTTCATAACAGCATGATCTAAAGTCTTAACTCATTAGTTAATATACTTCATCTTCTTCTGAGGAAGTGATGCCTTTTTCTCAATTTCTCTAAAGTCAGATGATATAAAAATAAGAGCTGTAGTAATGATGGATGCATATATAATATTTGTTTGACATCTCCTTGATGAAGGCTGTCAAAATACTTCATTTCTATGGACATAATCAAATGCCTGGATTCACTTGAGGTATAGAGAAACCAAAGCCAAGCCTGTCCTCATCTTTCTCAAGGAATAGAAAAGTTAACGTACAATGAACATAGTGTAATCGTATTCATAATCCCTGGTTTTGCACATTATAGAAAGACTAAAGCACTGCATTTTTTGGTGGCTGTCAAAATTTTCAACCCTTGCATTTGTTAATACTGTATTCATTTTAACTGCCTTGTATGGGAGGATACATCTGCTCATATATAAACATACATTCTCAGATAAAGCTTGAGACAGAGGTCCTCTGGTGAGTGGCTGGTAGATTGCTCTATTTGCCAATATAAATTTCAATAGCATGTTTAATGGTATCTGGGTATTATATTGGGAGCGGTTTGAGTGTCTGTTACAGATCTGTTTGGGGAAATAAAGTAGCAAATTCCTGTCATAGTATTTATATCTGGAAAAGAGTAAAGTCTCCAGTATGAAGAGTGCAAAAGCAGTCTGCTCGCTGTACCTGTTGATCCACTCTCGGATGGGGGGAGATTGCAATCCGCAGGGTCAGTTCTGGACCAGTAATACTCACTACTTTGATTAGTGCTGTTCATTCTCTCACCTGGATTATAATTACTAAATTTGCAAATGATATGAAATTGGGAGGAATTGCAAATATGTTGAAGGACACAATGAGAAATGAGTATAATCTTGGCAGGTTGGAGAAGTGGTTTGGGAAGAAGGTGGAATACACCATGTAAGGAAAAGTGCCATTTCCTAGACTTCAGAATAATGAAGTGCATAAAATGCATGAACACGGAGTAGAGAATAACTGGCCAGTGAGTAGTTTTGTAGAAAAAAGATCTGACGTTAGCATTTAGTCTGTGATCCACCTAAGTCAAAGTGTTAGACTTGCAGAGAAGGATGTCAGAGGTTTACAAGAAGGCTCATGAAATAGTCCCACAGACCGCAGCCGTAGTGTGTTGGTTGGTTCTGGGCATGCTCCAGGGAGGAGGTGAGGCAGGAGGAGACAGTGCAGAGGAGATGATCCGCCTTGGATAACTTGGTGATTGAAGGAGAACAGAAAGATCTGGGCTAGTTAATCTAAAGAAGAGAAGATGGGAGAAGGGGTCTTAAGAATAACTTTGAACATTTAAAAGGCTACTGAAGAAAGAAGAGGAACCCGAACTCTGTACGCAGAGTGGCTAGAAGAAGTGGTAAAGAGCTCTAAACTGCTCTAATAAGGTAGATTCAAGTTGGGAAAATACTTCTAAAAGGAAAAACTCTGTCGAGTCGTGGCTTAGGTTGGAGTATCGTGGAGTCTTGATCATTGGATGTCTTTCTCATCTGCTGTTGAGTTTTTTTCAAGAAAACCATAAACCTTAATTCTTCTGTGGACAATGGGTAGACTAATTGACTTTTTAAGATACCTTGTAGCCCTGTGTTTGTTTTGTTTGTTTGTTTTCTGCAATTTATATTGGACTGCAGATTGGTCTCAAGTGCTTTTAAGGATGAGATTTTGTAAACAGTATATTTCTTTTCAAGTATGTAAACTAGTATAAATTATCTTCCTAGTTCCAAATTTCTCTCTACAATTCTGTGCGAGATCTAGTAGCAAAAATACTCTTATAAAGAATACCAACTTTTAGAGACTATCAAGAATAAGTAATTTTCCTCTGCAATGATTTGAGAATTATGGCTTGGGGTCACATCAAAAACTGAAAGCAAATTTGAGAGTGAAAGTTGTTTCATTGTCTCTCTTCCTTTCCATTTTATCAAACTGACAATAGTGGAGAGACATTTTAATTTTTCATATTTCACTTTTTAATTTGATCTAATAAATGAATTTTAAATATAAACTAGCTTCTTGCACTTACTTAAGACCCTTTTACAATCTGAGTATCTTGGCACATTTAATGTAAGTGGAAAACTGTTTAGAAATTGCCTTAACATCTATTCTGTATTGCTTTTTACTGCCGGCCTCATCATTCAAATACACATAGCATATGCCCAGCTGGTATAACTTAATTATGTTCAATTTATGTAACTTAATTATTAAAGACCAGTTTTTAGAGAGTTGATTTTTATGCTTCATTCAGCACTGTTGCTGGCTTAAAGGAACAGCTGTATAGAAAAACACATCTTGAAGAAGGCATGCTTTAAAAATTACACATTTGGTTTTACTTTCTTTTTCTTCCTTTTCTTTCTGGGATCCTTTTCCTTCCGAATTTCAATTAGATTATTAAAATACTACTTTAAAAACAACCACCCTAACTTCTGCAATAAGGAACAGAAGATAAAGGTGTAGTTTGTCTAAAATTAATTTGAAATAGTCTCGGAAATTAGACCTTAAGGTGGTTAGGAAATCTGACAACATAATAGCAGGACGATTTTTTTTTTTTTCCTGCTTCTCAGCATAGACTACATTGAATGGCTGTCTGAACATAGCACCGTGAGTGTCGTGTCAGGCTGAAAAGTTTGCTGCTAGAAGATCGCAGATCACCTGTTGTATGGCTGAATGGCAAGAAGTTTTGTGGGATGGACTTAGATTGCCTGGGAAGAGAAAGAGAACTGGAGAGCCGAGTGGTCTGTACATGTAAACATCGTTCTCATATAAATGTGCATCGCTCTGTTCCTTCTGCACTCAGTGAGGCACTTACGAGGGTGATTCAGAACTTGGGGTGAATCATCTTCTGGAGGTCTTGTTTGTGTAGGAAGATTAGGAAAATTGGGCCTTTCATTCAGGGCTTCAGTCAACTGCTTAAAAGTAGGCTGGATGGATCTGAGCCAAGGTCTCTGCATCTTTGGAAAGTGAAAATTAAAGAATAAATAAGAACTCATATTAGTGTTAGCTGCTTCAGTCTGTTAAATCTGTTTCAGGACATGAGATGACCTTTCAGCACAAGTTACCAGCATGCTCAGCCCCCTGTCCCGTTCTGCGTGCACTCTTGGCATGCGTGTCAGGCCATGTTCCAGGCTTTAGACAGGCATACCAGTTTGCACATGAGAACCTAAAATGGTTTGTGTGAGCAAAAGCCCCAGCTAGGAAATCGATTCACAGTAAGCCTTACTATATAGTAAAATAAATAAATACAAACGCACACATATTCCCTCCATTTCTGGAGTTTTTACTGGGGAGAGGGGAATGGTTCTCCTACTCGTGGAGCAGGAGATCAGTTCTGATCACCACTGTGGGTGTTAAGAGCACATCAGTTTTGCACCGTGTTGGCAGAGTTGGTTTGGACCAAATAAAGTATCCCTAAAAGTCTTATGGTATAAGCCTCATTCAGTTCACTGAAGTCCTTAATGTAGGCACTAGGACTGTCCACATATTAAATTCAGTGACTGAGCTGAAAACAAATAGAATCAACCTAAACTGTTTAATTTGATGCAGAAAATGTTTTTGAGCCTGTATTTTGAATATTTATTTCTAGAATGTATGCCATTTTAAAGCAAAAAGTCCATAGTGAAAATTTTGATAATTTTTCTTAAATTGTTTTGCTTAGGAGTTGGTTTTATTCCAGGAGGAATGATAATTTCAGATGTTTTTCTTCTTCACCAATTCTTCGGCCCCCTCCCCATCCATCCATTCATTAACCACAGCAAAAATATTTGCCCTGCTTTGTTAGGTGTGTCCTTTTGGACAGCACCTTACAGGCCGAGTTCGGACTAAATTTAGAAGGAGCTTCACCATTCATTGCAGCCCTCTAATTATAACTGCAACAGCCACAAAATTGATCCAAACTAAATTAAAAACCAAACTGCTGCTGCTGCTCCCAGTGTTCAGATCACCTGAATATTTATTCAGCTAGTGATACTTCTAAAACTGGAGAATTTTTGGTTTTGAGGAAGAGGGAGAAAAATAGTCCAGCTGAGCTTTGTCATCCGAAACCTCTCTTGGTCTTATTTCTGAGGGGGTTTTTTTTGGTTGGTTGGTTGGGTTTTTTAATCCACTCATGAACCCCCATGGCAAAGTGCACTAGCCCTGCTGGTGAGAAGATGTCAATAATTCAGATCACATTATGCTTGCAATTCAATCAAATAGAAAGTTACCTACGTTTCAGAAACATTTAAAATTCCTAGTTACGTAGGAAGCTAATTTGAAAGAGCAGCTGAATGCCTCCTGGAAAATGCTGAGAGTTTCTCTTCAGTACCCATTCTGCTTGCTTGCTCTTATCGTATATTTTCTGCATTTCTCTAACCTTGTTCTTGATGACAAAAGACATTTGCATGAAAACAGGATCTTTGTTTCTTAAGTGTTCATCTGTTCCTGCTGTTTATTTCCCACCTAAAGTCATAATCCTCCGTTTGTGGCATCACAATTGGTTGCAGTGGAAATTATTATGTCGTCACAAACGGAGGATTATGACTTCAGGTGGGGGGATAAGCAGCAGGAACAGATGAACTCTTAAAAGCAAAAATGCTGTTTCATGTAAATGTCCCTGGTAATAAAGAAGAGAGGGAGGCGAAATAGAGAAACAGAAAATTGGTATGAGCAGACTTGTGCCTGAACAGTAGGGCAGCAGATTTTCCTTCAGGCGGGAGCAGCTATTTTAAATTAGGGACATGTCCATGTAGAATTTATTCTTTTAAATATTTTCTCCTCAACTAAAAAAAAAATATAAATACTGATGTTGCTACTGAAATGCTGAATTGTCTATACTCAGTTCAGGGAGGGATTTTTCATCTTTGTCAAGCATTCTTTCATTCCTTTGTGTTTGTCAAGTCACTTTTAATCTTAAGGGAGTTTCCCTTTTTGTGCCTGCTGATAGGTTTTTCAAACCTGAACCCCACCGTTTGGAATGGAGCATCTGCCCTGTGCAAAGCAGGATGACCATGCTGGAAGCTCATCTAAACCACACTGCCGAGCCAATCAGTCAAATGCTTTTCACGGACTGCTTCCATTTAAAACCACAAGCAGCAAGCTGACATTTTTCTTCAGCATCATAAGATGGAAAGCTCTGAAATACCCAGTAGCAATCTCACATTGTACCTTATTTGGGTTTTATCTGAGCTTTTGTGGGGGG
>JANZLQ010000032.1:20065716-20102962 GCA_026212715.1 Elanus axillaris
CTCCCCCCCATGTTGCAGCTGCTCTGTTCTTTAGTAACAGGAGGTTGAAAAAATTATTGGTGCAAACCAAAAGGTTTATAAGAACAGAAACTAAAATACCGAATAGAAATGAGGGTAGGGAAAGATTAATAACAAAGCCTATTGTGTGCCTTCTGTGGTAGCAGCCAATTTGACTTGCTTTCATTAAAATTCTCCTTGTTAGCTCGGGTGATGTGTTGGGGTGATGGACTATTTGATGTCTGAGAAGTGGTGAGAAGTTAGCTGTCTAATGATGGACTAATTAGAAAGCCCATCCTAGCAGGATCCATGGAAATTGATTTGCACAGTGCCATTTTTGCTAATGAGAATCATGAATACATGTTTGCAGTCCTTTACTTACTCTTCCTACCCAGAGCTAATGAAAGAGAAGCAATCATTAAGAGCTCAGCTACAATCTATCGAGAGTTCCCTTTACCTTGTAGGAATAGCCATACGTTAAGAACTTCAGTTTTAAATACTCTTCATAGCGAAGCAAGCTCCACATGTCTGCCTCCTATAAAATGAGTGTGTTTTCTAATGCATCTCTTCTCAAGAGTTATCTTCACTAAATAGGGAGTCAGTATCTTCTCTGTGCAATTTACAGAAAATTACCACTACAGCATGGGACTAGAAGAAACCATAAATATGTAGTCTGAGTAAAATTAAAATTAATTAGATGATTTTTCCTACAAGGGCAAACATGTCCATCTACAACTAGGTCAAACATTTTTAATATTTATCAGTCTAAAGCAAACAAAAACCCCATTACTTTTAGTATCTCATCTTACAATTGTATTTGAATTTCCATTCACCCAGTTGCTTTCAGATGCCTTTAATCTGCCCAGATGGCATATGCCCAGCCAGGCCCATATAGCCCAGAGAGTATCCACAAAACTGGAATCTTTGCAAAAAGATCTCCTGAATAAAATAGGATGTTAATCAATGCAGTCTGGCTACCTGTAAGCACATCCTCCCTTGTCCCTAGGATTCCAGCCTCCTATCACCTCCCAAGCTTCTCGAGGCCTTCTCTGTTTGGCCAATAATGGTCTGACATTGCCTTACTTTTCTCTTTCTTGTGCATTTGTTCCTGTAAGTTCTACCATAATTAAAGAAAACTATAGACCTATTCAATAATCCTTTGACTTAGCTCTTTTGGTTACATCAGTCAAGTCCACGTAATAGCTGGGGATATAGTATTAGGCTTTAGGAACTAGCCGTAGTGAAGTTTTAATGTTTTTATCAGTGAAATGGATGTCCCATAAATGCTGTCAGGCAAAAAGGGAGTTGAAATAATAGAAGCTAAAAGTGTAAGCTGACAAGCAGCTGAGGGTTGAAAGTAAAAGGGCAAGCAAGGGAATGGTGAAACTCCTCTGTAGGCAGCAATGAGGAGTCAGAGACCGAGGTTGTGTAGTGAAGACTAGAAACAAGGGTAATAGGTAGCTTGAAGCTGTTGTTACCTCGATAGATTAGAAGAAGGGATAGTAGAGGAATCAGAGTGAATTATCAGAAGGGAAAATCAAAATGGAAAAGGAGGGAAGAAAGTTCGAGTGACTGTATCTGAGTTTCTTAGGTTTATTAGAAAGAAAGGAAAAAAGAATTCTTGAGGAGGCAGAGATAGCAAGCAGGTGGGGAAACTTGCAAACTTTCATGAGAAATTCTAGTAAGAGGACAGTAATTTGCTCTGGGACAGGTAGATTATGTATAGACAGTATCACAAAACAACATGATATTGGTGTTCATGTCTGATTTATTTTAATGAAGCTGAATTACCTTGACATAACCAGGAAGAAAAAAGATCTTCCATCTTTCCACAAAGGAACGTAGGTGAGGTCAGCACTTTAATTTATTTCTGAGGTTGAGCCTGCCTAGTTTATCATGTGCCTACATTCACTGTTTTTACTTCAAGGGAATTCCTATGCATTAGTTCCCTGAAGCAAAAGCTTTATCTGATTATAGCAGTGAAAACAATTGTAAGTGTATTCATCTAATGGCTTGCTTTTTCCCCTGAAAGAAGAGAGTTTCTAATTTAAAAAATTACTTGTAACTCTTCCCTTCTTTTTTTTTGATGGAGCATCTGTAAAACATATATGCATGTGTACTTTCCGTTTATATATGAAAAGCATCTAGATATGGTAGGTACAAGATTTTTAATTTCTTTGCTGTTCTGTGTTACCCCCCAGCATTAGCTACTCATTAGTTTTGTGATTTTTTAAAAATATTTATTCCTTTTTGTTCCTGTAGTGGAACCTACATAAGATATTAAGAAGAAGCATCAAACTATTATGCACCTTTTGCGCTGTTATTGGAGTGGGGTTTTGGTCATCGTATAATGCATACTATTCAACATCTAAACATGCTAGCACACAAAAGAAACAGAAGACTAACACTTTCTTTAAATTAGCCTTTTTGGACATTTTTTGTGTGCAAAACTTACTTAAAAATGGAAGTGAACCTGCAAAAGCAATTGAATGGCTGCATAGCTCAAATAGAGATATTCCCAAAAGGCAATCAAGGAAGATTACCCCATATAGCAGACTAGAGAAGACTTGTTTGTAGACCATATTGGGACCTTCAGAACTAGTATTTGGTATACTGTAATGTGATCCACTAGCACCGCATAACATGCAATATTGATGGCTGATTATCTTTTTGAAGAAATGTTGCTGTATACAAGCTCAAACATTTGGGTTTAATTTAAAGGTCAGATCATATAGCTGTTTACTTATAAATAAATAGTCTAGATTAATGACTTGTTGGCCTGCTTGGGGAAAAAAAAAGGTGTTGATATTGGGAAGTGGTTTGTAGTGTCATTTACTCTTGTATAATTCTGATAAATGTATTAGTGAACTATGGTATATTGTGTAACACAAATATAAAAACAGATGATAGGATTTTGCGAAGACATCATGAATGTTGGTCATGTAGCAACATTATACCTCTCTGTATAGAAAAAATCTGTGCATCCAAAGAGCTGCTGTTTTCTAGAGGATTTGTTAGCTGTTAAAAATAGATATAATGGGGAGTAGGCAGCCACTGGACAGTGAATTCGCTGTAATAATTATGGAATGCTCTGTGAACAAACCTCTTACCCTTCCAGTGTTCAGGTCAGAGGCATAGTCTTCACAGGCACAGAACTGCTTGGCTGCAATGAACCAAAACATTAAAGGAAAGGCCACATTAATGAAAAAGCAATGAGTGATGTTAGAAACTTAAGACACTCTGTTAGAAAAACACTAGTGATCTACCTAGTTGGTATCTGGTGTCCTGCCATGTAAAAAGAAATCACCTACACAGTTCTGTTCTCACCTAAATGCAGCCTTTGTTCTGCTTTACTCTCTCCCCCTTCATGTGTGCTTCTCATCTTTCTTCCCTTAATGTGCCCTTTCCATTTCATTTTCCCAGTAGAATTGCACTACCTCCTATGCAGGCTTCTTTTCCCACTGCAGAGAACCTCATACCCTCTCTTCTCTTTCTTCCTTGGTATATTGTATTTACTCACTACTAAAATTCTTTTTTATGAGCTATAGTATTCTTGCTTTTCTTCAACTGTATCTTAAGAGAGGAAGAATTTCATTGCGGCTTATGATGGTCAGTCTTCTAAGGTGGATGCGTACCATGGGACTTGCATAGTTCTCCACTGGCAATTTTCCTTAAGCATTGCCAGTGGCCTTGCGAAGCACAAAGGTTAGATGATTGCTGTCACTTCTTGCTGAAGTTGGAGATTATTGCAGTAGACCTGCTGAAATATCCAAGGATACCTAGCTTTTTGTGTCACGCTTTATCCAGTAACTGTTTTTATAAGGTGTTTGGATTTACTTTTTAAAATTTAAAAATACTTTTGCCGTCCTTGTCATCTTCTGCTTATTTGAGTTTACTGCAGTCAGAGGGTAGTGGCAAAAGCCTAGACAACAACTAGCTTTGGGTAAGCTTTCATGCCAGGACCTCCTCCCGGGCTGCCATTGCTTGTATTACCAATCTTTTCTGAGGTTTGCTCCAGGTTTTTCTTTCCTTTAAGATGGTGTTACAATGTAGCCCTGCACAACCAGGGAAATCAAAGCACCTGAGCAGTTGGTAAATTAGTAAGCATTTGTATTTTGGAGAGCCTGTCCTGGATTTCATCATTTATTTAAGGCTGGTGAAGTGTCGGAAGTATCTTCATCATTTGCTAAAGCGTAGTTGGAGGAAGCAGTTACAGAAAGCCTTTTGTGCGTTTTCAGTGGGTCGGTTAGGAATCCTAGTCAGGGAACAGAGAAAGTCTTTGGAATTACGGTGATGAATCACAATGTTAATGTTCAGCAGCAATAATTATTAGAATAATTTTCCCATGGCAAACATGCATTACATATACAGGCGTGGTGTGTATTGTCTCTGCAGTGCAAGAATTTAATTCCTAAAGTTAGGCGTGATTCCATTTAATTTTGACACGTACATTTTCATCCAAACTCAGTTGCACAGAGTAGCTCCTTAATTAAAATTAATTTCATTTTGAAAGTCTTAGCCCTGCCTGAGAGACTCTGGACCCAGACCCACCCCAGGTCTTTTCCCCAGGACCTCACCTGTCCAGAGTTCCAGTACACAAATCCCAGGGCACTAGCACAGCAGACAGGGCAGCACTGTAGCCTTTGTTACTCTCCAGAAAAGTATGCTTATCACCTTGCAAAGCATGGCTATTACTGACACACTCTGTGAGTATTCAGGCAATTTTCTTGTTTCAGTGAAGAAACTGATGCTTGTACCCTTGTTCCAGCAGCTCCTGCACCTGCCCGTAACGACTGGATTCCAGTTTACCACATAACTTAAAAATGTTCCCAAACATCCTGGCTTTCAGGAAAGCCAGGTTTCATTCCCATATGTCTAAAAACCGGGATAGTCTCCTAAAGCTATAGAACATCTCTGGGCTGCAATGAATAGTGACATAACAAGAGACTGCTTGTTGTTGTTGGGAGAAGAGGAGTGCGCAGTAATTGTTACTCAACAAGGCATCCAGCTGGCTATGACAGGCAAAAATTTTAGTTAGCACAGGTGTGTTTTCCACTGTATTATGGATGCAAAGAATGATACAGTTGTAGAGAGAACAGTCTAAATATATTATTTCATATCTGCTTGAAATACTTAGAAATTGTTAGTAACGGGTAGCGTGCTTTGGGAATCGCATGGTTTAGCCAGCATTCAAAGCAACAGCCACATTCAAACTAAGTCAATCCGTGTCTCGCTAAATAAATTTTAAATATGAGGGTATTTTGCCTTGTAATTACCAATTCCTGATGTGTAAGGGGTATCTTCTTTGCTGAGTATTTCACACTTTCTTCTCTGCAGGTCAATCTCTCCTAGAGTAAGACCATTTTCTGTCACTGCAAAAAGAGAGTAACAGATATATATTGACTGACTAATGGCCCATCAGTGATTAAAGGTGCTGATTCTTCTGAAATTGCTGGCTACTAGCAGGAGAAGCCCAAAGTGAGAGGAATTGAAGGACTAAGCTAGGAGAAATACCTCTATTAATAGTAAAAGTGTAGGCATAATATTCTCACTTAACTAGTGGATTTTTGTAATCTTGATTTCTCTGTGAGAAAGGACAGCCAGTAGACATCCATGCCTGATGCTACTGCAAAAATATGTTTTGATTTATAATAATTTATTGATTATATTAATTAATATTCATGTAAGTGAGTAGAATGTGGATATTCTGCTTTACTGACTTGGAACTATATACTGCAATATTAATTTCACCTGTCTGCTGTGTCAGACAGCAGGCCAAGTGTGAGACAATTGCGAATGTACCATGAAATATTTTTATTAGACAACTTTAATCACAGGTGCATGATGGGATGTAGCATGTTGTACAGTGTTATTTCTCTCAGAGTATTTGGGTGCATGAGATGCTGCTTTAAGTCTGCAGAGAACAGTAGCATGAGGGAAGGAGGAATGAATGTCCTTCCTCCCAAGTTTCTCTGTCAAGATTTTTCGCTGTCCTTTTATGTCAAGAGATCCTGGAATTATGCATAGATGTCTCCACAATGAAGTCTTGTGTACCTTAATTTAATAAGCTGGCTTCGTTGCAGCAGTGTTAATGTTAATTGTGTGACAAAAGTCTGCCTTCACATGATGTCAGGTCTGTGTCTGCAAGCCTAGAGACCTATGAAAGAGAAGAGAAAAAAAATGGAGACTTATATCAGCTAGACCTCCAAATATTTGAGTTTTTTACGGGTAGAAATCGAAGGATCAATAAGGTGAGAGTTCAAAGCATGATTCTTTACTGCTGTGTTGTGAGTCAGAGCAACATGAGAAATGCTTATTCTTTCCAGCAGTAAAAGCAGGTAAAGTACTTAAGTGAAATAGCAAGGAATGCTTGATGGCAGGTGTTACGTTGGCACACAGTCTCAACCTGAAAGTACTGGGGTGGAAAAATTAGATGAGATTAAACACTTCACAATACTCCTTCCACTGGAGCTCTGTGGAGGTGGATGGATAGCTGGGACCACTGTGAAGAAGTGTCAGATGAACTGCAGAGCTGTAACCCAGTGTCTGCTGCTGACAGTGGTGAGAACAGTGATTACTGAACACGAGCTGAGTTCTCTAGTAGCTCTGCTGCTAAGGACTTCTTATGAAGACATGCTGTAGAAAGTGCTGTGGTTTTAGCAGAGTGAGCCTAAGGTGCCCTGGCTGTACGCCACCAGCTAGTTCATAAGCAGGACATCCTAATCAATGGAGACAGCTCTGGAGCAGACATGTCCCCTCCTTTTTGGATGTGTCACCAAAGGTCACCAGTAGCCTGTGTAATTTGTGGAAGTGCTTCCTTCTGTCAGGTGGCTAATTACCATCATTTGACAACCAGGGTGTCACACCTAGAATGTCTGTCAGGCATTGGAGAGAATATAGGCAGGCAGATTGATCCAGGTTCCCCCCTCTTCCCCCAAGGAATTTTAGGACAAGATCTTTTGAGGTAGAAAAAGGATAAATACTAACAAATTGCTCTTAGGTATTACCTTTGAATGTAAGGTGATAAGTAGACTCGCTGGTGAAATGAAGAAAATCCTGGCTGAACTTAGTGGCCATCAAAATTGACCTTATGAAGAACTGGACAAAAGGAAGTTTTTTGAGACTAAGGGAATTGTAATAAGATTTGAGACAAGGCTTTCTATTTTTTATGAATATAAATAGCATTCAAAATTACCCCTAAATAGGCTTCAAAACCCAAACTTCATGTTAGGAATGTTAGTGGCTGTTAGGAGAGGAACAGAGAATAAAACTGAAAACATCACTATAGCACTGAATAAATTCAGGGAGCATCCACATCTCCAATGTTTTGTGTGGTTTTGGTTCCTTTGTCCCTACTGTCATCACTCCCTCCACCTCAGGAGAAAAAAAGAAAAGATAAAAGGACTAGAAAAGATGCGGAGAAAGGTGGCAAATACAGTTCAAGGTTTACAACAGTTTCCATATTGAGGAATTGACTGTAGACTGAGTCTCTGCACTGTGGAAAAGAAACCACATGGAGGAAATCTGGGATACAGGCTTCTTAGATCATGAGTAT
Organism: Elanus axillaris; assembly: GCA_026212715.1. Taxonomy (NCBI): domain Eukaryota; kingdom Metazoa; phylum Chordata; class Aves; order Accipitriformes; family Accipitridae; genus Elanus; species Elanus axillaris. The sequence continues at coordinate 20,073,269 of JANZLQ010000032.1, forward strand.
CAAAACAGGGAATAGTCGTTCACTATTTCTCCTCATACAAGAACTGGAGATCATTGATGAAGCTATTAGCTGGTACGCACAAAACAAATGAAGGGCAGTATTTCTTTTCACAGCATCTGTAAACTGGGATCTTAGTGCCACAGGTTGTTTTGATGCAAAAGTTTACATGGGTTTAAAAAGTGAGGAGAAGAATTTGAGGAAGAAAAATCCATCAGGACCTGTTAAACACAAGGTTACCAGGTGTAGCAGAGTTCAAATGCCTTAGTTGTAAATAGCTAGAAACTAGGAGAGCATACAGAGGAAGTATCATTCATTATAAACTTGCCTTGCTCTTCCCTTCATTTGTGCCTAGGTGTTGCTACAAGGAGAGGCAGATAATTGGCAGGGTGGGGTTTTGGTCTGATCCAGTTGTCAGTCATTCTCACTTTAAAAAAGAAATAAAATCCAAGGTTCTTGCTTTAGGGCATAATTGATGTTTCCTTTAGGCTAGTTAATTCCTGTATGTGCTTTTCAGAATCTACCTGTAGAACATTTGATAATGATTGCTGTGGGAAGTAGTCATGCTGAATCATGCTCGTTGTCCATTTCAGCCAGTGTATTGCATCTCACTGTGCCTGTGCGTTCCAGTATAAGTTTCTTGGTTTAATACATAATACTTTGATAGCCGTGGTGTTCAGTGCAATTGCGGGAGATGATGGAATTATTAAAAGAGTACTGTGAACTTTGAAATCATACAGGTGCTTAGAGACACTGGCAATATGGTAATTAGGAGTACTTTACTGACTGTTTAAATTCCTCTACCTTTTATTTACTGACACCTTTAATGTAAAATTGCAATCTAGAGCTACAAATGTTATGTAGTGTTACTTAATGCCTTACGCTGACTACAGAAGTTCAGATCCACGCTCCACGTTTGCTCTCTTGGTACTACGGAGGAGAAACAAATGCAGTGCAGTACCAAACACAAGGACATGCACCAGCAAATTTGTATTGCGGTCGTAAAAGCAGCAGCAGTGTATTGTACATGCGGCAAGTAACAACATATACAAGTCCACTTTGAACTCCATCTGCTCTGGACATCCTACACTCAAACTAGGTAGCTTAAAGATGTACCCTCAGATGGCCTAAGCAGATCTGCGCTGCGTGCTGCAGATCTCTCTCTGTCTAGCATTTCCACCTCCTTGACTGGTAGGTAGCCAGTTGGAGAGCACTGCCAGCCTGCTGATTTATGTCATCCCCGGGTTGCTTCAAGTTACTGTGGGACACGCTTAGAATAAGCTGTACAATGGAATAAGCAGCTTATTTGTCAAGTCATACAAACATTTTATGGTCTCTTTTTATGCAGTGTGAAGTATTTTACAAAAGTGTAGGTAAGCAGATACTCAGCTAAAGGAGATTCTTCTGCCTTCCCCTGCTGCTGCCAGTTACATGCATCTCCTTAACCTTGGTTAGGATGGGGGAAGCAATCTCCCGCTGTAGTTCTCCTCTACTCCTAGTGCCTGGCTCCATGGAATAGAGTATCTAAGCTCCTGCCACAGACTGTTTTGTACACATGGGTGCAAAAAGGCAGGTTCGTGGGAGGAACGCAGAATTGGTGGCGTACTGAGTCGCTGAACACATGTTGGTTGCTTCAAGGCTGTAGAAGGCAACACATACAAATGTTAATTCATGGTGTTGATATGAATGCTCTCCTCTTTAAAGAAGCCTTGGGATGCCCTTAGCCATGTGGTTGTCATGTAACAACACATGGCCCTTTTTATCTTCTTGATTAGTACTACAGTTAATTGGCAGAGTTGGAGAATATTTCACTTGAATTTCAGACATGTCCTCCTTTCCTCACTTTTTCATTTCAATAGTTTCTGTCTGTCTCACTAAGGCCGTTCACGATAATGTAGTTCTTGCTTTTGCAACTTTTCACCCTTAGTAGAAGTTGCCACAACGAGACTTTTGTTCTGTCATTGGAGAATTTCTTATTGTCATAGTAACTAAATATGAATAATGCAGCTATTAGTATTTTCAGATACAGAAGGGTACCTGACACAGCTGAAAGCAAGCTGATGCTTTTCACCACAATTTGGGGAACAACATATTTGTTGAGATAGTATTCAACTTGCCATCTGTCTGGAAAGGGAAAGGAGCGTTTTGACATGACATGAACTGACATGAGTTCGCTGAGTCTTAGCCTGATCCACCAGGTACTCCGTTAGGCGATGAAACCTAGAGTTTTTGCAGACAGAGGAGGAGATATGAGATCAGCGGCATCTAGGACAACGCCAAGTACCTACTGCTACTGCAGAGCAGATAGTGCTGCAAATAAGGGCTGGTGCAGAGCAGCGTGGATGGCTCAAGCCAGCCCAAGGATTTTGAGGTGGTTGGTTGACAAGGACAGAGGGGTGTTTGGCATCCTGGGCTGTATTCGCCTTGGGTCAGTCTTAACTACCTTCTTAATTTGAGCTCAGATTTAGCTCTAAATCTGCCTAGATTTAAACACAAAACCCAGAACTGCTCAACTGATTTTTCATTTTAATACGGCTGTCTCTGTTGCTGTTCTTTTCTGAAAGTGAACAAAACAGGTGTGGTTAAAATTGAGTTGCCAGCTCACTTATTTGGGATTGTTGTTTTCATTGCAAGCTCAGGGAAAAAAAAAAAAAGGTAGGGTTGGAAACTGTTCTAAGCTGTCAGCTCAGATCGAGTACGGTCTGTGCGGCTCAGTGCAGCATACAGTGTTTACTGCAGACAAAAGAGAGGCAAGTATTGTTATTTCTTGCTGCACCTTTTTCTGTGAAACCTGAAGAGAAGGCTGGGAGGATTTTGATTTTGTTTCAGTTTTTGTAAAAGACGTTTCATGTTTCCCAGGGTTATGTTCGCAACGAGCCAGGTGTCAGCAGAAGCCAGACCAGAACTCAGCCCTACTTTTCCCAACGCCTTATGGTGCCCTAGGAGCCTGGCAGGAAAGTCTGTCATCCATCCTTATCCCATCCTATTTTGCCACCATTTCCCCTAAACAGTAACCCAGCAAAGTCCTGCCCCACGCTGGTCTCGGCTGCAGGCTGTTCAGTCGGCACTGATAATTAGACTTTGAGATAAGCCATCTGCTTGCTGGCCCTCGGTGGTCTGTGGGCTTGGCACTGAGCTGCGGAGGCCAGTGACAGGTCTGCTGCAGGAGAGGCCTGGCAGTGACACAGCAGCTGCTCGCCGAGATACCGAGCGCTCTTGCAATTGAGCACCTACGTGCTGGGGTTTTTAAAATGTCACTGGCCAGGAGGAACAAACAGCGTTCTGGTAAACGGCGTTTTCTGTCTCTCCGAAGCTCTGGAAAGTAAAGGGAAGGGAACCGTCTGCACTAATGAAGGAGAGGCAGGGTGGGAGGGCAGAGAGGGCTGAATTCGGTAATGAATTCATGATTTCATCATGCTTTTGAGCATCTGAGCAGGGAAGGGAAGACATGTTTTGCCCAAGTTAATTCTGGCTGATTATAAATGGAGGAGGGCAGGGAGAAACCTGCTTCTTGGATGTTGTTTGTTCTGGGGTTTTGGCAGTCTTGCCCCCCATCATACAGATCAGCAATATGTGAAGCTCTATTTGCAATGGGATAGATAGCTCAAGTTAACACCTTATTAGGGGTTTAAAAGTACTATGCATCTGTAGCAGGCTCTACACTGTGATTGAGACACCTGCTTACCCCTAGAGTCACTTCCACATCTTCCTTTTGTTCCTCCTCTTGCCCCATCGTTTGGCTAGAAATCCCTCCCTTACTGCAGGCTCCTTTCTGCTGTGACGCTGACATGGGAGTGCAAAAGCTTAATCATAATTACTATTCATTATTATTAAAGCCCCGATCTAGTCCAGTTCTTATTGGTGAACAAATAGGCTGGGTTTTTTCCTCTTTTTTCCTGTTGTGCAGCGAGCATCTTGTGTGAACAGAGAGGGGTAAATGTTTTATTTCTTTTCTTTCCAAAAGTGAGCGGAAGCTTAGCTCAAATCAGCCTCTTTCTGCCTGGCTAGATTAACAGCAGGATAGCTGCAATTTTTGTTTTATTGGGCAGGAAACTTCTTGCTTGTAAGGGTAATCCCATGAATTCCAGCTCTGTGGGTCAGCTGGCTTCAAGGACATCCCGGAGGGTGTAATGGCCTCATTCTGGACCTAGGAAGAAATAGAAGTCTTTCTATTCACTTAATGGACAGAAACTTAAATCCTAATACGTAGAGGCTGATTCCATTTAGTTTTCTAGTGATGAGGTAAAATTGTCAACAATTGCAAAGAGAGGACTAGGTGCCCACCTCTCCCTTCAAAATAAGGAAACACAAGTGTTGGTATTTTCAGTACTTGGGAGGATTCTGCAGCGATGGAAGCCGTAGCAGATGCAGCAGTGACTGCCCTGTGTAGTGTGGGGGCAGTGTGGCATGAGCAAGTGCCGATCCATCGATTTAATTACAGCTGGGGTCTGATATCCCAATCAGCAGCTTGCCTTTCTGCCTTCCCTCCTGGACGAGATGACACTGGTAGGAAGAGAGGAGAGAGACTCGGGAATAAGCAAAGGATAACAGGGCAAAGAAAAAAAATGAAGGACTATCAGTGGAAACCACATCAGATTAACAAACTTTAATTACATTTAATTTTAATCCTTAACATTTATCTAAAAGGTGATTGAGGGAAGGTTTATTAGGATTCTGTGTCCCTATAGCCCTTCTTTGAAAGAACACTGAACAAGATGATTGCTTGCGTCTCTAATTAGAAGTTTTTCCCCTCTTGATCACCTAAAGTCAAATTCATTTACTCTGCTTGAAACAAGGATTTAATTTGATTTTTTTTTTTTTGCATCAAAAGATGTCTCTCAAACTTGATACAGAACCACAGCCTGCTAATCAAGACAGAACCCATTACCAGCCCAGTTTTATGAATATTCACATCAGAGGGCAGCACCAACCTCATTAGGAAGGGTGTTGCAATCATTATTAAACTGTTGGAGTCCATTATGATTCAGAGTGCTGTAATGATGACTGATACCCACTGAGGGCAGCTGAGAAGAATACCAGAGCATAATGACCTCACTTTTTTTTTTTGTAAGCCTATAGGGCTTTTAAAGGCTTTCAGCTTATGTAGTTTGTATTCTTTTCATCAAGTGCATGAAAGTGGTCTTAATATCCCTGATTCTCTTGCACAAGTGGTGTGAAGAGAAACACAAGAGCAATTAGGGAACTTGGAGGTTGTGTTTGGGTGATGTGGTAAGTCAGTAATACTAATAATTCTTTCAGATCTTAGGTCTCCATTAATGAGTTGTTTCTTGTCAGTTAGACTAAAAGCTCAAAATTTATAAGCTGGATCAAGCCCCTTCTGTTCCTTCCTTGTAAAATGAGAAGACGGTACTGCTGTTAAACCTGAGTTTGATCATTCGGGCAGCAGAACTGCTGTAGTTAATGGACCGTCAGCACTGTCAGCATAAGCCCTTTCTCCACTCTCCTTTTGCTTGCCTGCTCCAAGAATAAAATCCACTTGAGGTTAAACGTTACTGCAAACAATTTGCTACCCCTGTCTTGCTTTCTTCATATCCCTGCTTTATTCAGGCACAGTGAAAGGAGGTTAGCCCGAACTCTCCAATTTGCAATCCCAATCCTGCCTTGGTTATATGCACATACATTAATTTTGTGCAAATTAACGTAGTATTGGTGGATTTTTTTTTTTTTTTGCATTTACAATAATCTGGAGAATGTGTATAGCTGTTAGTATCTCAGCCTTCATGTAATGATGAAGTAACTATACCTAGCCAAAGAAATTTGTACAGTTCTTGCGGTCTCCAGTAGTTGAGAGAGATGTCTGCTGCTTTTTTGTGTCCTCAAGACGATTTACTGTCTTCTTTTAATGATTCCCCTCTGTTCTTCTTGCATCCTAGAGATCATCTTTCAACCCAGAAAGAAGCTCTCTTTGGAGTCCTTTGGGATTGTTCTTTGCTTAGCCCTGAAGGGTGCTAAAAAAGTTGTGGAGGGTGCATGTGCCACCTCTGTTTCTCCTGCAGGTTGGGACTGGAACCTGGCTGTCACTTGTAACATTGCAGTCTCAGTGCATCTGTTTTAACGTGGTTTTAATTGACATTTCTTACTAAAATGTTCTTTTTATAAATTTGCAAGAGACTTAATGCAACTGGTGAGGCTGATTGTAAATTATTCTGTGATAACGATGCTATAAAAAGGAGGCATTATGGGAAACTAATTGTAAATTTTAAGCAAGACAGCTATGTGCCACCAAAGAGCTTCCCTTTCTTTGTTGTTCTTCCAGCTTGGCTTCTGCACTAACTTGTGTGAGATCTCTCTAACTTGAGAGCTCTCACTTCTTCAGCTACCATCTCGTGAAATGTGAATGAACGTGTCCTAGTTGGCTGAAGCATAGTTGTTATAGCTGTTCACAGCAAAAGTAATAACTGTCTGTAGGATAGAAGAGGAAGGAGCTTCAACTAACTGCAATGTTAATTAAATCTAGTGAGGGGAGTGGAATGTAAGGGGTCTTGTAATAAGCAGGGCAGAATCTGCCTTTGATTAATGATATTGCCAAGTGGATTAATTAGAAGATTAACTCAAATACTACCTAAAGGGGTATGTGGAGAAGAATGTCTAGCATTTCAACAAGAGAAACTGCAGCAGGCATCTTAACAAAGATTGGGACACATCTTTACAGTGATTTGGCAGAAATACCAAGTTGTGAAGAAGCCTGCCTCTGGCAGCAGAGAACATCTCCTAATTAGACTGTTTACATAACACTTGTTGGCAGGAGAGCATATCTTATTTAGGATCTTTGGGGATGCCCCTCAAGTAAACCTCTCCAAGGTGAGTATATAGACGAAGCCATTACGTTGTTGTCGAGCCCTGATTCACCCCAGTTTCCAGATTTTATTGCTGGTAGCATCTACTATTTATCCAGTAACAGTTGTGTTCAGCAAAGACCGTCTCTTTTCTGAGGTAAATGTGCACCTTGTGGGAGGCAGATTTTGGGCAAACAGTCACTGGGTGACAAAATGATTGTCACCACTTCCCATGTGAAACTTCATGTTTTGCTGACTGATTCAAGGTCACCTTCTCAGGTTGATGTATTCCTTCAGTATACATGGCAATAAGTGGAAAAGCTGCAGTTCAGGCCTTCCATTTCTTTTAGAATTATGATTTACTTCTAAAGCAAGTGTAGAAAGCTCATCAGAACTTCACTTGAGAAACAACCATTTCTTTTAAACAGGGAATTTCCCTTGCCCTGGATTACATTGCATGTGTCCTTTTAAACAGCTTTATTTCAAATAAGTCTATCTTAATTGATCCCCTGAGAGGTTCCCTGCTGCACCAGCTCTTGCTTATTAATGCGTTTTACTATTAATGAAGATATGTAAATACCAAGTTGTTTAAAAAAGGGCTTCATCTCCATTATTGCACAATAGGCCTACCATTCCTGCAGATATTTGCTGATGTTAGTTAACAACAATGCCTGTTCCTAATGATCTCTCCCTGCAAAATAACTTGTGATGCATTTCATGGAACTGAACTAGAAGCAATATACCAGCTCTAGTAGGGATATCCAGTGCATCGAGGGAAAACAGAGTTTGCTGTTCCCTCAAGGCTTAAATTTTCAGGAGGCGCTAAAGATGCTAGCTTCCCACCTGCATTGACTTTTGATAGTATTTGAGTACTTGACTCTTATTTTCCTTTAAAAATCACCACTTAGGTGTTTTGTGAATCCTGAAATTGTTAGAGAAATTTTGTTGTTATACACCTCTGAAACTTGAATTACTCACTTTTATTTTTTTGTCATTCTGAGTACAGCTGCCATTTACAGCAACTCATTTTGTTTGGCCATTGACAGACCCATATAAACCCCTAGCCAGAAGAGTGAGGAAGAGTAGAGGAAATGCGCCCACCTTCTGAGACATGATATATGTAAGACAAATGACAGAAGAGTCTGTCAAAGCAGGTGGAATTAAAGCAGTGGCACAGTAAGTATAAAGACTGAAACAGTTTTGTTAACATCCCTTCAGTATCCATCCCAATTGGTCCTTCTTGTAGCTTGTCTAGTTTTCTCTGTGTTGGGCATCAGAGGATGACTAATATGCTGCTATTCAGAAAAATGGGGGGTTATTGGCAGTAGTCATCTTATGCAGCAGTAATGCTATTTTTAAATTATAACATGTATTTTGCACATCAAACCATGCTGATTTCACTGCACCTTTTTGATTATTTTCCACAGAAAGTACAGTAGCCTTATCCCTCCTCTGATAGTTGGTGTTAAGTTATTGTTGCTCTACTGATATCTAACCTGATGTTTTCAGGAGCACGAGACATCTGTTTCTCATGTTGGTTTTAGTGGGATCTGTGCTGTACTTAGGAGGAATGGGTCACTTTAGGGGTCCAAATGTATTGCTTGGAGTTCAGCTTTTGGCACCTAGCTTTGGCAGTTGTTAAGATCTCATGAGACGTACAGTGAGAAGTTTGTCCCTACTTAAACAGATTAATATTTAGCCAGGAATTTTCAAGGGGCATGGTTATGTCCAAAACCTGCAGGGGAGATGGGAGTGCAACTCTGTCTGTCTCCTTCAACCAATTGCAAGGACTATGTGACAGTTGGAATTTGGGACCGTGTGTCCCTGAAGCACTCAAAAAACCAGTCCAGCACATTGCCCTTCTGTTTCCTCTACCAAACAAGTGAGTCTTCTTTGGGATTTCACAAGCAAAAGGTGTCCAGACACTAGACTCTAGAAATGGGCCATGTTTTCCTTTGTTTCTATGAAGTGACGATTCTCTTTCGGCTCACCTGTAAACCCAGTTAAGTAGGAGGAGGCTGGTATGTGGTATCCTCTCATGTTTATGGGCTCTTCAAGGGATTTGTCAATGGACAATTACTTCTGGACCAGTATTGGCTTTTGGTGTTGCTTTAGATTGAAACAGTGGTTTTTACATCTGCAACTTCAATGTGACTGTTGGAAAATCTGTTCCTGACATGTTCTTTTTGATAAACCTCTTAATACTCATTGTCTTCGGGGATAGGACACATTCCCCACATATAATTAGCCTGTCTCATTTCAGACTTCACAAGAAAACTAAATGAGTACTTTTCCATCATATTGAAGTCATCCTCTTGCTTCCAACCCACACTCCAATTTCGTATGTCAGGTTTCCTCTGTGAAGCCGAAGCTCTGTTCTCAAAGAATAGAAAGGAAGTGCGTAATGAATCAAGAATAGGTTCATTTTATAATGTCTTATGTTTAAATGCACAGCTGGGTATGTTGTTTTAGTACTTGTGTGTATAAGTTTACCGTTTGTGTTATGTGTAACGGCCTCCCCTCTGTTCAGCAGTGTCTGATTCCTTTACCAGAGTGAAGATCTCTAAGGTACGGCACAGAGGAAACTTCAGCCAGCTGGAACTGAAGTAGATTCCTACCTGTGAAAAGGGGCAATGGCACATATTTTTGCCTACCTGTTACGTGGATCTTGACATATGTGTATTTGCCATGCATGTGTGGTGTCAGTTCCTTTAGGATCTACAGTTACCCAAGTGTTGTCAGTTTAATAACCTGCTTTCAGTCACTTAATTTTGCTTACACTGTCAGCCTCAATTCTGACACTTCCTCTCTGCCAAAGGTAAATATTTCTGAGAAATCTCAAGGGGACTTCTCTGAGTAGAAGAGGGGAGAATAAAATGTCTGAAGACAGTGGTAGAGTTTATCAGAACTGTGTAGTATCAGTAGGATTGCACGGGTAAGAAGCTGAAATTTATCATGGAAGTACTTCCATGACAAGAAGTGATTTTGCATCCTCCAATGAAGACTGTCTTGGTGCTTACAGTATAACTCCTTGAAGACCTTTTACCTGATTTATTGTGTGACCTCTGCAAGAAAAGGTGTCCAGCTCTGAAAAAAACATGCAAGACAAATACTTTTGATTTGTAGTCTTTATAGTTCAGTAGAAAAAGGGCTTTCTGGACCTTGCTGTTATATATGGAGTTTTCTTTCTAGCACTTCTTTTTACGGTCTGAGCATGCAATGTTAAAAAAAAACCCCAAGAATGCTGTTCTCCACATATTTTTATGCTCAAAATTCAGGCAGTAACAGCATTAGCACTGCATACACAGCCTTGTTTCTTTTTGTGAGTGTGTTTGTGCATACTATAATCTAAATGTCTTGTTGCCTAGTGCCTCTCAGACAGGTGTGCATTTTTGTACATGCTTTAGATCCCTTGGATAGTACCTTTTACACTCCTTTAATCTTGTCTGTTTTCTGCTCCTCTCACTATTGTTATAGTTTAGAATCTTTATAGATTTTTTTCCTTTCTGTGACTGATCTTGGCATTAAATTCATTATATGCAGGAAGAGTGACATGTAAAGGGTAGTATTGAAGTGAATGTGATTTTCTGAGAGGCACAAGTATTTGGCCAAATTGTTACAACTGTGTAATGTTGGGGCTACAGACCATAAGCTCAAGTTGCACACTTCTTTTTCAAATAACAACCTTGCCTGCGTTAGGTAATTTCCAGAATTACAAGCGCTACAGAAAGGCACTTTTATTGGAAAAATAATGTTGCCAGAATACATGCATTTGCTTCTAATCCTGGAAATTGCCAACATATCTGGAATTTTAATAAAACACCATTTTTATATGTTTAAGAACTATTTTAGGGATGTTACAGGTTTTAAAATATAGCAGTTGCAATTTCCCTTTGCTTCTAGGGCATGCACAGTTGGACTTAAGAGTATTAAGGTGACCTGGTTTTATAGGCCATATGGAAAATAGTACCAATAAAATACCTCAGAACTCTTTAAAATAGCCTAAAATAGAGTAGCATGGTGGATGGTATAAAAATTTTATTTCTATTCTGTTTGAGATGACGAATATAATTTGTTTGCCACCTATTTAAATCTTTTCATCACACTATGCTACCTTGTATTTGTTTGGTTCAAAACCTTTAGAAACTCCTGGCTTGAATGCAAGCAGTGGATAGTGAAGAGAGATTATGGGTGATGAATGGATTGAGACCTTCCCTGAGGAGAAGGACTTAGGGATACTGGTAGATGAAAAATTAAATATGAGCCAGCAATGTGTGCTTGGAACCCAGAAAGCCAATCACACCCTGGGTGCATAAAAAGCGGCGTGACCAGCAGGTCGAGGGAGGGGATTCTCCCCCTCTGCTCCGCTCTCGTGAGACCCCACCTGCAGTACTGTGTTCAGCTCTGGGCCCCCAACGTAAGAAGGACATGGATCTCTTGGAGCGAGTCCAGAGGAGGGCCACAAAGATGATCAGCGGGCTGGAGCACCTCTCCTATGAAGACAGGCTGAGAGAGTTGGGGTTGTTCAGCCTGGAGAAGAGAAGGCTCCCGAGAGACCTTATTGTGGCCCTTCAAAATGTTAAAGTGGGCTTATAAGAAAGATGGAGGAAGACTTTTTACCAAGGTCTGTAATGACAGGACAAGGGGTACTGGTCTTAAACTAAAATAGGGTAGATATACATTAGATATAAGGAAGAAATTCTTAACGGTGAGGGTGGTGAGACACTGGAAGAAGTTGCCTAGAGAGGCTGTGGATGCCCCATCCCTGGCAGTGTTGAAGGCCAGGTTGGATGGGGCTTTGAGCAACCTGATGTATTCAAATATGTCCCTTCCCATGGCAGGAGGGGTAGACTAGATGATCTTGAAGGTCCCTTCCAACCCGAACCGTTCTATGATTACACCCAAGGCTCCACCGTGCGATTAGTTAAATGTCTTCTGCATCCACCGAAGGTGGAGGAGTTGGCAGCTGGGCAGTTAGGACTCCTGTTCTTGGGAGCTGTGCTCTTTTAGAGGAAAATCTTTCAGAGACATTGCATCCTGGTGCGTTCTCTACCTTTAAGGATTGTCTCATGGATTATTCAGTTTAGTTACACAGAAGTAATGCTCGAGTTAGGATAATGCAAGCAGTGGTGACACAGTGCCGTTTTGGAGTATTTTGACATGACAGGAGAACAGACAGCTGTTTAATACGTGTTTCTAATTGATGTGTACTGCAATAGCTAAAACTTCTCAGTCTGTTCAGCGAAGGGTAAGTCCTGATGATGTTCATGTATTTTGTTTGTGAAGAAGGGAACATCTGAAAACGGTTCAAATTATGTTTAATATTGATGGTGAAGGAAGACTATAACAACACCAAACATGACCTAAAATTCAACCAATTTAAAAAAAGAAGCTATCATTTCTTCATGTGATTTTTCATTCCTGTCTTCAGCAGAGAATGTAGGGGAGGTGGAAGGTGGCAGGTTTTAGTTGACACATTGACATCATCTAATAGGCTCAATTGCAGTGAGAGAAAAGTCAAGCTAACTGGGAACCTCTGTTATTACTCTTGCATCAGTAAGTGTACACAGATGTGCAGGTGGGAGGTTATGGCTCTTCTGTTAGCAAAGCTCCAACAGTCGAGTTTGCACCTCACAATTCAGGCAGAAAACTAATTTCCAGCAATAGTGGGATTTCAAATTAGAATAACGAGCATGTGAAAGGACATGTCACTAAGCTTTTACATAATTGAATAGTTCAACTTCACTTGTAGAGCACATCTACTGGGGCAGTGTGTCTAGTAGAGGCACACTAGAAGAGTCCTGTGTAAGGTTAGAAGAGGGTGCGTGAGACCACTAAGGACACATTTGGTTTTGTTCTCTTTAACTCAAGTATTGTATGGATGGTTTAGTCAGCTAGAGAAGATGAATCTAAAGGGGCCACTTACCTCAGTAAGACCAGGTATCTCAGGAACAGAGGGTTCATGTGAAAAACTGATACTTACTGTGGATCTTATCCTGAAAACAGAGATATAAAGGCAACTTTTCCTGCAAATCATGAAGTCCCAGCATTTTAGTCTAATATAATGGATCAGATTAGCAAATACGGCTGCTCCTACATTAACTAAAATGAAGGGGTGTGAAGGATGACAAATTGGATTAAAATGCAGAAATGTTTAAGTGTAACTGATAACCTTGTTGGTACACATGCCCTTGCACTTCATGTAGCTAACAGGGGAAGCCCAATTGTCATTGAGAGTGGAAATTTGCATGGGGAGAGAAAGGCTGGTGGCTGGTTTGGGATTTTTTTTTTTAAAGGAACACACCAGAACGGTGCGTGTCTACCAAGTGCCTATTTGTTTCTAGCGGATTTCAGAGAAACGCAGTGTGCTACATCAAAGACAACTGGAGGAGTGGCTGGGAAGGATTGTCTCCCTAGTAATGCTGGCTTTTTATGACATTTAGCTACAGCAGAAAACAGATCACAGACCAGAGAGGAAACAGCCTAATGAGAGTATTCAGAGGTGTTGAAATAAAGATAATACTGTCTAGGTGGTGACATAAAAGACAACTTTGTGTCTAGAATGGTAATGAGGATTCTCCCACCTTTTAGGCTCCTGACAGACTTTGAAGTAAAGAGGGGAAGAAATACAGAGGAAGGGGAAGAGTAAGCGGTGGCCAGAAGACAGGGCTGGAGAGATCATAAAATGCTGGAAATGCACCCATTCTGTCCCTTGCCATATGTTGTAAAAAATAAATAAATGGTAAAGTCGTGGTTTTGCCACCTGCAAACTGGCTGGTAGTTAACCCCAAATGAGTGTAGTCTAAATAAAGATCTTAAATAGGCTACGGAAAAGCTTTTTATCAACACCCCTGGCAGACCTTTCCCAGCACTCTTGCAGTAGATCTGTGAAGACCATCACACACACTGTGACGTTTGTAGCTGTCTGCAGGCACTTCCACACTGGTCCCGGTGCCTGCTGAGTGTTCCGCCAGCAGTAGGGCAGGTTTTGTCCTCCCATGAGATCCTGCCCATCTGACCTCCGCTGCCTTGAAGCTCCTGGATGACTTAGCTTACTGTCTTGCAGTGCTTCACTTGCAGCCTTCTGCATCTCTCCCTTGCAGGCATCTTTCGAACATGTCTTTCTATGTGGTAAATTTTGTAAAAGCTGTGGTTCATTCATAGAACACAATTGCTTGGAAGCTGTCATAAATCCCCTCTTTTGGTTAGCAGAATGAAACCTGATAGCTTGACCTAGAAATTAAAAAAAAAAAAAAAGGCACAGAAGGAAAGGGAGAGTTAATGGATTAACTCCACAGAGTAGCTGAGATAAAGGCTCTGCATTTCATTCTGCTGCTGCTATTTCAACAAAGAGAGGGTTTTCTTTAAGTGTCTGATTTAACCCATGTGGATGGATCTCTGCTAGTTGGTGACCCAGGAGAGCAAAGAACTTTCATCTATATCAAAGGAGTGCACAGGTCCTTTTTCTTCCCTTACAAACACGTTAAAAAAGTACAGTTCTGTTTTATTTAGTCAGAATAATGAAATGCAGAAGGTGAGAGGTTAAGAAGAAAGAGGTAAACAACAGAGGGAAAATGTTTTCTGGTTAGCCTAATGGAGAACATGCTTAGAAAAGATGGTGCACATGGCAGGGGCCGCAAGGGGAGATGCCTCTGCACAATAGAAAAAAGTGATGCCAAATGAGCAGAAGGAGCAATTCAGTGACCAAATCTGTCAGATATCTTTTTAAAATAAAATGTACAATTATTATTTGGGTGCTGGAAGTACTTGAGGCTTGTGTGTATTTTGTGGGAGGCTTGTGGTTGGGTCAGTAGTGGTCTAATCTCCGTATTATTCTGAAGGATTCTCAAAAAAGAAAAAAAGAAGTATTTATTTACTGCCTCACAGGTGGCAAAGGTCTGCAGATTTCCTCCAGACAAGCCTGTTTCCCATTAAGTAGATGCTGATCATTGACATTTAACATCTGTGTCCAATAGAGAGCACATAGTTCTCTGAGTGAACTTAGATTTGGGAAGGAGGCAGGGACCTAAAATTGTTTGTGCTCCACTGAGACATTCATATTTACTGATGTCTGAGAGATGCTTAAAGGGTTTGCCTGATAAATTATTCTACTGTCTTGCTCGACTCTGCGGCTGAACATTGGAAAGATAGCATTTTGCCATTAAATGAAAAATACAGGGATAAGAAGATGTCTGTCTCCCTGGTCTGCCTGTGTGATGGCTTTGCTGGCACCATCCATCTTGCAAAGCAGTACACTTGTTTGTGACCTAAGAGATAAACCATGTGTCACAGAGTGTACCCTGCTCCTGTCCAGCTGTAAAATGGTCATTAAAAGAGCTCTGACCTTTCAGTTTCTTTGTTTATGTAGTTTCTGGTGTGATCTAACAACAGTAAAGTAATAGACGTGGAGTCAGTAGTTCCCCAAATAATTTTCTTCCCTTCACTGAGAAACACTCCCACCCACCAAGAGGCTTACAACACAGTTTGTAATAGACTTTGCATACAATGCTGTATTTCTTAAAAATTCAGTGGTTTCTCTTTGCTTGTGTTTTGACACATTCAGATCTATGAGATACAGTTATTTTTCATTAATCTTTTTTTTCTTTTACCTCCAGAATTTTAAAACTGTAACTTGATTCTTTTGTAACTTATAAACTTGGAAAATATTTTTTTTTCTTTTGAGAACTGTTTTATTCTACCTGTATAATTTTAATCTTTTCAAGTCAAAGGGCAGTTCAGGTACCTGCTCTTTCTTTGCATTTAGACAATGTTTGAGGTGCAGATCTGCCTTTTATCAGAGAACTGAGATGTGACACTCCAGGTGCTTGGCCCTGCAAGTAATACTGATTACCTAGACACGTAGATGTTTTAACTGCTTTGCCTCCCTTAGCAAGCATTTCAGTTAGGATGTCCAGGATCAGCTTCTGCTTATGGTTTCTCTTCTGACTCAGGGTGGGGAGTCTGGCTCTCATCCTGGAGTGAGTGTCCTTACGTTTGTCAATGATCAATTAACAGAAGGTTTTTAAATTCCAGTAATCTACTTGCAGAAATGCACGTTAGGTAGAGAGCTACATTCTCATCCAGAACAACTGGTCTACACAGCTAAAGAGATTGCCTAGTAAGGGATGATCATAGGAAGAATCTGAACAGAATTGCCACCTGAAACAGGGAGCAAGCAAGTCATACATTCAAAAATGGAGGTTTTAGCCTGACACATGTAGTGTAGATGATTCTTTATCTGTACATTGGCAGATTTTCCAAATCATGACATAGCTTAAGCTGGGACTTTTTCTTGTGCCGTGACATGTTGCCCTACACTTGTCAAGCAGAACATAAAACCTCAGAATATTAGAGTACAGACATGGAAAAATTAAATAATACATTTATAATCTTATCCCATGTCATAATACCCAGTGTCTGTATTGCACGCTTTGCGACAGCCTTATGACTGAAGAATAAATTTTGCACTTCACTTGGCTGATAATGCACGCTTCTTGATCCTGAAGTAAGAGTGAAGGCTTGAGGCAAAAGATGTCAGTTCTGTAATAGTAGTTAAAATATATATACACCTAAAAGAATTGCAGTTAGACATTCGAGACCTTCACTTGTGGTCTGTGGACAAGATAGAGTCTTACCATGAAAAGAAATGCAATTTAGGAATGTGAGACCCCAGACATGGGTGAGAATGAAATCTATTCATAGCCTTTGCACCCAAATTCTGAGGTTGCCATAATAATGAGATGATACAATTGCAAATCTTAAATATATTAAAAAATAAGAATGCATATCATTTATGGTGTTGTTTTTAATGATTGCACACCCAAGCTGTTTGGTTTTTTTATTTATTTATACTCCAGATGAGATTCTCTTCTCATCACATAACTCTGGGAGATTAAGCTTAATACATAATGCTAATATTGCAAGCTTTGTGACAAAATCCAAAATATTGGCAATGTTATGGGTAGAAGATTACGTTGCTTCAGATTATAAACATAATGAATTTGCAAGACCTGTGGTGGCTTTCAAGTAATCTTTTGTTGTTCTGGTTTTTTTGAAGGAGGTGTATGAAAATGAACTGAGAGCAAACAGCATGTAGAATGGCACAGGAGGGAGTTTTTCATCACTGTTGTATTTATCATTTAGCACAACCCTGAGCTCTGTCAGACTTAAATGGCAAGCTCATTGTTAATTTCAAAGTTCAAAGTGTTCTTTAATCTTTCCCTTATTTTGCTCACTCATAAATAGCATTATGGTTTTCAGTGCCTCATTCCCAGGTTCTCACCAGTATTATCAGGTTGTCCTTGACAGGTGGGAAAATCCATCTTGCTAAAGGAGCTGTGTGATTCAAGAGGTCAGAGCATTGTCTGTCTCTGGAAACAAGGTCCATAAAATACTGCTTAACAAAGGGGACTATTTGCAATGTGGAGCCTCAACATATATCTGGTAAGTGCCTGGACATCAGAGCTGAAGAAAGAAATGAAAATAAAGAAAATAAATACCCAGCAGTACTAAATACTTGCCAATACACTGAGGAGAAGAAATAAATCCATAAAAGGAGCCACTTTTTCTTTTTATTAAGGAGTTTTCTTAACAAGGATTATTTCTTTCTTTTTGAAATGTGCTCATGGTGTTTTCACTTCCTAGCTAAATGGAAAGAGGAACATTTTGTGAGAGGCTCTTGCATTCATCCCTCCTTCCCTTACAGCTTTCATGCTAATAAGCTGCACAGATCCCAGAAGCAGTTTTCTGTGTGGCTATGGCAGGTCTGTTAGTAGATTAAATGGTCAAGGCGGATTTATAAAGGGATTTAGTATGTTTGGAGCTTGTGAGAGATTTTGAGTTTAAAACCTACTAAGGTTGATTATTCCCAGAGGAGATAAAGGTTTGGCAAAAATGAGGGACATTTCCCTTTCTAAACTACCTGTCTTGATCTCTCAAAATCTAATATAGGTGAAAGAGAAAGGTAGTAATGACCTTTTCAATCCTGAAAATGCAATCAGGCTGGCTAGCTTTGGTGATAATTCAGCAATTCTGTCTAGGAAGTGGGTCCAGAGCCCTGACTCCATGTAGACCTATGAATGTTTGGCTGGATTCCAGTCTAAATTATATTCAGATTGGTAAACTAGAAATGAAAATTTCCATTGCTAATATGCTGAGCTGGCCAGCTCCCTTTATTATTTAATGGTGTGGTGCCCTATTGACCAAGTCCCTGTCAAACTTGAATGAATGCTCACAAAAGATGTTACATCACCCCCTTCTCAGAAGCCACTGGAAGTTCGTGATGCCTGTCTGTCTTTCAACTCATATTCTTACTCCTCCACACAGAGGTTCACAAGTGTATAATCTCTTTGTCATTGTACTAAAAAATACTTGAAGCAGCTTTAATGATTTTCTGCTTCATATTGGCTGTATTAGACATGCATTTTCCAAATGGCAACCGTAGGACTGAAACTGTTGTTTTTTTCATGGGATCAGTATAGGTTACTATTGTTGGTGCTATTTTGCAGATGCATTTTTTGTGAACTTTGGCTTATTTTTTGTTAATACACAATACCAAAAGGCAAAGGTAGCTTCTCAGCAATGGATAATTCTCCTAACTTTTAAGGGCACAGGGAAGAAAACACTCAGTACAGTCATTGTGCCACTCTGGCTGATGCCATACTTTCAGCAGTGGTGGTTCAGTTCCCTGCTACCCATCACCGTGCCTCCCGAAAGCGGGAGAACCAAATACACACATGTATTCTGGACGTGTATTCTGGAATGTCAGCCTCAAGAAGGCCAGGGATTAAATAACTGATTTAATTCAATATTAGGAATGCTTATGGATTCTCATCAAAGGTTGTCTATTCTGCCTTCATATGAGCAGCCACAATCAGCAGCATAAAAGCTTGTTTAAAAAAAGACAACAATAGAAAAGTGAGATTCCCCTGATGATGCATCTGTAGGAGGGTCACATGTACTGGAAGGCACAGGGAGGCTGAAGAGATCTTCTCGACCTTCTGAAAGATGCAACGGCATTAATTTAGTCTGTTATGTATGATGTACCAGTCTATGCAAGCAGGTGCAGGCAGACTCACTGCTGAAAAGAGCTGCTGATAAAACACTCATCAGTTTTTCATGTGTCAGTTATATTTACAAATGGCCTTAATTTCCCTTGGCTGTGTGACCTGGCCCGTATTCCAAGGTCTGAGGACGCAGGGCCACTTGAGGCTGCTTTCCTCGGCACCTTTGTGTTTTAGGAGTCGCGGAAAATGGAAGAGCTGTTCTAGCCATTTATCTTTCTGCCATGTCAGCAGCCGTTCAACTCCCACTCGTATCCCGGCTCCCTCCCCCTTTTGGTGCTGCCCACCTGCATGGGGCAGTGCAGGGGGAATCCAGTGGGAACCGAGGGGAAGGGGGGCAAGCAAAGAGGTTCCGGCTGGAAACTGCAGAAGGAGGTGTGGTACTTTTGATGGAGCAAACCAGCGGGGACGTGGAGAGTTCTCGGGAATACTGCCTGGATTCTGCAGAGGGTTGGACATGGGACTGTTAGACTAGTTTGTTGCTTCTAGGCTGCCTTTATGTTGATAAGGCCTATGTATTTTTTTCCTGATCTTGAGATTCTCCAGAAGATCATTCATCTCATTTATGTATGTAGCTGGCTTCTACTTTGATTAATTGTACTTTGAAGAGGGGGCTGAACTGTTACCCTCCTGAGGTCCCTTCCAGCCTGAACGATTCCTGGTTCTGTGGTTCCGTGGTGCAGGCTGCCAATTCCGCTCCAGCCTTGCCTCTCTGCGGTCAGCAGCTTTGCCCGCAGCATTAACTTGCTTGCGTTATCTGGGGGCACCAGCTGGAGTCACTTGGAAATGCTGTCTTTATGAAATAAGTCATGAGGTGTTTTGTTTCTTAGCATGAATTTAGTTTTCTAGGGCAGTGGCCATTTCCAAAGTGATGTCCATTTGTCTTTCATGCAGAAGTTCTTCACCTGAGACTTCATATGGTTTATGATGATTATTTCTGGGTTTGGAAGGTACAGTCATAACAGTTCTTCAGGCCCCGTACTAGCTTTGCTCTAGCATAAATTTTGTGGTGCTTTTTGGGTTTTTTTATTTTGAAAGAAAAATTCTGAAATCCTCAGGCTTCCATGTTGTGATGAAATATAATTGTTCTCAAAAGCACAGATTATAATGTGGAAAAGAAGCCAACTCCTGAGAATGCTTTTGGTTGAAAGCAAATTCATACTACTGCATGTAATCTTGTCTCAATTTACATAAGGTCGCTGTTCTATCAGTAGATGCTGCATTACCTTGTCACAAACTCAGGAGATGATATGGTTTATATGAAATGGAGCAGGTTTTATTTGTTGTTGTTGCTGGGTTTGGGGCTTTTGCATTTTTGTTCGTGGCTTTGTTTGTTTTAAGTAAGCACTTCATACAGACGGCAAACTGGGTTTACAGTGTTTTCTTATTAAGGACAGCTATACTGCCGTCTGTTCTCGGCTTTTATGTTAAATACACTGACAACTGTGAAGCAGATTCCCTGTTTTCAGGAGGTGAAGCTCAGCTGTGGGCTGTACTAAAACCATGCTGGTTAGTTCTACCGTGTAGATATGTAATTATATGTATACAGTTGTGTATGCACATAGCTGTTTGTAACCAGAATGGTTCTCCTACAAGGAAAGATTTGCTGATAGAACTGCTTTCAGAAGGAGCCCAAAGAATTTCTGCTTTCTGTGATAAAGCAATTCGTAAACTTCACTGAGTATTTTAGCTGTGATTTGACTCTGGTAAGATAATGTCTCCAGTCAGCTTTGCCTCTGACAGAAGTCATTTCTGCCCCCAAACATTAGTTCCCTGGCTCACCTCTTTTGTCAGCGTAAACATTTGCTCAGCTTTATGGTAAATCAGACTGGGGAGCTGACATGGGGATTTTGGCCGGGGCAGCCCAAGGGTGATAAAAAGAGGCTGGGGTAGGAAGGGTAGGGCTGCTTTCAGCAGCAATGTCAGCTTACGGCAGCTTTACCCCTTCCTGATAGTGCAGCCGGAGGCTCTGGGAATTTTCAGAGAGGAAGTATCAGTCATTTCCTGAAACCGAGTTTTGCAAACCAGAATAGACTCGATGTGGTGTGTGTTGGATAAGAAAACTTACCCAAATCCAAGGAAGCAGTTTCCACTTGGTAATACCCTGGATGGATGAAGTGCATGCTTGACCTTTTAAATTGTCCTGTGCATGTTTGCCTTCCATGTGTGTGTGCGCCTGCTTCAACGCCAGGAGATTATAAACTTATCTTGTTTTAGGCTCTTTAGTTCTGCTCTGAATCATGTCATCCATGGGCATGACACGGCTGTAATTCCGTCGGGGGGCGTGAAGAATATCAAGCCGTTGGCCTAGGGAGAGTCTCCAGATTCACTAGTCAGCTGTCAGGTAACCAGTCTGGGAGGAACTGAGGAACCATGTCCTGGCAATTGCTTGTTATGAGGATAATGATTATGTTCAAGAGGATAGAATATACATAAAATGACAGCGAGAGAACTCTTTCCGCTTTACTTGTAAAGATGTTGGATTGCAGCTGGAAGGAAGTGATAAGGAACATAGCGGAGCTGGAAATGAGCAGTTACCATCTTGCTTTCTTTCAAGTGTGTCGTGCCCTCTTGGGACATCAGGGAGCTTTCTGGTTTGTAAAGGCCAGCAAATGGCTGATTAGTGAACAGAAAGGAGCTGTAAATCCTTCTGAAAACATACTTTGCATTTTTATTAAGTAAAAAGTCCCCTTGAATGATGTATGATCAAATGGTTTTTTTATTTCCTATCAACTAAGTTAATTGATACGACTCGCTGTACAGAAAAGCTTCTCTCCTGCATTTCATTGCTTCATCTTAGTCTGTATTAGCTAGAAAACAGATTCTTCTTACAGACTGGCAGTGACCTTCAGGGCCAATAAATGAGATAAGCAGAAGTGTGTCATTTCATTGTCCTCTGCCCTTTTTCTGCAGCAAATCCAGATGCCCTCTAATGATGCCCACCAATATAGCACAGAACATTTGCTTGTTCGGTGCTTCTGAACTGAGGAGAGCCTTAGAAAGCCAAATTTAACTTCATTCAGTGTGAGCTGTCAATACAGTCATGAATATGGTGACCAAAAACAGTGAATATAGCAGAAATAGGTAGCAGCCATAGATGACCACCAGGGCCTTTACGACAGCTTTTCATGCTATCAACTTAGTTTGAGGTAAGGAAGTAAACTGGAGTGGGGTTTCAGAGCTACCAGGGGAACCTGAAGCAAAATCCATGGAGAAGTGGTCCTGACAGACTCTGGGAGCGTGCTGTCCTGCCCTTATTCTTCACTGTGAATCGTTTTGAAAACCTTTGCAATTTTCAAGGGAAATAATGTAACCAGCGAGAGAGCAGTCAGTCTGGATCTGGGTTTTTCTTATATGGTTGCTTTAACAAAATATATATCTTCATTAATAAAATTACAAGTGTAATTAATTTTACTGAATGCCTTTTATTGGAATGAAGATAGTCCTGTGGAGAAAATACATGGAACTAATGAACCTGAGTTTTTTTAAGCATCTGGAGTTGAGGTAATGTTTAATTTCAGTGCAGAGAGCAAAAATAATTTCAGTTCAATTAATTCTCTGTTTTCTAGACTGTACCTTTAAAATTCTTTGCAGCTGGTAAAAGAGAAAAAGACTTCTTTGCCTTATCTTTCCTTTTGCTTTCTTTGCTTTAGCTGAATTTGGGAGGCTGAGGGTTGCTCCAGTGGCAAGTGATTAGCTCGTCCCTGTGCTTTTTTTTATCATTACTTGACTGTCATTTTCAATCGTCTTCCCTTATTCTTTTTTATGTAACATCTCATATGCATTTCTTCTATCATCTGGGCATCCTCTGCCTCTTTTTTTGTTTACCAATTCCTTTGCTTTTCTTACAGGTATGCTTATTACTACCCTGTGCTGACTGGAGTCATAAGGATGCATATTGCTTAGTTTTCCATGTGCTTAGAGACACTTGCCTAGCACCTTATTAAATAGTGTGAGACTATTCCTTGCAGATGGACTACATGCTAACTTTTCGAAAGGTCTCTGTGCTCAACTGGTACAATCATCATCAACAGACTGAAGGAATCTGCTTTGGAACATGTCAGCACATCCTTACTTTGCTTTGTGTTAACTGACTAGTTTTATCTCCTTCCTCTGGATTTGATGACTGACATGCTACAAAATGCCTCTCCTGTCTCTAATTCTTTTTCTTTTCCTATCTGGGTATGCTGGGATACAGAAGAGATTCAGTATGCGATAGGGTTATGTTAGTGCTTTACCTGCGTAAAACTGAGCTGTTCTTTAAACTGAATCACTGCACTCAAATGTTGTTTTTTGCTGTGCCCCAAAGCTGTGTATCTGGGCCTGCTTTTTTTGTTTTGTTTTGTTTTGGATTTTCAATCCATGGCACAATGGGTAGGATAGCCTATTTGTTTTACTTTCTCAAGACAGAAGTGTGTGCAACTAACTCCCTGAGACAAGATGCTAGGTCTTACGTTGCATTGAAGGAATTCTGATCTTCAGTTTCAGTTCAGTATACACGACATTACCTTACGTTTTAGTGTACTGAAAAGCAGCAGGGCTGTAAATGTAATAACAAAGACTGTTCTGTTCTCCCACCAACTCTGCTTTGCCCCAAAAGAAAGGAGAAGAGAACGGAAGGAAGAAGCCATAGATCTTTCCAGCAATAAAATTATATTGTTCATCTTGGTTTTAATACTCTGTTAAGGAAAAGATCTGATGATACTGCTGGTTTTGGAGATTTTAATCTGGTAGTCCCTAGGACAGATGAATCTTCACTTGCATTTTTTGGCAGCATGCTTCAGATGTGACCCAGTGAGAAAGAAGTAGCTGGGACTTTGGATTGCCTGTTGAGACAGCTGGAAAAGTGTGGTTGCAAATCCATGATGGTTTGTTTGTGTTTTTTTTTTTCTCTCTGCATGAAAATAAAAGTTATTTCCAATTGGTTCTCATCAATATAAACCCAGAGGAACTAACCTAAAACTTTGTTTCTTCCTTCCTAAAACTTTGTTTCTTCCTTCCCTCTTTTTTTTTGTACTTTGTTCTCATATGCCGCAGCCTACCTCCAGAAGGTACTAACTGTACCTCCAAAACGCTACTTACAGTGCACAATGCCTACAGCTAGGATTGAAAGAAGGAAACCAGGATTTGCAAAATAAAGCCCAATACTGGCAACATCAGCAGATTGATGGTCTGCTCTGCTCCTCCCCTTCCTACTTCTTCTAACCCAACATTGTGTCTTCCTTCAAAACCTGCCTTTGATTAAGTCATCTTCTGTAGTGTTAATAAAATCAGCTGTGGACGCTCAGTGCTACCTGGAAGGAGTGGTAGGTCCATTGAGAGAAGCGCTGGCGGTTCGCCTGGTTCCTCTCTGCTTGGAAGTAGCCTACGCAGAATATCCTCTGGTGAAAGCCAGCATGGTCTGTGGCCCATCCATGGATATAAGCGTCAGTGCACCTGCTCATTATCCAGGTACAGCTGTGATAGGAAATGTGACTTGAAGATAGAGAAGAAAGCTTTGTGGGAGACCAGGGAGACCATGCTGCCTGGCGTGGTAGTTGGTTCTCCTCGCCAGCTCATTGCCACATTGCTATGATGTGTATCTGGTTTCAGTAGCATATACTGTGTGAATGAATGATCGTGGCATTCATCTGCTTCTTTGATGAGCAGACTAGAATAATCACTGAAAAGAGAATAAGAAAATGGAGAATGTTATTTGGAAGGGAGAGATAAAAGGGAAAGGAGAGCACCACAACTTAACTTTGTGATTCAGTAGAAATGCAGCATTAAGCAATTTGTATGTGTACTCAGACAGGATCTTCACTGGGTATTGGAGATTATTTAATGCTTTTATTTTGCTGTGTTGAGGTTGACTAGAACGGATGAAAACTCCTTTACTGAAGAGAGTTGATCTAGCATTTCATTGTGATTGGTACCATGTGATACTTTCTTTTCAGTCCCAGGAAATCCCCAGAAGGTTATAAGACACAAGAAGATACTTTATTTCACTGAACTTTCAGTAGTCTGAGATGATAGGAACTCCTGCAGTAGGCTGCTGAGGCAGCGGAGAGTCTCATTTTTCTTAATACAGGTAAGACATCTTCCCCTTCTCCTTCCTTCTGCTAAGGTTTGGAAGAAAAGGGTGAGCTACAGTGAGGGGTGTTGCATTCAGAAAGTTTATTCTTAAAATATGTTGTGCTATATCTGTTTACAGAAAGCGTGATTAAATCTTCTGTGTTTTGCATACCTTCATTGCAGGGCAAGAGTGCCCTGGTACTACAGCCATAGATAATGGGCCTCAAGTGTGCCTCGATATTAGCCCTGAAAATTTGTCCTGTCAAAGTGGCGTGGTTGGAGTTGTTTGGGCCGGGGAAACTTAATAGATGTGAGGCTGAGAGTGAAAATGAGTCTGGCACTGGGCACAACCAGAAAGTCTGAGACTCAGTCTGCAGGTTCTTGATAAGATCTATGAACTTTGTTTCTCTAGTAGTAATTTTTATGGACTGTCTGTTCAGCTGAGTGGAAAATTGGAGCACGAGTGCCAGGCGTTAGTTTTGGAGGGTTTTGTTACATGAGAGAAACAGCGTGGTTCAGGTGGCATCTCATCTGTTTCTTCTGCTGACTGAGAAGGAAATAGTTTCAGAGATGGATCCACTCAGTTGTTCTCTAAATATTTTAAAGTTTCTCTCGGGCTCTTGCTGGCAGCAAAATCCATCAAGGAGAACTACTGGTAACACAGAATCAGAATGACAGCACCTTGCAAGGGTTTGGTTAATAGTAAAAAATAAATGTAATATATCAGAATTCCTTAAATACTATAGTGTTGTCTTTATGCTAGATGTGCATAGATGTTGATTTGTAAGAAGAAGTAAACCAAGGAGATAACTTTTTGGCATCCTCCAGACTTCTCCATTTTTGCTTGAGGTACTTTAAACTTGACCTGGGAAGAGGGAGTGAAATAGTTTGATCCCATGTCTGTTCTAATTTTGGTCCTTTTGCTGACACAGCGAAGAGAAGGGTAGTTGTGAATTGTTGCTGAAGCTTCATAAATTGGAAGTCAAGACACACTATGAAGAGATTAGGTTACAGCGTCCTGATACGTATTCGAGAGGTGGTCCTGCTGTACATTACTTTCTCTTTTAGTGTGCTGCTTGCGTTGCACGGAAGAACCTGTAATCTCCTGCAGTCAGTTCTTTATCTTAAAGATTGTGGGGCACAGTGCAACCAGAAAACATGGCTGGTGAACAGAGCACAGGACTTCTAGTCAAGTGAACTAATCCCATTTCCAGCTCTGCTACTGATTCTTCATAAACTTTGGCACATCACCTAATTTTTGTGCCTCAGTTTCAATATCTTTAAATGCCACCAGTCCCTAGAAAAAACTTTAGAATAAAAATGTTTACTGCTTTCTCTTGAGGGAACTGTTGGGTCACAGCTGTATGAGACCCAGTTTTTATATGGCTGCTACACATCTGTATGAGAGCCCCTGCATTAGCAGAAACTAAATTTAACAGCTGCTGAGTGCTCCTTTGAAGGTCATCCTGTCCTAAATATTCACTGGGTTCTGTTACATTTTATGTCTGTCAGGAAATCTCCTGACTCCTATTGCTCTGTAACCAGCATTTTGAAAACTGGAGGTGTGTTTTTGGAAGCGCTCTGCTCCCTGGTCTCCCTCTCCATCCACTTCAGGCTCCTGTCTCTCTTGCTCTTGGTCTCTGTGCTTCTGGTATTGCTGGCTTAATCTTGCACAGCGTTCTCTTCATCCCTTCTAACTCTTATTAAATGCAGTTTATCTCTCTGCTGTTAAGTAGTCTATTGATTCACTTTAGAGTTTATTAGATTATCGCTGTCTGGGTTTTGAATTTTTTTTAAGCGGTTTTTCAGACGCTTATGTGTGCACGTATGAAAATAAATCAATGAGCAGGGACAATGCACAATTATTTACACGGCTACAGCCGCCACTCTAATGTAATATTATCATTTAAATGCTTGCTGAGTATTCAGATAGTGAAGGTCTGTACTGCATGCTCTGCAGTACTGGAGCCCTAGGGTAATGTTTTTCATAGCTGTTTATTCCTAAATACTCTTGATGGAAATACAAATGCCACCAAAGCTCCATATGTGGTTTCAAGTACCGAGAAAAGGGGGAATGGAGGGGCCTGTATTGTTTCAAAAATGGCACTAAAACTTTAAAATGTGTCTAAAAAAGAAACTGAGATGCAACGGGTCTGTTTGAGAGAAAAGAGTGATAAAACCAAGTAGAAAATTGATCTGCAAAGCCTGCAAGTTTATTTGTAAAATTCCCCTCCAGCAGAAGCTTAGACACTCGAATGAAAATATGCTGCCAGTGCTGAGGTTAACCCTTAGCAGCCAGAGTAGTTTTCATCACCTATGTCTTCCTAGGGAAACCCTTACTGTTACCTTTGCAGGATTTCTCTGGCCAGGGAAGGCAAACAATTTCTCTCAGCAGTGCCTTGCAGTTGTGTCTCTGAAATAGTTCATATTTGTTTAAATTTACAAGTGCACTGCCCTGTTTTATGTTGTGGTGGAGCTGTGTCATGCCCAATGGTGTTATATTTTTTCATTGCGCTGGCGGGGATCAGACTTCCCCTGCTGGATCGGTTTCAGTTTCACCAGCTGGTGGGAAAAGCGACAGGAATTTGGGGATTACAGATGTTCATGCAGCCAGAAGGGAAACAAGCCAAGTTTAAAGGGACATCGTTAAATTCTGTCCCGGGGCTTGGCTTTTATTTTCCTGAAGATAGGAAGACCTCAAAAGACTTTTTAGTGTCATAGTTCATCACGCCCCCCTGTTCTTGGTAAGCTATCCTCCATTAGGAAAGCATTCACCTAAAAATCTTTAGCTCACCAAAATGACATAGTTGCACCAGAAAAGACTCCATCCTTTCATGTAAAGACTCCAGTTTACTGCAGAGGTGTTTGTATAGGCACAAGCCTCAATTTAGCAGAACACTTAAACACATACCAAAACGCTGCTAATGCTGATTGAACATTTGTCAAAGTGCTTTCTTGGGGCCATGCTCTTTGTGTGGAGAAAAATATGTAAATATGCACACATGCATGTATGCTCAGAGGAGGAGATTTCATATCTAGTATTAAAACTGACCTAGAGCCATTGGTGTGGGCACAGTTTATTTGTAGGGTAAAGTCTCTTTCAAAAAGCTTTTTGTTTGTCACCTTATTTTTTAACTGATTTTTCTTTCTTCACTGAACTATTCCTTTTCAAGTCCCCATTTCAGTAGGGTTTTTTTTTTTTATTCCATGGCACAGCCATTGGTGTGGTACAATCAGAGCTCCTCTGTTCCATTCTTCTGCTAAAGACTTCCTCCAGCCTGGCTTTATTTACCCTCAGAGGCTGCTGAAAAGAAATTCTGTTGCTTTCCTGCTTATTTTAGAGGAGCTCTGCTGTAAAGTTCACATTAGTTCAGTTGGAGGAAAAAACACCTAGTCCTGTTCTATACCAGATTTTCTCTACTGCCATATATACTGGTGTATATTGTTTTATTTTAGTATGGTTCTGCAGCTAGCGATCTCCCGTCAGCCTCAGGTTTTCATTTCATTGTGCCTTACCTGTGGTTTTGTTGATATAAAACCAAGGGCAAATTGTTGATGTTATCCAAAATAGCTTGCCTTGCCGGAGGTGCCTGAGTTTAATTTCGGGTGTTAAGAATTCCTATTCCGTGCACCATGCGTGTCTCTGCTGCTCCCCTTTTCTGCACCTGCTTTGCTGGAGCAGTTTCCATAGCAATAACCTCTTCAAGTTTTCCAGAAGTGTTACAGGAATGATTTTCTATCTCCTCCTCCTCAACAATTCAGGAAAATGGAGCTTATTAGAGATACTTTTTTGTCCTCTGTGCCTTGATAGGAGCCTAGCAGGGGCACTCTGCAATCCCAGGTAAAGCTATCTGCAGCACGCAACTGCTCTTCCATGAGGACCCCAGCCGAGCTGCCCACTGCTGCAATTTGCTTGACCTAATATAGGTTGTCTTCCATTCTCTCTTGACTCAGGCAACAGTATTTTTATGCTGCTCTGACTTCTAAGAAGAATGAGCAGGACGAATGTAAAAAAAAAAAAGTATTCTGAAAAGGAGGAAAAACTATTATAAACCCTAAAGACTGGGAGCCAATAATTCAAGTTTCTGTCACGTTTCTGTCTTCTGCCAGGCATGTGAGGTACTACACAACAGTTCAACTTGCAGCTCAGTAGCATATGGGAAAATATAAATCCCTGGAGAAGGAAAGCATTAAGCAGCTGCCTGGAAACCCTCAGGAGCCTGACAAAAGAGAGAGGTGGATGTTAACATGGGACAAACAGTGATTATCTTAAAAAGTAATGCATTCAGGGGCAGATACAAGGTTGTGGTTTGAAACTGAGATGTGGGTGATGGTATCTGTAGCAATGTGGCAAATCCTTACTTTGTGACCTATTGGCCAGAGCAGAATGACCTGATGAACGCAGGTATCCATGCTAATAATGTCCAAGGAGCAGTCCTGAGATACAGCCTAGACCTACAGTGCTAGGACTGGGCATTAGGATACTACCATTTCTAAATTGATGAGCAAGCTATTACACCAAAAAAAGTTATTATTGGATAGAAATATGTTGAAAGCAATTTATAGATCTCTTGGGTCTGGCTGAGATGGAGTTAATTCTCCCCATGGCAGCCCTCACAGTGCTGTGTTCTGCATTGGTAGCTAGAGAGGTGTTGATAACACCCCAGAGTTTTGGCTACTGCTGAGCAGGGCTGGCACAGCATCAAGGCTGTCTCTCCAATATTTTTGACCCCCTCAATGGCAGGCTGGGGCTGGGCAAGATCTTGGGAGGGGACATAACCAGG
>JANZLQ010000032.1:20103062-20115594 GCA_026212715.1 Elanus axillaris
CTTCCCGGGAAGTGGCCAGACATCACCTGCTGATGGGAAGTAGAGAATAACATCATTTGTTTTCTCTCTGCTTTTCGTGCGCAACCTTTGCTTTCACTTATTAAACTGTCCTTATCTTGACCCACGAGCCTGTTGTTATATTTTCTCCCCCATGTCCAGCTGAGGAGGGGGAGTGATAGAGCAGCTTTGGTGGGTACCTGGCATCCAGCCAGGGTCAACCCATCACAATAGACAAAGCTGTGAAGTCTTCTAGGGTGACACATACAAAAATAGGTCCCAAGCATGATGGGGCTAAGTTCATTTAAAACTAGGTTTGCATCACAGGGACCTTGGAAACGGCTGACTTTAAAGCACTGTCTGAGGCACAAGTCTGTATGGCTCATGCTTAATGTTCACACTTGGAATTGAAATAGTAGGACATAGTTGGCTTTATTTTTGCATTCCCCTTCCAGATTTGTGACCAGACAGCAGCAAAGGTGTGAAGTTTGTGGGAAAAGCCTCTTTCTCTGGACACAGGAGAGAGGCCCTATCCCAATGCTAAGATCCTTTATGATCTCCATGTGCCCTTGGGGTTTTACTCCATATCTGAAGTCTGCCAGACCCCTCACTGTGTAGGCTTTCTACTTCACCATTTGTTTCAACCTTGAAAAGACCTTTTTGAATATTTTAAAATAACCATGTTGTCATTCCTTAGTTAAAAAAGAGCTTTTCTTCCCTCTGTTTTCCCCCCCTTCAACCTCAATTGTTCATACTTTTTAATAATTCATATCCCTTTTGACTTCACATGCTTGCTTGTGCTACCTGTGGTGCTCAGTGAGAAATGTGCTCTTTGCAGAGCTCGAAAGATCAACTGAGAAATTAGTTAAAACAAAGTAGGTGGAGGGTTATGTTTCACCTGCTAATTGAAGTACCAAACCTACAGGTGTTAGGGCTCCTACAGCAGCCTGGCCAAAATGTCAGTGCTAAGTTTATCGCTGGCTGATTTCTCCAGTAAGCGTAGATGCTGGCTTTGTAGAAGTGGGTTGTTGCTGAAGAAACCATGAATTGGAAATTCCCTATCTCTGTGTATTACGTCTTGGCTGCAACAAAGTGCTAATGTGCTGTTGTGTTTTGCATAGTTCCGTGCACAGACTAGTAGAGGGAAGGTTGGAGAACTTCACTAGTCTTTCATCCCTTTTGCAGTTTCTTCAGGCTTCCTTTACTTGGAAATCCCAGGTGTTGCACTCTCTTACTGACTTAAAAAATATCATTTTGACAACCTAATCTTGCAAAAAGACAAAGTCAGGGTACTTCTTCAGGAAAGTGTCATAGCCGCATACATACAAGATTTGGTTTTTAATTATTGCTACACCCTCTAGCTATAATAAAAGACCTGTCAGCGTATTCATGCTGTCCCTATTCATATTCAGAGGATTGGAAAGTAGAGGTTTAGATTCATTCTGGATTGAGGTTAGGCAAGCAAGGTCTTTTCTTCGGCATAATGACTTTCAACTCAGTTCGGTGACTGATCAGTTCAGTTGTCTGAATTGTGTATGCGCAAAGAGAAGCAGGGTTGTGCTTTTGCATACATTCAATTTTCATATTTATAAATCAGAATCTGCCTCCATTTAAAAAATGAAGTGTCGTTGCCTTCAGCTTATAAAGAGCAGCTGCCACCACCATTAAAACTTTGAAATGTTCCCTTGAGAACTCTGAGAGTGCATCTGTCTGAGCCTCATAGTGGTCTGAGCTTACAAGTGGGAGCAAAGTGTCCCTTATTACTCGAGAGTTTAGACAATAGATCAAAGACTTGAGGTTTAAGCAGCTATCTTTCTTGGATGAGCCTGTCTGCATGGGTAGTAGCAAAGTTCCAGCTGAAAAGGATATAGTCTTGCTGCTGCCAAACGTAGGCAGAGTACGGCTGTTGACTTCTGTAGAAGCAACACTGAGCAATGCTAAGCAGGCAAACTAAGGAGCAACACTAAGCTAGCAAAACACTTCACTAGTATAAGAAAGACGTCTGGTAGCTTTCGGCAGAAAGCTTTTTCTCATTGTCCCAATGGCCTAACTACAGAAGTAGAAGTGGTGTTCTGGAGCTCTGCAGGTCTGGGCTTTTACTTTGCCTCAGAGGGGGTCTGCAGAGTAAGGGTCTCCTGAGTATTTTGAAGAGCACGTCCACACCTTACAGTAGGAAAACTTGTGAGGTAGCTGTGGCTGGGTTTGCTCCAAAACTGGAAGTGATTGGGCTACAGTAGCATAGTGTGGGTGAGACAGAGGGCTGATGAGCTCAGGCACGCTCCCGCAGTGACGTGCCTGTGCTCCTGTCAGGACTTCTGCTGGTATTTCTATGTGGCATTGTACTGCACAGGCTGGGATTTATGCGGAGAAGGGGGAAACGTCAGAGGTCATTGCCATGTCCATTGGGCTTAGCATCCTTAGCTTGCTCCTACATGATTTTGGCACCACGGGCGGTGCTAGACTGTGTCTGCGGTGGTGCCAGCAGCGCCAGGGGTGCACAGGAGGTGGCAAGGGCTAAGGTCTCTTCCCAGGGCTATGGTCTCTTGGGGCTGCACTGTCTCTAAAGCTCTCTGCTCGTGCCAGAACACGGTTGCCTCCCCACGGCTGGCAAAGCTCTGTCATGGCCACGCTGCACTGCAGAGGCTGCTTTCTGAGCATCTTTTCCCACCAGGTCTCAGCTTCTGGCAGCTGACTGTGCCCCTGATGTGCACGTCACATGAGGAGGAAGCCTTAGCTCTGTTCACACAGACGTTGTTTGCCATGGCTGCAGTGTAAGGACATAATTGCACACTTGGAACTAGCTTGGGCACGTTGCACTTGTCCTTAAACATTCAGCACATCAGTAAGAGATGTAGTTGTATACTGTAATGTCACTATGCTGCAGCTGAAGCTGTGCCTCAGTTTCTGCAACTGTGAAATGGTGCCTACACATCAGGGATTTTTAAAAAGTAATTTTTAACTCTGTCTTCCTCAGCTTTGCTACATTTGGCTGTTGCCAGTATCTCTTGTCTTGCAGGTCCCAGTCACAAACACCCTGTTGTGCTGCACTTTTGAGTTAATACGTTAGTTCTAAAGACTTTTTCCTCCAGACTTTGTATGCAGAAAATAAGAAGGGATAGAAGAGCTGAAGTTGTCTACTTGTGTAATTTCATGGTGTCTTTTGGCTTTCTGGGTTTCATATCTAATTAATGAACTCCCTTGGCATCTCTGTAGATTGTACAGCTCTGAGCTCATTATTGGCAGGCAACTTCCAAACGATGACTGTAAAATGCTCTGAAGAAAGTGGTAGTGGTTGGGTGGTTTTGTTTGGGGTTTTTTTACAAGCAAGGTCACCTAGATTGTCTTCCTTCTTACGTCTTTTCCTCATTCTTCTGTTTCTTTCCTTCTTTATTTTTGAACATCTTCTCAAAGAGTAGCATATGAGAGAGTAACATGGTGAGCATGGGTGCTGCTTCTGCACTGGGCATTGGGCAAGCAGAATTGCGCTCCTTCCTCACGGAGCATTACAGCTCTTCTGTTGAGCTGTTTTAGCTTAGGGAATAGGGTTACCATTGTGCAGTTCAACTCCCGGTGCTAGAGAACTGATCAGTAACACTTACTTGAGCCCACACTCTCATTTCATCTCTGAATCATGCCAGCTAAAGCGGGATGGTGTTGTAAGTGGGTGGGTTTTGGCCTTTCATACCATAGTTAGTCTTGTGAGGCTGGTGGCTTCATATACAGTAAACAGCTCAAATTAATACTATGTGTTTGGCCGGCTAAGTAGGATATAAAATAAGTGTAAGCTCAGACCAAGAGTTTTGGCTGTGACATCAGCTGATTTCACCTTGCAGATTGATGAGTGTTATCTGGAGCTTGGCAGCCAAGGTGAAGTGATGGCAGCACTGTCTGCGTGTGAGCTCCAAGCTCCTTGTGCAGCAGTGTCCTGGAGGTGGAGGGAGGACAGAGCATCCCACAGGGCGGGCACGAAGGTGTCTCGACTCAGGGGATCAGTGGTGTCACAGACTGGTAAGTGTCAAGCCTGCAGACCTTCCAAGTTCAAGTGTTTGACTGCGCTTGAATTCTCTTCCCCTGGGGGAGAAGAAAAAGCTTTAATTTATGAAGTGTCACAACACATTACAGCACATCACATCCCAACACGCCGCTGCATGGAGCTGACATTTGTTTGCTTTAATTCCTCAAAATAGCTTTTATTTAGAGCAAATGTTCCCTGTTAATTCAAACAGTTCTCATTTTCCTGTGCTCCGTACTTGCCAGTTCCCATGGGGACAGTTGTTCCTGCAGTGCTTTGCCCTGTGTTGGTGAGCTGTCAGGCCTTGTCAAGGGTTTTAATTATTTTTCTTATTAGTAATGGAGAACTTCTTTGTTGCCTCTCAACCCAAATACTTTAGGCAGGGTGCAGTGATGCTTATACGTTTTAATTTTAGTACTCTGACATACCAAGTGCTTTGCAATCCTGCAAGGAATGGCAGTGGGTTTTGACAGAGGAGCAGGCTGTGGGTGTTTGATGGTCACCTTACTGGCTGAGGCAATGGAAGCCAACGTGGGTCCCAGGTGCTGTTCTAGGTGAGCTTGCTGTAGGGGCCAGCTACGGCAGAAGCCATCTGCAGACTCATGGTGCTGTGGAAGCTGCTTTGCTTGCCAGGCAACAGCTGCCTCTCCACGGGAGGATACAGCCTCCCCTGGGTCAGCCAGTGTGTCGGGCTGAGCGGCACTCCTGTCGTGCAGGGCAGCATCCTGCTGAGCTCCTCAGAGTGAACAGGCAGTTTGCTCTCCTGAAGCTGTGCTCTGATGGTGCTCTCACAAGCTGAAGTTTGTCAGCAAATAGCCGAGGCTCAGGCCCAATTAGGGTCAACATCCTGTGGTGGTGGGGACTACGCCGGCACAGAAGAGGCACCTTCACCTGTAGGGAAAAACTAGAGAAGATTGCGACTTGCGTATTCAGTAAGGAGTTTTCATCTGGTTTGTGTACGTGTTTTGTGGGTGGGTGAGGAGTTTTTCTCTCCTGAGAATAGCAAGAACTGCATGTCATGTGAAAGGCTAAAAAGAAATGAGAAGGGAAGTTCAGCTACCCATCTCCTAGGGTGTAGTACATCTTTTACCTCCTGTGTGAGCAACATCTGTAAAAGTACAGTATTCCAAATCTCTGGGATTTGTCATTTAATGAATTCTAGAATGGCCAATTTAAGGCTTACTGCATCAAACTTTACCTAGAGATTCAATGTGACTTTTGCTTTCCAAGTGATGACCAAAAGATGGGCAATACCTATTTTGGACGTATTTTCTTCAGGAAGACGCTTATCTTGTCTATTTGGCAATTAGTTGCTGGACCATTTTCACAGGTGTATGTGGATTCTTGCTCTCCTATATTTTAACAACTTTATGACACTTGGGAAAGTTCTTGGAGCAGGAATGTTCTTCCATCTTTCTTCAGTTCAAATAAGCAGACAGGTCAGGTCAGTATCAATGGTATTGCTGTTTGCTTCCTTGAAATATTTTTCCTTTTCACCCAGTCTCCTTCACTGTCCTTCATTTTGCTGTATCTCCTGTGAGGAGAAAGCCAGAACTGCCTGTGCTCAGAAAAGATTTCTCCTGCTCACTTCTCCAAGTGGTTCAATGCATTAGCAAATCCCAGGTCTATGTTGCATCAAGCCCTGTGTCACACTACTTCTACTGGAAACTGCTGCTGTCAGAAAGTGTAACTACAAGCAAGGTGAGAAGGACAGTGAACAAGCAGTAGAAAGCACTAAAATTCTTGATCCTTCCTGTTCTATGTGCATTCCTGGAAACATTTCTGCCATTTCCTTTCTTGATCCTCTACTTGGAGCCGTACTCATGTCTAGCTAGGTACTGCAAAAAATAAATGGAAAAATTTCAATATGACCAGCAAGCTTGCAATGGGTAAGCATAATATGTGAAAGAGTCTCCATAAAGAGCTTGTGTCTCTGGTGCCTTCTCAGATTATTGTCTCCCAGGCTTTGGGAATTAGCCCTTCTGCAAACCACACATCATGCAAACAAATTTGCCTAGACTTCTGAGCATATTTGGATACTCTCCTTTAGATGGAGCAGTGGCTTGGGCTGCTGGGGAAAGCAAGAACTTAAGATCTCAGAATTGTGACAAAACTGTTTTATTTTCAGAAACATTTTCCCTTATGGTTGAAAAAACTAAATGAGTAAGGGAGGCTGTTTTGGAAGAGAGAGTGAGTGGGGGAACGGTGTGAAGCAGGAGGGAATAAGTGAGCAAGCAAGTTGGTCTGTTGATAGGGGAGTCTCAGCACAATCAAAAGCAGTGTTTATGTAATTTAATAGCAGAGCGTGCTTCTTGCTTTCATTTTCCTTGCATCAAAACTATTTTATTCTATTATGTTGTAAAGTCACCAGCATACAGTGAATCGTAGGTGGCTGTGATTTTTGTTTTCCATAGTGTCTCCAGATGTCTAAGTAGGAATTGGCTCCTCTCCTGAAGTGAAGAACCAGGCCACAAAAAGACTCTGAAATGTGATGGCCTGAGCTTTGAGCATTTGGAGCAGTCCTTTCTGTAGCAGAGGAATCAGCTGGAGTTACTGCCACTCTTAAAGCTATCAAAATGGCAATGAATACTCACTGTGGGTAGAATGCCTAGTTGCATCAGGTGCCTTCCTCCCAAGCGTTAACACCACAATGGTAGATTGCCTTTAAGCAGAGGCTAAGGGATTATTCATATACAAATACCTATAAGACTTATGTATGGTATTTTTTCTCCCTTCATAACAGTGCATTATTTCCCCACCATCTGTCAGCATTTCTGTGGAGCTGATATTGTTCAACCAAATAGCATCCTCCTTCTCTGGGCAGAAACCCAACTCGCTTTCCTCTTTCCCCTTTCCTTCATTTCTGCTCCTCACTATTCTCCATATCCATTGGTAGATAAATAACAACTTCAATAGAAACCACAATTGCCCAGCTTATTCCATGCTGCTTTGTGCTTTCTTTTCTGCTCATCATGGTGTTTTTTTTTTTTTCAGGATTATTATTTATGAGTTAAAACTCAGAAAGCAGAAAGCTTTTCCAAGTGCAAAGAATGCCAGGGTTTACCCTGCTTTGGACATGGAAGCTTTAAAAAAGTTTTGACAATTTTCATTTAGTACACAAAAAAACTCCTCTCAGTTTGTGAAAAATAGTTACTACTTTGTATTTGTTACCCATCGATTCTCCCAAACCCAGGAGCCACGAGATAAACCTCAAACAGTGTTGATTTTCTGTCTGCCAGGATTATGCGTGAAACTGCTTTTGACTGTGTTGTTCCTTGTGTGAGAGATTTCTCTCAAGGGAGCATGTGACACTTATGTCCCATGCCTACCTTGCATTCTTTGTGTAATTTAAGGTGTTGGCTTTAACCTTTAAAGCTTGAAATAGGATGAATGGTGTGTAGTATATCTCAGGTACATCTGTTGATTTCCTATCCTGCTAACAGCCAGTTGGTTTAAGGAGGAACAGTTTAACTTGAGGCCTTTGGTTCTGTGATACCTTTTATGTGTTGTCTTGCAAGTGTCTGAATGTGTCATCCTTTAAGATGAACAGTGGATTCTCCAGTGTGTTGGGCGTGGAAGACAGAGGAGCATTGCCTGGCGTGGGGCACAGCCAGAAAAAGTCCCTTGCTCCGCAGAGCATGAGGGTAGGGGTTATGTGTACATCTCCTGATGTTATACAAGCATGAGATAGGCAAAACCCTAAAAGCTGTGAAAGAAATTACTGAAATTGAGGATGAAGGGAAACAGGTATTGAATCTTTTCTTCTGACAGGTCAAATGAACAAGCTAGGGTCGTGTTGAAGTACCAGGTTCTTTATGCAGGTGCCTCACCCTTTCCTATTTTCCCAGTGCCGGTGTCATGGTTTAAGCCCAGCTGGCAACAAAGCACCACACAGCCGCTCACTCACTCCTCCCCCCCTGCCCTGTGGGATGGGGAGGAGAAAATATAAAAGGCTCATGGGTCAGGACAAGGACGGGGAAGGATCACTCGCCAATTCTGGTCATGGGCAAAACGGACTTAACTTGGGGAAAAAAAACAAATCAATTTAATTTGTTACCAATTAATTCAGAGCAGGATAATGAGAAATAAAACCAAATCTTAAAACACCTTTCCCCCACCCCTCTCTTCTTCCTGGGCTTAACTTTACTCTGAATTCTCTGCTTTCTTCCCCCCAGCAGCACAGGGGGATGGGGATGGGGGTTGCGGTCAGTTCATCACACATTGTCTCTGCCACTCCTTCCTTCTCAGGGGCAGGACTCCTCACTCTTCCCCTGCTCCGGAGTGGGGTCCCTCCCACAGGACAGTTCTGCATGAACTTTTCCAACTTGAGTCCTTCCTATGGGCTGCAGTCTTTCACGAACTGCTCCAGTGTGGGGCCTTTCCACGGGCTGCAGTCCCTCAGGCACAGGCTGCTCCAGCACAAGCTTTACCATGGAGTCATAGCCATCTTCAGCAGCATCCAACTGCTCTGGCATCGGCTCCTCTCTCCCCGGGCTGCAGGTGGGCATCTGCTCCCCCTCTCCCCTCCACGGGTTGGGGGGCGGCAGCCTGATGTCTGCCCACGGGCTGCAGGGGCATCCGCTCCTCCCCATCCTCCTCCCTCCTTCCTCACTGCCCTCGGGGTCTGCAGAGGGGTTCCTCTCACATCCCACTCCCCTCTCCACGGCAGGTTTTCCCTTCTTAAGTATGTTATCCTGGAGGCACTACCACCATCACTGACTGGGTTGGCCTTGGCCAGAGGCGGGTCCGGCTTGGAGCCGGGGAAGCTTCCAGCAGCTTCTCACAGGAGCCAGCCCTGCAGCCCCCTCCCCCACTACCCAAAACCTGCCACACAAACCCAGA
Source organism: Elanus axillaris (assembly GCA_026212715.1). Classification (NCBI taxonomy): domain Eukaryota; kingdom Metazoa; phylum Chordata; class Aves; order Accipitriformes; family Accipitridae; genus Elanus; species Elanus axillaris. The sequence continues at coordinate 20,111,914 of JANZLQ010000032.1, forward strand.
ACACCCAGGAAAGGTTTGGAGCCAGATAGCAGGTTTCCTCTGCTGATATGCCCAGGCTCAGTTAGGCAGAGCCCATGGATTCACTTCATTTTGTGTCCTCTGACCTGCTCCAGGATCTGTACTTCATTCTCACCTACCCCTTACTGCCTATTGTAAGGGATAATGTGAACTTTCTGGGAAGCTTTCTCTTTAAATGACATTTATTTGTATTGCCTAGTGCCTTAATGCATTGCTTTGCCTTCAGCAAAAGAAAAAGGTACTTGAATAAAAAGAAAGGGGTAATAGCAGTGAAAGAAGAGGGTTGTTATGTAGCATAATGTTAGCATTCTTTGGAGAGATGCTACTGTAGTTGGAGGAACTAATCTTTGCTTGCATAAGTAGACAGAAATGCTGGCAATTTACAGCATCCGCTCATACCCAGATGTCAACTCACATTTCCAAAGAGAATCATCAAGTCAGGAGATAAACAGCTGGTACAGGAGAAAGGAAAATAAGCTTGTAAGTGTTCAAAGAAAAAAAAAAGTGTTAATTTTTATGAAGTGTAGTGTGCTGGCATCAAAACAAATGAAAGTTAACAGCCAAGAGCAGGGAAGTGAAAGGGCTTCTTTTTGTTTTTAACATCTGAGCATTAAAGTCTTGGTTCCTGTCATAGCATCTTCAGAGGACCCCTGAATTTTTGTATGAAGTTGCTCCTAGTACAACTTCACGTACACTAGCAACAAAACGAGGGCTAGCGTTGGTGGGTTTTGGACGCCCCCACAGCCCTGTCTTGAAGTGCTTTAAACTGACCCAAGCATCACAGTATGACCATATATGCCTCTGCTTTTAGATTTGAACCTGATGCACATTTCTCAGAATCGGAGAGAGTCTCAGTAGCTGCTTCAGTGGCTTCAGGAGCACTGATGGCCAAGAGACAAGGTAGGCCTTGGAGACAAGGTCTGGATGCCACATACAGGGTGCTCAAAATTAAGAGTCCCTTTCTTCCTGAGAAGTGAGGCACTTGCCTAAACTTGTAAGTATTGATCACTAGATAATTATTAAACAGTTATATGTAAAAACAAAGTGGTTTTGTGGTTAAAAAGCATAGAATTGCAGCTGCAGGGTAAGTCAGTACTGGGATTATTGCTGAAAGAGCATCTAATAGAGAATGCTGACTTGCAGCGTCCTTTGCAGGGAATGAGAAACAGCAGGTCTGCTGCTTGCCTGCAGACATCTTTCTGTGCAGGCAGGAGATAGGTTTCCATCCTAGTTGGGTTGATAACAAAGCAGAGTAAACAAGTCTTAAAAAAAACCCTAAAAAACGAACTATAAATTCTCTACTCCTTGAAGGAAAATAAAGTGCGGAGTATTTACTGTCTTTCTCCCTCCCTCCTGCTCATTCTCACTCCGGGCTTCTAATGCTCACAGGGCCTAGCAGGGTTTTATGTGGAAATCATTGGGATTATCTCCCAATTTTTTCTCAGATAATTCAGTTGAGAGGTTGTACAGAACTGAATGGTTTGGAGACTGGGAATCACTAAGCTAGAGGCTTTAAGGTGCTCGCAGACTCCTATCTGGACAGAACAGTTCGATATTTATTGGATGTGCTACTAATTGGCTGAAAAATCCATCTTTCCTACTTTTTTTATTTTTTTCTCAAGGTCATTTTCTGAGGTTTGGCAAGAGCAGGAGGGTAAGCAAGTGTCTCAACTTTCTGAGATCTCAGCCTGACAGAGTGTACTGAAAATTGCTATGGTGACTTGCGATTTAGACTACATGTTTCCATGTGGTACTTCCCAGGTAGACAAGGGCTTTCTGGCAGTATGTCCTGGGATGGGAATCCTACAGTCTAGCCCAGCCCACAGAGCACCTCCAAGTCAGTTGTCTGTCAGAGTATGTGACAGTGCACGCAGAAAGCCGAGCAGCGCAGCTTGGAGAGTGGACCTGGAGACATATTTATGTGTGCGTGTGTTATTTGGAGAAGGTCTCCTGGTTAGCGGGGGGCAAAGGTGCAAGTACAGATTCCCTGCTGTAGCTCACCCCCAACAGCCATGCCTACAGCAGCAGAGCCCTACGGCGGTTCTGTCCCCCATCTCTTCCAGTAACAGAACCTGCAGCTGCCAGCCCTTCCCTACACTAGTGTTTGAAACAAATAAATTGTAATGAGATGAGCTGTCTTAGCTGTTACAATATTTACAGGATAAATAGTTTCCACTTCACCACCATCAATACCTCCGCCCTTTAAATCCATTAACTTCCTGACTGCTATATGCTGCCTTAGTAATGGGCTGACACTGATTCAAGGCTAGAAAAACCCTATTTAGAGCTCTGCATTAGGGAAAGTGAATGTCAATTGTGACCATACCGTTTGGCCTGGGACTAAAAATGTCTGCAAGAGTGACACATTTCAAACCATGCATTGGGTTGCAACGGCGACAGTGCAGAATGTTCTTCTACTCTTAGTTGGTAGATTAGCAGGAAACCTGAAAATCGGCAATGCTGGCTTTCCTGAGAGTACGTAATCTTAAAACGAGAGAAACATGGCTGGTATGGACTGCTCTGTAGCCTCATCTAAAACCTAGCTCTGCCCTGGACCATCACACTTGCAGATGTTGGTGATGTTGACTCCTTGCATTAGTGAAAGTCTTCCAGAAAAATAATTACTTTATTTGAGCTGCGTTCGGTTCCTCTCTTGGACCTGTCATGGTAGCATCAAATGGTTACTATTTTTAATCTTTTGTAGCTGATTGTTTTAGAGGAATTGAAGCAGACTTCACTTATTTATTGATGGCTGGAAACAAATACCCTGCAGCCTTCCTCTTGCATTCCTAGTGTGACAGAGAGGAGAGGTGTAGAATTGGAATAGAAGATCTATCACATTCAGCCTGCAAGGCTATTATTTGAGCTGCCTCAGAAATGTTTAAGTTTTTTGCTGTTGTCTTAAAGCACTGGCAGCTGGATTTTGTTAAAGATGACACCAGTGGAGAGGTTTTATTTGAATCCCACCCACATGATCTTCAGGGATTTATATACAACAGAATATGAATGTCCTTCTCATTTTTACATATCACAGATTGGCCTTCTTATTTTGTGTTGCAGGGATGTATGTATTTCAGAATCTGGGAGGGAGGAGAAGGGAAGGGAAAAAAAAAAAAGAAGCGTGTCCTTTTTATCTTCCCCTGGTATGTTTTGTGCATGTTGGTTAAAGGCCTCTGCAGCCAGGTACAGCTGGACGCTGAGCAGTGTAGGCTACGCAAGGACAGTTCAGCTCTGTACAGGCTAGTGATGGGATGCCATTTCATAGAATGATCATGGAATCATAGAATGGTTTGGGTTGGAAGAGATCTTAAAGATCATCTAGTTCCAACCCCTCTGCCATGGGCAGGGACACCTTCCACTAGACAGGTTGCTCAAAGCCCTGTCCAACCTGGCCTTGAACACTGCCAGGGATGGGGTGTCCACAGCTTCTCTAGGCAATCTCTTCCAGTGTCTCAACACCCTCATAGTGAAGAGCTTCTTCCTTATATCTAATGTATATCTACTCTCTTTCAGTTTAAAGCCATTAGCCCTTGTCCTATCACTACATGCCCCTTGTGAAAAGTCCCTCTCTGGCTTTCTTGTAGGCCCCCTTTAGGTACTGGAAGGCTGCTACAAGGTCTTCCTGGAGCCTTCTCTTCTCCAGGCCGAACAACCCCAACTCTC
>JANZLQ010000032.1:20116077-20141292 GCA_026212715.1 Elanus axillaris
TGGTGTCATTGGCAAACCTGCTGAGGGTGCGCTCAATCCCACTGCCCATGTCACCGACAAAGATGTTAAACAGCGCCGGTCCCAGTACCGACCCCTGAGGAACGCCACTTGTCACTGGTCTCCACTTGGACGTCGAGCCATTGACCGCAACTCTCTAAGTGAGGCCATCCAGCCAATTTCTTATCCACCAAATGGTCCATCTATCAAATCCATGTCTCTACAATTTAGAGACAAGCGTGTAGTGTGGGACACTGTCAAATGCTTTGCACAAGTACAGGTAGATTTCAAATTCTTGCTGGCCTCTCTGCAGGAGGAGATTCTGTGTTGTGCTGTATCCGTGGGCAGTGATTTTGCAGGTGGAAGCATATGACCCTGAGCAGCTAATACAAGAGCAGCTATACTGGTTTCATCCCGCATGAGCAATTGGCACTGAATGCATCTTTTCCAAAGGCACAAACCTCATGTAATTTTGCTGCTGATGTCTTTCTCAAGAACCTTTCCTCTCTGGATTAGATTGTTTCAGTCAAGGACATAGGACGGGCAGGGAGAATATGATTTCTGACACTGTATCCTGCAGTACACAGTGAGGACCAGTCCAAGTGTCGTTTTTTATATTTGTTTCCTTCCCATTATTTTAGTACTGATAGGTGATTGCCAGTCTCCATCAGAAATAAGCCTCCTAATTCCCTTTGAGGGAGGACCATGTAGAGAAAATGTACAGCAAGAACTTGTGAGACGCAGCCTGTCGCTTCCAGGAGGTGAGAAATAAAAGGGCAGGTTGCTCCGCAATCTGCCACCAAGTTCACTTGTGAGTGCTTTTGGAGTGAACGAGGGTGGGAAGTTTCCTATGGGGCTATTCGTGCATAAAGCAGCGGAGCAACGTTGAGCATCTGTTTCATTATTAAACCATTATCATTAGCTAATTTCTCAAAGCCCAGTCAGTGGAAGAAGGGGACCGTTGTGCTTTTAGTGTGTATACCTGCAGGTTACTTCATTTTCTTCTTGGATATGATTAGTCTATGATGGTCGTTAGCTGAAAAACAGTAAAGTCATTAAAGGGCCATAGGTGCCCTCTGGAGCCACTTGCTGTATGTTGATAAAGGAAAATGGGAGTGTAATATAAAATATAATCTGATCACCACATCTAATTATAGACAAGAGTAAGCTGCTAAAGAATGGTTCTGTAAGAATATTATAATTGTGTTCATACAGCATTTCCAACTTGAAAGCTGTGAGCAAATATCGACTAATCCTCCCAACAGCCCCTGAGGGTGGGAAGGTAAATCTATTAATGTTTATTAAGAACTTGTTTCAATTAACTTTAACCACTGTTAAAATAACTATGAATTGCTGAAAAAATTAACAGCACTTGCTTTGCAACAATTTTGAACATCTTGGATGTCCCAGTACTGAGTAGCATTTCTGGTGTCTCAGGTAAAAGGGCATCATTTGCCTGGAATTAATGTTTGGAAGCATCAGGAAAATGCCTATTACTTTTTATTTCCATTAATCTTTGGTATCTTATTAAATACTAAATATTCTTGTTTGGTAAATATTTAACAAGCTCTCTGGGGCTTTGTAGAATGTATTGTTTTCAATAAACTTACACAGTACCATAGTATTGTTATTATTATTACTATTATTAGAATTTGAGGAAATATTTTTGTGTGGCATAAAACTGCAGGTGTTAGTGGTAATGTCTCTTTTTACAGCGTAGAACCACTGCGATTTTGCTCTTTTAATTGATAACATTGTCTCCCAGCCCTAGGCTAGGGGACAGGAGTGGAAATTATACATAAAATTATTAAGCATAGCCAAGGCACAAAATGGACAAAATGTTGTTTTGGCTGCTTCTGGTTTTGAGGTTCTAGAAGATAGTGCTTGACGTTGATCTTCTGGCTGACAGTCCCTACAAATTTCTGCTGATGTCACGTTGTGCTGTGGATGCTCAAACCTTCCAGTGGAGGAGTGGTGTTTCCTATGAAGGGCTGCATTTGGAAATAGAGTAGTTCTTCTTCCTCATCTTAGAGACTGAAGAATTCTTGTTTCCTTTTGTAATGTGTGTCTCAATGGCACGTCAAAACCAGGAGTCATTCCATAATCTTTGCTGTGATTTCTGGTTGGGGGGTTTTGGGTTTTTTTTGGCAGTGGTTGAAGCTTTATTCTAAATTTATACCTAATGTATAGGCTAAAAAAAATTTGAATGTTCTGTTTGGAGGAGAAAATGGAACATTTTTATTAGTTTCATGAGAACTTGGCTTAGCTTAAGTCTGTTCAGGCTTCAGAGGATTTATGCCCTGGGCAATCTCCACCCCCCACCCCCCCAATAGTTTGGGGTTTTATTATTTGTGTATATTATCATGCATTTTTATCATCTTTTTGGAACTATCCTCTCCATGCAGAAACATGCTGCAAAGCTGTAGAGTGTGTACTGTATTCTGTAGCTTTCTCAGTGAATGTTTTCTGTGTCATTTTGTTATATAAAACTCCTGGATTTGACTCAATGCTTAAATAGTTGTCAGGTGCTTGCAATAGATGGCTGAGTGTCTTGTGCCCCTTTTTTGCTCATGTATGCTGAATGAAAAGCTGCTGTTTGTCACTTGTTTGGCAGACTCTCAGTGCCCATACGCAGCTTACATTAATGCTAATGGGAACTGCCTACACACTGAAGAGCCAAGAGAGCCAAGTTCCTCCTTAATCTACACTATCAGATAGTGAATACCTTGTCATAGTACCCAAGGTGGCCTTTCGCTGCCCAGAAATTCAGTCTACCGTGCCTTTATTGCTTAAACTGCATCTAGAAGCTAATAGGATTCCTCCCCCATTCTGACAGGTGAAATATGGGGTGGTGTATGAAAGACAGAACTTGAACGAGCAGTAACGATCGAGTAGGCAAATGGTGTGTGCAGAGGATCACTAGATCTTTCTTCCATTGGCACTGGAAATCACTGGGTTTGGATAGGCACTGGGAAACACCAGCCTGGTGCGGCCAAAGGTTTTAGGCACCTTGTTTCTTCCTCTTCAAATGTAGCTCCTTACCCTCTGCTTTTGTCTGTAGCTGATGTGCTGGGTACCTGGTACCTGCAGCAAACAGTCTGTCCAGGGAAGCTTAATGAGAGAAGATCAAAGGTGAAGGGTGAGCAAGCAGCTGATTCTTTTAAAATAATCTCTTACTGTATGTTTGTTACTTAAGAATTGCCTGTTTTTCTTTAGTGTCTCACAATAAAATGCCAAAGGAATTGGGACTGGGTAGACACTCTGCCAGAAACTGCTTGGAAGCAGAGTCAGCTCTTCTTGCCTGAGTGGTTCTCTTTCGGTTGTGGTTCTCCTACCACCTTCCTTCTGAAATACCCCCTCCCTCCTTGATACAGCACAGTGTTTTGAAGTTTGGCCATTTTTGTACTTCACCTGGATTTCCTTTTTATGACAGTTGCAGCCCTTAAGAGCAAATTAAAGTGACTGGGCTTTTTGGTGGCTTTTATTTTTTATTACTTTGTCTTTGGAGGCATTGATTGAGACTCCCAGCTGAGACTAGGCATGCTTTGTGTGCTGCCTGCTCCTACTCTTTTCTTGTCCTGACCTGTTCTTGTTGCTCTTGAATGCCTGAGCAGCCCTAGAGCTGCTTTCTCCTTAGTCAGAGTTGATTACAGCGATTTTGAGACAAGAGAGTCTATTTTATTCCCCTCTCAGCCAGCCCGAGTGGGAGTTGCTGACCTGCTTTGTATGGACTGGCTGGCAGAGACAGGAACCGTGGGTCTTCATCGGTTGTCATGCTCCATTTACAGATTAACCTCTGCTCTCTTCCTATGACATTATTTTGTAGGCATGTTGACAAGCTGCTTTGATAATAAGGAGCGGGTGTGTATTAACTGGGAAAATGCTTCGGCTCACCTTCACTTATTGTATGAGCCAATTAGGCAGCTGCCTCCCTGTTGTAACTGGAATCTGGGTGAATAAAGCCGCTGGTTAACTATAGATGGCAGCAGCTTTCTAATGCTGTTATTATGTGTGCATGTTGTTCGGTTTCTCCAAAGTGGAGGTGATGCTTCATTCAGACCTCAGCTTCTATTCTTCTTTGTTTAGCTGAAGCTTTTTTAGCTTAAGCTTTCATAGGAAGAAACCTAGCTAGCTCGACAAGTCATTATTACTTGGAGAATTTTCCATCTGCAGAACAGGTTGCATTCTAATTGTCACACTCCTTGATATTTATTAATTTGTAACTTATACCTATTTCCAGAACTACAATTCCAGAACTACATTGTTTAAGAAGATTTCTGTCTTGGCCTGATTTCTGGCTGCCTTCTCTGCTGTGCCCTCACATGTTTTCTTGAACTTGATAGAGACGTATAGCTTCCTACACCAGCATTATACTAGTGTTGCATTCTCTGTAATCATCCCTTGAACTGCCTTGCTATGGCAGAACAGCAGCCTCCAAATTGCAATCGGCAGGCCCTTGGGGACCCATGTGCTACTTGTGGGGGTGGGGGTGCCCAAAGCAACTAAGAAAAGTCAATTGTCTGTGGACTTAAGCTTGCTTATAGGGTTTTGCACCCTCCCTGGAAAAAGCCTTCAGGGGTCTGTAAATTGCAAAAGGCTGAAAAACACTGAGTAATATACTGTAAAGAAGAACAAATCTGTGCACTAGGAATCACCACGGAATCTGTCAGTATTAATGCTATAAATAGGAACATTTTGGACAGCGAAGCACAAGCACTTCTCTTAACTGTGTTGTAATACGTTGGTTTGTGAGAGTTGTGGCAAATGTGGTGATAGATGTTCTGCTGAAACAGAAGAAACCTGCATCTCTCAAATCCGTTGAACTGAGAACCAAATTAACTTCCAGTTTTATTTGCTAGATCAAAACTTTGCACTTGTCCTCACGTGATCTTTCTTATGCTTGCTCTAGGCTGCTTCTCAGTCTCGTGGGCAAGATTCCCCAAGCAGCGTGGCACTGCTAGCGAAACAGGGACTAGCAGGACATTTCTAATCTCATAACTGAAGCTACCTGAAGGCATTCTGAGAAAACTAAATGATGGTTTGTCAAAAGAGGATGGTTTGCACTTCTGCTGGGTTTGGCTGGGACAGAGTTAATTTTCTTCACAGTAGCTGGTACGGGGCTGTGTTTTGGATTTGTGATCAAAACAGTGTTGACAACACAGGGATGTTTTATTTACTGCTGAGCAGTGCTTACACAGAGCAGAGCCAAGGCCTTTTCTGCTTCTCACCCCACCCCACCAGCGAGCAGGCTGGGGGGGCACAAGGAGTTGGGAGGAGACACACTGGGACAGCTGACCCCAACTGACCCAAGGGATATTCCAGACCATAGAACATCATGCTCAGCAGATAAAGCTGGGGGAAGAAGAAGGAAGGGGGGGATGTTCGGAGTGATGCTGGTTTTCTTCCCAAGTCACTGTTACACAAGCTGGAGCCCGGCTGTCCTGGAGATGGCTGAACACCTGCCTGCCCATGGGAAGCAGTGAATGAATTCCTTGTTTTGCTTTGCTTGCTTGCGCGGCTTTTGTTTTACCTATTAAACTGTCTTCATCTCAGCCCATGAGTTTTCTCACTTTTCTGATTCTCTCCCCCATCCCAGCAGGGGGAGTGAGCGAGCGGCTGTGTGGGGCTGAGTTGCTGGCTGGGGTTAAATCACGACACTCCTCTTTGGCACCCAGTGTGGGGCCTCTTCAGCACACATCACCTCCTCCTCTGGTTACATTCCCAAATCTTTGCCTTCTGGACTTCTAAAATTCCTGGGCGACTGGGGTTTCCTATTTAAGCCTGTTGTATGATCAGTGTGACCCACTTACTCCCCGTGGCATCAAATGCATGGTGTGTAGGGGAGACCCTCCCTTTGAACATCCAGCCCAGCACTGGCAGTCGGGGTGCTAGGAGGAGCTGTGTTTCAGTACCAACCACTTCCAAGGCAGCTCAAACTCCTTCATATGCTGCCAATATCTCTTTTTTTCAGTTGGAGTATAGCAAGCCTTGGATATTCGATATCCCTGACTCCACAATTGTAGGGGTTGGCCTCGGGTCTCCCCGGGTGCTTTCTGCCAGTGACTCCAGGTAGAGCCATTCTCCCTGGCTGTGGTATAGAGCACATTTTTACCATCTTGTCCTGCCCAACTGGCCCAAGGGCTACTGCACAAATGATCTCCCGCTTAATTTGTTCAAAGGCTTGTCGTTGCTCAGAGCCCCATTTAAAATCATTCTTCTTCCAAGTTGCTTGGTAGAGAGGGCTTACAATCAAACTGTAATTTGGATTACTGCCACAGTGGCTGTGTGGTGCTTAGTTGCCGGCTGGGCTTAAACCACAATAGCACTATGGAAACTTTCATGGGAAGAGTATCCTGTTTCCAGGAAAGAATTGCAAGTAAAATTCAAGAAGCTCCCTTTCATGTTCAGTACTGTCACTTGAGATATAAGAAGTCAGACTTCAGCTGCTTCTTCTCCCTGAATTAAGACCAGGGCTTGAACTTCATTTTTCCCATACTAGGTGAGAGTCCTGGCCGATGACTTGGCAGCTGTTAGATGGGGGCTTTCTTGCTCAGTCCCTCTTGGAGAAAAGTCTGAAAAGCCTCTTGGTTTCATGCAGAGAGGGAACAGGAGAATGTATGAAGTCCTGGAGTGGCATGGGATGAATAAACCATTGCCACTCACTTGTAGACATGACACGTGTTGCCATCTGGATGTCTGTTGACTTCTATAGGCTTTCCTTCGGTATTCTGGCAGGTGAACATATGCTTGTTCTGCACAGTGCGTAGGTGAATTTCCCCATAAGGACCCTGGTGTTAAATGCAGCTGCACAGCTTTTAATATGCAGGATAGCTGGTTAAAGCTAGTTTACCTGTCATCTCTGCATAGTACCAATTAGAGTACTGAGAAATTAAATCAAACCGTTCTTGTACAGCGGAGAGGGTAATGCTTCCCATTCATAGAATCACAGAATGGTTTGGGCTGGAAGGGACCTTAAAGATCATCTAGTTCCAATGCCCCTGCCATGGGCAGGGACACCTTCCACTGTCTAGTTGCTCAAAGCCTCATCCAGGCTGGCCTTGAACACTGCCAGGGATGGGGCGTCCACAACTTCAATGGGCAACCTCTTCCAGTGTCTCACCACCCCCAGAGTGAAGAACTTCTTCCTTACGTCTAATCTAGATCTCCTCTCTAATTCCAAGGGGCTGGGTCTTTCCTTGAGTCCCCAGGGATACTTTACTATCCCTTTACATCTCATAATGCTCCTTTCACCCTCAGGGTTACATATCCTAACTCCATCCTGCAGTCAATTAAAAAAGTACTTGGTTTCCCAGGAGTTCAGTGTGTACATGCAAAAGCCCCTTAGCATTAGTCCATGAATCAAACTGTCAGGTGGTAGATGTGTCTCTTTTGCCCTTACGCATGTATAAACTCTTCAGTTTTCCACTGACCAGGAAAAAGCAGCAGCATGTCTGACCCATGATACTTCCAGTTGCTGCTGCTGCCTAATGAAATGCTTCAAACCCAGAGGGATAATGTTTTGATTTGTAGTCCAGGCTCAGAAAGTGGTGGTTATGAATGAGACTGAGCTCATAAGCTAATACTTTTTGTCTCCTGGTAGAAATTACAGAGCCCCAGCACTCCTCATTTTTTTTGCAGTCATCGCTCCCTCTTTTTGTTTGTTTGTTATATACTTTTGAATGGAGACTGTAGTGGGACAGCAGATGAATGTAACCATTAAATTTTGCTGGAAATGATGAAATGAAAGTGCATATTATATTCATACCTGATGCATCATTTTCCCGCCTTTACCTTCCGGCCCATCACATTCCAGTCTATTTCAGAGATTTAGATGCATTTATGTCAGATCTCCCATCCCAGAATACAATCTACATCCAATTATCAACCCTTAGGGATACATTAGATGTAACTATTATATCTTCTTCTGTCAATAAAATTATAATCACGGAATGCACAAATGTCCTACTTTGGTTTCTAAAAGCATCGCGGAAAAGAATGAGATTGAATGAAAGGGTTGTTATGCTCCATCTTACACATGCTTATATGCAGAAGATTGCCAAAATCTCGAGCTGAGGTATGTGTCTCCTCTTTCTGTCCGCTGCTGACAAATACTCAGCCCTGAACAAGCAAGTACCTGCGTAAGATCTGACAAAATTAGATGCAAAGATGAATTAGGCTTTTCCTTCATTTGTTCACGTGCCGTGTCCAGGAGAGTCACAAGTGCCTGAGTGACTTGTAGAGGTTCAGTCAGGACTGTCACGTACAGATTTTACAGGCCTGTCTACACAGAAATACTCAATTAAGTGAAACCAAGTTAATGAAAGAGTTGAATTTCAGATATATTGGAGCTCACTAAACCCCTTCAACACTCTCCTCAAGAAATAAATTGCTCTGAGTTCTCATTAGCTTGCTCAGACCCCTTTTACTTCTGACTGAAAACATCTGTATAGGGGTTCTTTAGTTAATGCACCTTAAACTTACACCTGTACTTAATTTGGCTTAACTTGCCTGAGTTTCCTTTAACTGCAGATAGACCCTAAGTGAAACAAGCTATGTTAGCTCAGCAGAGTTAGGAGAGTAGTAGTCACTCTTTATCAGATAAAAGTCCTGTTCTCCCATTCAGGCAGGCATGGCTAGTCACCTGTGCTCATGAAACAGTCATCACTGATGGTAAAGAAAGAATTTCTTGTCCTTAAGAAAACTGCATAGCACTTGAAATTAAAGGAGTAAGGGGAAAGGGAGAATTTATTCTGTGTGCAGATTATTCTATAGTAGTCTGCTCCAATGTGGTTTTGCACCTTCATTTAAACCTTCTGGTATTGACTGATGTCAGAAGAGAAGGTTAAACAATCTCTCGCTGATTCAGGAACATGGGAATTTCCATACTCTGAGGTAAGCCTCTGTGGCAGGGCTAACGGCACCTCTTTCAGCCAGTGCATAAAACAGAATTTCATTTTCTAATACTTCTAACCCAAACTATCAGCAGCCAAAAATACCCATTTGAAATACTGGTATCTAGTAATTTCTATTTTAATTCTCAGTTTTTAAGCTGGAGGTCTTGCCTGACTGCCAAGGAAATGGGAAGAGGATGTCCTAAACTGCAGAAATACCTGAAGGCACAATGGGTTAAGGATTTGGTGATCACTACCAAGTGAAGGGAAAACACATGGGCTGAGTTTTTAAAAAACAAAACAAAACAAAACACCAAACAAAAAACCAACAAAACCAAAAAAGCAACCAAACACGAAGTTCGGTTTCCCTGGAAAGTAATTAAGGTTTGGACACCCTCCCACCCTCCAAGAGGAAAGCTTTCTTGTCCATGTATCAACTTAACAGCTCATACCTTGCCACAGCTGAAAGGAGGTGGTTAACAGTTGCTCTACTGTGTAATATCCAGAGAAATGTTTACCTAGATTCAGAAACATACTAGGATATCAGTGGGATTTGTGTAGTAGCTTGCATATAGGCTGTATGCAAGAGACGGGTTTTTAGGAGGGATCAGGAGCGTAAATGTGGTGGTTAATGTGGAGCATAGAGTTTAATAGGTAGTCAGGTTTTCAATTCAGTTCTCCCATGGGATTATATTCACGAGAAATTTTGCTGAGAGATACCATGGTGAGCATCTGTAAAACTCAGACATGTATTTGATACAATCAACAAACTTGCAAGGATTGAACAATACTAAGTTTCTTCCCTGTTCGTTACACCTTAACAGGTTTGTTATCAGTAAACCAGGTACAGGTTAGGACTGGACAAAGGAAGTTTTAAAATTAGAAGACTTCCATCTCTTTTTTTCCAAATTGCCCTGTTGCTGTACACCATTGCCATATTGACGTGGAGGAGGTATCACAATCAAAAGCTGTGTGCGTATCCTTCTAGTCATCACCAATACACTCTTTTGAGGTATTTCTGCTATTTCTAAAATCACCAGCATTTCTGTAAGATGAAGATTAGTTGTGTGTTAACTTAAAACTTCCTTGCAGAAATTGCTTTCCCTTGTCTGGATATACATACATGTCTGTGCACTGGTATGTTACATAAAATAACTGGCTGCTTTGGAAGGGTACTCTCTTTTACCCTTTTTCCTTTCTGTGAATCTAATTTACAGTGTCCTATGGGCTGTTTGTGCTTGAGTAGATGACTGCGATATAATTTCAGGAAGAAAACAAATGAGACTTGGAAGCAGCAAAGCAGATCCGGTTGCAGGAGGATGGGTAGCAAAGGAAATGTGCTGAAAAAATGCTCTCCTGCATTCTGCCTTTGGAGGGCTATATAATTTATAACTGTTCTCTGCAAAGTGTCTGAGGCAGTGCCAGGTGGTGGGGAGTTAAATTAACCCCTGTGGCGTGTAGTTATCGGCAGAGGCCAGACCTGTGGATCGATAGCTCAGTGCAGTGAGTCACCGTATCAACTGGGGAAAGTGAATCTGTAAGCTCCTTATTTCTCCATTCTTTTAATCGCAGGGCTGTGTCTGGCTGTGATGAAGATGGAGCAGACGCAAATGTCTGATGCTTGAAGCTCTTTGATTTCTGAGTTGATGGGGTGAAGCCAATGAAAAGCTCTGAGAGACTCAGAGAACTGATACTGTATTGCCTTTTTCCACGTACCCTCCCTCCCCGTTCTCCTTTTTCTTCCCTCCTTCCCCACGGATCTGGTTACACTCAGTAGCCGCATGGTCTGTGCTTTGCTTGACCGACACAGATAATTTCTAGCATCACTAGTTAAGCCTATTTTTTATTATTATTAATAATATAGGCTGGTTTAGTCTCAGTTAAATGGATTAGCCTTGCTCCTGCCTGCTTTTTGATTGTTTTTGCTGCTGGGGGTTCACTCTTCCGATGAGAGTTCTTGCAGATAGAGTTATTGCCAAGCTGGTCCGTCACTGAGGCATACCTAATATGAATCAGACTGGGGGCCGGTGTAATTGGGTTTTCAGAGAGCTACCGCACCAGGAGAACGTGTCTCACTCCAGGAATAAGAATTTTCGTTGTAGCTATGGAAGATACTTGCACAGCTGCCGAGTCAGCCGCCTCCATTCACGTGCCCTCAAACCTTGTGGGTGCACCCAGCCTCTGCACGCAACCCCCTGAATTCGTGCCTGTTGACAGCTGAGTCTTCATGCTTCTCAGAAGACCGTGTGTGTCTTCCAAATCTGTTACCACCCCCTCCACCTCCCTCTTAAAAATAAAATAAATTGGTTACATTCTTCCCTGTTAATTTTTTTAAACCCAGAGTTACCCATTAATTGCCCATGTGGAGTGCACTGGTAAATCAAGTAACATGTTGTTCTTTCCTAGCTGCACCCACTCTCTAGAGGAGTGGAAGATTGGCATCTGTAGCCATCACCTAACAAAAATAAACAGGACCAAACTGCAATGAGTTTCTTATAAAGCAAAGTGTAACATGCCCATCAAAACCACTCCCCTTCCTTCCCCTCACAATAAGTGGATTATTTTTGCCTTTTGAACAATGACAGGGGTCACTGGCCTTAAAACTAGCTGTCCCTCAGCTGAGACTCGAAGCAGTTACAAGATAAGTTAGCCTTTTAGTTGAGCAGTGGTAGCTGTGGATGGGCACATTGGGTGATTGGTTTCCGTGATTAATGAAGGCTGAATTTACAGTGGCTTCTCAGCTTAACGGCTGAGCTTCTGGCTATTGTTCTAAATCTTCTCCTATCCCTCAGCTTATGTTCTGACTTCTAACCTTGCTTTCTAGTTCAGCTCCTGTCCTTGTTCTGTATCCAGTTGCAGACATTGATCTTAACCACTGGGCGTGACTGTTCATGCCTTGGTTTCTTTCTCTTAAAAAAATCATCTGAGCCAGGACTGAGCTTTCTGGGTTTCCTATGGCTTCATTCTCAACCCATTGTCATCCCCTGCCAGCCGTGGAGAGTAAATATATATGTGCAGATTTCTGCATCGCTGTTCCTAGCGTAGCTGGGACATTCCTGCATAACAAAGGGAGGTATTATTTATCTCAGCATGCAGACCACGTTGTTCAAATTGGTTGTCTCCATCTGTCTTCTCCCCAGCTTCTTGCACCTGGTCAAATTTTTTACCCTTCAGCTCTCTTCCTTTTTATTCATATATGAAGGCACATTTTAGTACTTACTTAATTCAGGACAAATAAAAAATTACTCTTACACTGAAACAAGAATATCTAGAGAGGGGTTTTCACCCCTTAGTTTTACTGGGAAAAAACATTAGGTAAGGCCTCACTAGACAAATACATGTGGGGTTTAGATATTTGGATTGGAAAATGTCTGTATGAGCTTGAACAGAAATAGCCAGGTTTAATTCTTGTAACTTTTACTTCAGTGCAAGTTTGTTTATGGTCCCGAGACACTGGGTGAGGCTCATGTGAAAGACTCTCGGGGTGAGTTTGTGGGTGTTTGAGCATTGATGACAACACCGTGCTTCATCTCAGCCATAACAGAAAAGTAACTGTGATCGTAAGAATTGTGTCAGCCACAGGCAAAGGGCTAATGTTGCAGCAGAACTGCGTTAAAGATATTTTCTTTGGCTCGCTGGCACTTGAGGAGGGATTGTAAACAAGCCACCGCAAGGAAGCCAATGCACAAACAGGTAGACAGTAGCTGATACTGTCTGGATTCTGCGGATGGGAAGTTAGTGGCTTTACTGCTGTACTTCTGACTTGGCATTCGTCATGCTTTGTGCATCAGCACAAAGATTCTTGCAGAGGAGGAGCGACTGAGATTGAAAAGGTATCGATATGAAATAATGGGGAGCAGAATCAGGTGCAGAAAAGAGGGAAGAAGGATCAGTGTTCCCTTTCTTCATCCCAGCATGATTTGTGTTTGGAGGGCTGTCAGGAGACTTGTGAATGAGTTTTCCACAGGCCGACTCCAACTGGCTGGGTGAGGTCACTGGGCTTTTGAAATATTTGAGGTAGCGGTTTTAAACAAGTGGCTGCCTCAACACAAACAGGAATAAAGCAATCTTGTATAGTCTTGGTCATACAGTGATCACTTTGTTCTGCCTTCACTGCTCAGAGCAAAATGACTTGGCTTGTTAAATTGGAGACTTCACATCCCTTCGTGGTCATCTACCCCCGTCTGAAGTCTGCCTGAGTCTGCACTGCAGATGCTCCGTGCTTCTGCTCTTCCAGAACTGAATTTATGTTTTCAGTTCTTGGAGTGAAAGTATGGAAGCTGTGGTGAAAACAAATAGCTGGAATCCAAAAAATCTTTTGATTTAACCCTGACCCTGCCAGCACATGATCCCATACAAGTGACTGAGGGAAGCTCCCTGCATCCCAGTTGATGCAGAATGAGCCAGCAGCTGGGAATCTTGCTCAAACCGGATGCCTTGTGGTAGCAGTGCCATGGTTACACTTGTGTGCTGAAAGGAGTTTTAATTGGGGTGTATTTTTTCCCTTCTGAAAGAAGGTGACTAGCCAGGGACAGATTACACATAGATTTAGTTCTTGTGTTCTCAAATGTTTCTCTGTAATTGTTGTTTGCCTTTTTCTTCATAAAAGTTTAATAGGAAGTCACAGAGTTTGGGTTAAAGCTGAATTACGCGTTTCTTGGCAGTCCTGGTTTTCATTATTGACCAGAGAATTTTAAAAGATACATTGCCCGCATCTGTGAGGATCCCTCAGAAGTGTATCTTGAGTAAATTGGCCACGGAATTTTTTTTTTTTTTCATGCTGGATTTAGGATCAGCTTTTGTTTGTGCACATTGTATATAAGCCTAAGTGCTGGAGGGTTGGAAACAGACAAGATTGAATGGGTCAATTGTATGAATTGGCAAACACAAGATTTCCTCCTTCACACACTATGCTTCTCTGTTAAATGTTCTGCTATAACAAAGAAAGATGAAATGTTTGGTCTGTGTGGTGTATGAAGGCATTCTCAGAGGCGAAGCACTTCACATAAGTAAATAAAGCAGAAGTTTCAAGTACAGACCTTACTTGTGAAGCAGAATGACGCTACACACGCATCTAACACAAGGCTGCAAAAGCAAGGAAACGAAAAGTAGAGTCCTTGTTAGGTGGTTAAATAGTAGCTTTGCAATAGTGGCTCAGAGCCCTTTGCCATCACGGTACTCTCTGGTGGATTATACCGGAGGTGGGGTACAGTCACTGGATGCAACTGCTTCAAAAGAGGTTTGGGGTTGTTTTGCTTTCTTTGTAACAGGAGCACAAAGGGCAACCCCCCATGTTTTATCAACTCTTTCATGCAAAGAAGGATTGCCTGAAAGTTTCAGGTGTTGCTCTCATTTTGCTCTCTTTCCTGTCACTCCCTTCCTGCTTCATATTTGATTTGCAGAGTCAGTCAGACCCATTGCTTCCCCCCAGGAAAGACCAGGATCTTTCTGTAGTGCAGAGGTGAGCGGCTTGGGCAAGGGGAAAGCTGTGGCCCCAGCCCTGCACACCCATTTCTGTCTGCCAGCAAGCTCCAAGAGGAGGGCACTATGCAATACATGCTTTTTCCCCTGGGGACCTTGCCCTGAATCACCAGAACAGCTCCGTATTGCCCTAGACCTGCCTCAGAAGGACACCACCACACTTTGGAGCAAGGCCACAGTCTCACTGACTATGTGGGAGCCAAGTTTCCCACTGCAGAAGCATAGCTGCCTCTCAAGAGGAACATAGCAGCTGTTTTATGACAACACTGTTCAACAAAACTACTTTTGCTAATGGTGAAGGGTTGCATTTCAGCATAGTATTAGTATTTCTTCCCAAACTTGAAATATAAGTGCAGCCTATATATCTCCTGGGTACTGATGAGAGAATAACTCACATGGACTAACTTTCTGCACTGAAGAACACTGGCAATGGGCTGTGAAATGAAGGCAGTTTGGGGGTTGTGCAGCTCAAAGTAATGTATTTCATAGTAGGATGCATAGTGTCTCTAAGAGTTGGACAGCATTGCGTGGACCAAAGGTATATTCGTGGACACATTGTGGACAAGCATCATACCGTCCCCACTGTGCACTGCTCTGTCTTCCCGCCTGCAAATAAGCTTTTTTAGCATTCGTGGCTTTGAGTATCTTGTAGTTTGAGATGACTTATCTGCAGTTGGCGTTGTTTTGTTGGCAGCCTGCATCAGGCATCTTGTCAGAGAGCAGCTGTTCTTCTCTCCCCTCCCCATCATATCCCAATCCACTTGCATGTCAACTCCAGTGTACTGTTGTCTTATCAGTCATCTTGGAGAAGGGGTGGTTTGAATTATTTTTACCAGAAGTGTTGTGCCTGCTGCAATTTTCAGTGAGAAGAATGTTCATCGTTCCCTCATAGATGGAAAAAGGTACTGCCTTCTCCCTTGTGATGTCCAGTAGCAGTGAGACACTTCAGGTTGTA
Organism: Elanus axillaris; assembly: GCA_026212715.1. Classification (NCBI taxonomy): domain Eukaryota; kingdom Metazoa; phylum Chordata; class Aves; order Accipitriformes; family Accipitridae; genus Elanus; species Elanus axillaris. Next base: position 20,131,402 of record JANZLQ010000032.1, read on the forward strand.
TTTTCCTACCCTTCCACCTCAGAGGATTTGCTGAGTTGTGTAAAAATACAAGGTGATCACCATGTGCCTGCATTGTTCTCCTCTGACTCTGTTTCCATTCCCTGTGTTCTCCTAAGGACTGAATTTGCACACAGTTCAGCATGCATGTTGTTTCCTGCTACCTGCAGATGTGAGCCCAGCAGAATAATATGTATGACCCAAGTGTCTGGATACCCTGGTAACAGGACCTATATGGGTGAGTTATGTGCTGGATGTTCCAAAATCTCACTATTTCACGTATCTGATCCGGTAATTTGTGAAATGCCCATGACTCCTCTGAATCTGAGATGTGAGCTTTATGAGGTGCTACTGTTCACCAGAGAATAGCTTACAAAAGGATGAGAGCTTTCTCTGAGAGAAAACATTGGCAAAGGAGTATGTGCAGTATATTATCACGCTCAGTAGGAACACAGATTTTCTGGAAATTTGAGCTAAGTAGACCTAGAAGTCAGCTGTGTTAACTCATCCAAACAGGGTTATGACACCTGGTTGGGGATCTTATGACAAGCTGAGGCATGTGGATTTTTTTTTAACTTGTCACAAGAATCAGGACTTACACTTTAATAAATAACTTGACAATGGCTTGATTTTGATTGAAGGTGTTTCTTTCGCCATCAAGGTCAGCAGGAGCTAGGAACAAAAATAGAGGGACTTGGAGCAGTAGATTGAGGCAAATATAAGATAGGTAGGTAGTGTGCCACATTTAGAAATCAGGGTATGCTTTAGTCACAGACCTCAGCAGTCCCTCTGTTGCCAGTTCTAGGCTTCTCTTGAACATACCAGATAATCAGTTAATGCCAGCAGAGAGCTTAGAGCCTGACTTGAGGGCTGAACATTGTGATGAGGCTCATATACATCATGCTGTCTGCTGGTATGAAGACATTATGGTGTAGAGCAGAGTGATCCCAATTACTCCTCCTCCCTTGCTGCCCTACTTCTGAAATTAAAGGCTGCTGCTTTAACCCACAGTTCACTCTGATTCTTCTCCATGTGGATTTCATTCACATATAATTGTAACATGAGGTTTTGTCTTATGCCAGCCACCTGCATTATCCTGCTCTTGTGAGTGTCATCAGTGAAAACCACCAGTTGGACCATAATTGACACAAAACCTCAGCAGGCAGTGGCACTTCTGCCACTCTGTTCAGGCAAGCCCAGGCAGCATACAGGCAGGAACATCATCCGCCATCAGCATCTTCACTCTTGTTTCTTGTGATGCTGTTGGTCATGGTGCTACACAGCAACAATGAAAATCTCAGGAAAAGCAGAAGGTTTTAGACAAGTTTTCAGCACAATGATAGAGGTTTGGTTTAGCTGGTGTTCAAATGGCTTGTCCCACTTCCCTTGCATCTCAAGAGTTTCCTTGCTTTGTACAGCTGAAGTTAATCCCCAGAGTTTGGGGTTTAGGGGCTTTTTCTTTACCCTGGCAACCTTGTGAGGAAAGATTATTCAGAAATATTACCCGTTGGCTGTTGATTAGTAGAAACTGTAACAGTTGGTGATGGTGATAGCATTGGTTTGAAACTAGCAGGTCTTGCATATGGACATCTGGAATCTATGGAGTGATGGAGCTGGGGAGCCATGAGACATTCAAGTAGCTTTCGAGTTGAGGGCTCAGAGTTCAGGTTTTGCAGCATCAAGCTGTCTTGGAATTTGGCTGCAGTAAGCAGTTAGTGCTTCAACAGAGAAATTTCCAGCTAATGTTTTTTCCTGCATTTGCTGGGCAGACTGCACTGAGTCAGCTCAGCCTGGTCCCCACTGTGCAGCGGCTGCAGCCAGTCTCACTCCATCACTTTTAATGAAACTGAGTCTCTGTGGTTTTCACTAATTTACTCACAAGCAAGAGAAAAGAGGAAGTATTTTCCTGTCTCTCTCCGATAATGAATGAGATATGAAAGAGCTTCATGGCCAGTAAGCACCCTGGAGGGACTTGAGTTTGTCAAAACGTGCGAGGCGTCTTCATCAAAGTAACAAAATGATTTTCTTTCCCCTTACTCTGTGAAGTGAAAATTCACATGACAACAGCCAGAAACGTGCCCAGTTCTGCTTAGACAATGGAATTGACTTTGAAAAAGTGAACGTGTGGCAAAACTGATAACATCTTTTACATCAGTATTTTTCAGAGGTGTGTCATGCAATAATAAATGGTTGCCTGAGGCATACTTTAATGTGGGGCTTTCGCTGCAGTCTGGCTTGGTGTCTGCACTGTGAACCTCTGCTTGCACAATATAGTATGTTGCTCTCAGAGCACAGGGTGGGCAATAAACATGTTTCCTTCAAGGGATGTGTCGAATTTTGTTTACCAAGAATTCCCATTTCTGTTTGCTGCCCTCCTCAAATGTACTTTGTATACATCAGAAGGACTGAGATAAGAGTTTACAGAAGATTAAACAGGCGCAAACACATTAAGACACTAAGAGATGCAAATTGTTAAACAAAAATATTAAAGTCCACTTTCGATGTCTGCAGGGCTTTTCAGTACCCAAGCTTAATAAAATTAACCAACTATTGCGTCTTATCTCCTGTGCTTAGCATTGCTTTCAGAAGCAAACAATAGGAAATCCAGCCTTATATGGTATGGTTTTGGGGTACAAATTGTAGGTTCCGCTCTGGAGAACAACTCCCCAGGAATATTGTCAGCTGTGCAATTTCAACAAGGTAACTTGTCATAGTGCTCTTTAGTGCACCCATGTACTTCAACCCTTTTAAAAACGCAGTCCCCTTTGAAAGGAAGAGTAAATAATTGGAACTATTACTCCAGTTCCATATGTAGAAACAGACAGTGCTTGTAGGAAATACAGACCTTGAAAAGTGAGCTGAACTCTTGTTAGTCCAAGGATTAAATCAGCTGGCCATGAGAGAATTACCGCCCTACAAACCTCCCACTGAAATCTGAAGAGGTACAAATATTTTTTGCTGTTTCATTTGAACATACACTTATTCAGTGGTGACAAATATTCACTGAACCTAGTATTTAAACAATATTGCATATTAATTGAATATTGTGTCTGTAGCATGGAATTTGAGCATCACTCAGTAGTCCCCTCTCTTGTACTCACTACTTCGATTTCAGCATTTCCTGGGCTCTTAAGTGTTTGTCATGTATTGATTCCCATGGAGTTCCCAATTTTTCATCCCCCCAGGAAGCCTGCACATGTTTGACTGTGGTGGGAAAGGGGAGTATCTTGGTGCTGAGGTCTTTTTGTTCTGGATGTATGCTAGATACTGACTGGGTATGATACTATTTTGGATTTGTCCAATTTTTGTGATTTCATTGCTGGTATCAGGTAGAACCTGGAGGCTCCAAGACATTCAGGAGCCTGTTGTGGTGTGTGCTTTGCATGATCACGGCAAGACACAGTTTCTGGTCCAAAGAGCTTGTCTGTTCTAAGATGAAACCCATCAAGAGAATGCAACAAGGAAGCAGAGGAGAAAAATTAAGATAATCGTCATAGAAACACCTCAATATGTGGATTGTCTTCCCGCATCTGTTGCCAGTTGACAATTCATTTTTTATATGACTAAACTATTAATAATATTCAACCCTGTTAGCAAAGAGGACAGTGTCTCCAATGCCGCCTTCAGTATGTGAAACCATTAGCGTCACAGCAATTAGTGTCCTTTAGCCTGCAGCTTGTCCCTCTAGAATGGAGCATACAGCACAAGCTCTTCTGAGGAGAGCTGAGAAACGCCAGGTAACATGAAGGAAACTCCACTGCTTCTGCAATTTATTAGCTTTTGTCTTAACCTAGCTCCATCCTAAAGAGCTGGTCTGAGGAAGCGGCTCCTTTGAGGCCATTTGGGCTCTTGTGTGCTGAGCCGTGGTTGTGCCAGCACATCGCCTTGGCCCGTGGCCTTTGCGAGGGATGGCCGAACAGCAGGAGGATCTGATGAAACAGCCCCCCCGCCAGTGCAGAATGATCCCTGCCGTTGCTGAAGGCAACTCTAAGGCAACACACAGGCTAGCACATATATATGACCTTCTTCTGGAAGGAGCTAAGTGTGTGGGAGGTGTTTGGCCTGCGTTGGCAGCCGGACTCTGCCCGGACACCTGTGCCCTATCAGTACCCATCAGCAGACTGAACAGACTCACAGCTGGTGACCTTTAAGAAGTGATCTCTGAGGTTTCTATTTCCCTCACAGCCAGATCCTGAGCAATAGACCTGTCACCTGTGGTACCTGTTGCAAAGCTGTGTCGGGTATGAACTTGAATTTCAGGCGTTCCGGTGCTCTACAGAATATCACAATTCATGGCTCCGTCTAAGGAAAAGTTTGCACAGTTCCTGTGCTGAGTGAAGTTCTGTGTTAATCAAGAGTATGAAGTATATCTCACCTATAGAGAGAGAAGTTCCTCCAGATAAATATTCAAGTCATTAAGAAGGCATTACATGGAGCAGGAGTTCCAAACACAGTTTCCACTGCTGTGGGTCCTTTACCAGCAGAAAGAATGATTCTAAAAATCTATTTAAAATTAACAAAAAGAATCATTAAGCAGAGTAAGATTTTAAAAAATGCACTTTCAAGCTGGGAAACCACCTCATTTAGTATAATGAGTGAGCAGATCCTTGGGCCCTGAAGAGAAGCAAATTGAAACAAAATGGCTCCAGCACTGACTTGCATAATGATGGACTGAGCACGTGTCCTGGCATGTAATGATCCCATCTTTCCCACAGGGCTTCAGAAAACAGCGTTTATTGTGACAGAAGGCTCTGGCCGGGAGACTGTTTCCATCAGGAAAAAGAAGAGGGCTGGTAACAGTATGAATATGGAGTGGAAGAATAGGCGGAGAAAAGTTAGCAAAGTTTAAGGTCAAAAGCATTGGAGAGGAGAATAGCGGTATTGCTCACAGAAGTACATTGGGAGGCAGGAAAAGGGGAAGGGCTCAGGGGACAGCACATTTGCAAGGAAGGATGAGTTGGGGTGGTTGAGAGGTGCTTCCAAAGAGCGGCCAGTTAACTGGGTTAAGAACGAATGAGCAATCGCTGGTCGGATAACTAACCTTCACGTGATCCCTTGCCAGTCCTCAGACTTTCTTTCCGTCTCCTCTTTCCAAAGCAGCACAAGGATGTTTTGAGAGAGAAGGAGCTGACCTGCCAAAACGTAGCGGTGCAGCACCAATAGCAGCAGTGCACCCAGCAGGTGCAGGTACTTGTACCAGCCCCACACTCTTCTGCCTTTCCTGTGTAGTGCAGGGTTTCCTTAAGTGGGAGGAAGAGTAGGCCAGTTTCATCCTTGGCCTTTCTGCTGAAACGTCAGCTGCAGGTAAGAGAGTCTTGAATTGACCACATGAGATAAAGAGTAACAAGGTGCGGATGCCATCTCCTGAGAACCGGACTGGATGCCTCAGCTACTGTTTTGTATTTTCTGTGCTATTTCACACAAGTTACTGGGCAGCTGTGAAGCGTACATGGAGCCATGGATCTCAGCTGACAGACACTAGGATTTTCCTCTGCCACTCCCAAAGTCCTTGGAGGTTATGCTCCATTTGTAAGTTCCCACTGCTACTTAGTCTGTTCTGGCTGAGTAGGTTTAGGGGTTCACTGTGCTGGATATTGCCCGCAGCAGAATCACTTGTCCGCTTTGCAGGTACAGTCTGGAGAGTGGAAGATCCCTCCGCTTTGAGGGAGGCAGTGGGATTGCTTTCTCTAGAACATCAGTCAGCTGGCCCAAATGAAGCAACAGTCACAGCATAGGTAATTTAAAGCTAGATTACTATCCTTCACAGTAACATCAGAAAAAGTGCAACTGTCCTCATCCGTGCTAGCTAAGAATTCAGGAAGAGCATGAGACTGATGTAGCAGTTGCATGCATACTCATCAAAACTTGCTGGTCCCGGTGGAACGAGGCTGTGCACGGTCTGTTCTGCATGCAGCCTGCCTGCTGCTTGATCCGTCATCTCTTCCCTTTCATCTATCATTGTGCATGGGAAGCAGGGAGGCTCTTTGCTTCTCTGTCTGTGGCTTCTGTCATTTTTGTGTTATAGCACACTGTCAAAATGTTGCCTCTCCCCACACCTCCCTTTCGCCTGTCTCCCTTTGGAATTTGTGCTGAAAGATGAAAGCAAACCCATCTTTCTTGGCTACTAAAAAGGCAGAAGGTTCATTCTGACATGTGCGTGGCCTGTGGAGACACAGAGATCACACTGGGGATGAAGAGGAGAATATTTGGGTGGAGAGAAGCCATCTGTTTCTCTGGCTAGAGCATAGCCTACCTTCTTGCAGGCTCTGGGAGGTTTACTTACTGAAAGAGCGCCTATCATCTTGTTTACCTAAGCCTGCACTCTGCCACTTGAATGCACATGTGATTCAGTCCTGCGCAATATTACCAGGCAACACGTCAACCTCATCTGTAGATAAGGGGACACAGATCTGTTTCATACTCCTGCAAATCTCCACTGACTGCAAGACTCTCCTGGCCCCTACCTAAAGCCTTTCCAGGGAAGGCATGCACACATGATGAGTGTCTGTCCCTGCATTTGCACTGCGTGCAACATTTAAAGCCAGCTCTTTCTTTCCAGAGTCTCGTTTCCAAGGCAGAGACTCCTTCAAAATCACTCAAAGAGGAGGAAGGGCTGTGGGAGCGGGCTGATGTTGGCAGTCGGTGTGAGGGCCCCTGGAAGAACTGACAGGCTCTTTAGTTGTGTGAAGGTAATGCTGGGAACTGCCAGGGAAACTGTGATCTCTTGAAATATTGGTCTTTTCAGCAACTTTGCAAATTAACAAGATTTTGAGTGGGGAGTTGTCTTGACTGCTGATCGAAAATGAGATTTGTGCATCCCCTCACATGTGTCACCATCCCTGCTGCCCTGAGCAAAAGCTGTGTTGATGAAGAACTTGTTAAGAAAGAAAACCTCTAATGTGACCTTTGAAATCTGGCCATGGTCCCTCAATTTTTTTATTTTTTTTTTTTTTACTCTCTACCTTGTTTATATTTTCAGTTATTGTTAGAAAATTTGTGTCCCTCCATGTTTAAATACATCAAGGCTGGGCAGTGATGGAAGGGACTGAAATACCGTTAGTGCCGCATTGAGGTTACAAAGCACCTGAACATAGTAGATACAGGTTGAGCTTTCCAGCACTCTTCTATCACCAGGAGCTTTGGTACTGGAGAGGGATATGTAACCGTGGGTTCAGATTTAAGGATATTTAAGTTGCCAGAACCCCAGTGTTACTATTCAGGATTCCTCATGCCTCTCCACCTCAACCACCACCTTAAATCTGGTTGGATCCTGAGGTCCTCTCAGACATTCAGGTCTCTTCAGAGAAGCTGAGCTGCCAAAACCTGGTGCTCTGGTTGGATTTCAGCGTGTGTGGTTCTCACAGCATGCATCTCTCTGCAGTTTCAGCTGTACTTTCTCATCTTTGCTTCCTTTCTTAAATGTTTGTGTAATGGTGTTATTTCTGTTTCCTCATACATCAGAGACCACTGGAATTTAGGGTTTATAAATTGCGCTTTTTTCCAAGTACTCCCTGGATTCAGTGCTGTTCCAATTTTGTCATTTGAATGGCTTTAGAAGGCCATTACATTTGTGGGTTGATTTGTTGGTTTGTTGTTTTTTTTTTATAATAGTAAGTTATTAGTTACTCCAGTACTGTTAGCATAAGTCACAGAAAGTATTGATATCCCAAAGATTTGCTGCAGCCTGAGGAAGAGAAAAACAATCCCATTTTGTAGCATCCCACCGTACGTGTCCCAGCAGTTCAGCTGCGGTGCAAACTGTCGGCACCCCACAGTGTGATCCCGGGCCAGCCCCAACACTGACCTCCTACAAAAAGGACTGCTGGCAGCCAATGTAGCAGGACAGGATTATAAGAGGAGTGGATTATGTGAGTAGACTAAAGCTAATTGATAAGCAGCGAGAGAATGGAGTCTGCCTGAGCTTGGATGAAGGACTGAGCAGTTCTAAAATAGGAGTTTTTCCTGTTTTCTTAGCACGTATGGGACTTCAGTTATGCTGCAATCACAGTCCTGGCTCCCATTTAAAGGCAGTTATATGTTATGTTTAATATCCTTGCTATTTGGGAAATCAAGGGTTTATCACTGTCCTTGAAAATAAGAATTAATGCAGTTGCTTCTGTAGTGCCAATTTAGTCCTCTGTTTAATTCTGGAAGCCAGCTGGAGATGTTTGTGACGGAGACTTTAGATGTACTCAATGCATCTGTCTTAGTTGCTCTTGGTGTTTTCCCTCTCTCTGGTGCCTCATATCCCAAGACAGCTGCTTCTGAGGACTTTAGCACCTTCTAATTCCCCACATTCACGGCCTTCTTGTTCAACCTCTCTCTTTGCTCTCTCAGACTAAAAACTCCATTTAGTTGTCTAACCATCATGAAGCCCAGGGTGGTCTCATCCTTACATATGGAAGTGAACAGTTAAGAGCTGGTTTAAAATTATCCAACTGAACAGAAGCTCGACACTGGTTGTTAGAGGGTTACTGTTCCTTCTAGCAAATCGTATTTTGTGTACTGGGGTAAACAGTCAGGGATGAGAGTTGTTTGTTAGTCTAAGACTTCTAGATGTTGTCTGATGCTTCTCGTAAAGCTTGCTGTTCCACACAAGGCTTCTGGTGCGACTGCTGTTCTGGGATCTGCCCTTTGCCTGCATTGGTAGTCTCGTTGAGCTTTTAGGAAAGCCTTTGGCCAGTGATAGGATGGGGAGAGCTACTAGTGTTTGGTTTTTTTCATTTAATGCAAATTCTGTTTTTTTCCCGCTACAGGAGCATCTTTCCTGCTTTTTGCCACAGCTGCAGGCCAGGTACAGGCAAGTGAAGGCTAGAATCCAGGGAGCAATGTTAAATTCAAACTGAGGGCTCTGATTCATGATCAAGCTCGTCTGTGTCCACCAAACTGGAATACCTTCTTGTATGTGTTTTCTTATCCAACATGAGGTAATTTGTCTGACTTCACTTTCCAGTGAAAGAGGATTACTGGATTTGTGTTACCTTACTTTGCTTTTCCCACTGATAACCGCCACCCACAAAGCAGAATTCGATAGTTACTGAATAGCTGCCCACACCACAGTACCTTGTGAGTCTGTAATACCGTATATTTACAAATCTTGAAACTTTGCAGTGACCAAACAATAATTTAGCAAATGAAGGTGATTTTTTTTATTCCTTTCTTTTAAGTTAATCTCTGTTTAAAACTTAGTGAGCCTTTTCTGACTGTAGCTTTGAAAAGCTTTGCAGACTTAGCTGACTGTTACTGTGTTCAGAAATATTGTTATGATGACAGCTAATTCCTTGAGCAATGTGATTTTCATCTGGCTGCTTGCTCTTCCTGCAGAGCTCCAAGGTGATCTGTAGCTGTGAGTGCAGAAGCCTGATCAGTCATGCTTTCAGAAGGACCCATCCAGGACTGTCTGGACAGAACCAAATGCCCTTTATTTAGCACTTTGCGTAGCAATAGAAAAAATTAAAAGGAAAGCTAGTCTCGGCATGTTCTCTGGCAGTCAGTTAAGTCAGAGTAGCCTGCACTGTCAACACACATCATGGAGCAGGGAGAAGTTAGCTCTCTCTAATCACTTTACTAGCATTCAGGCTTCCACTTTTCGCTTAGACTTGACTCATTGGAGTACTTGTCAGCTGGCTGAGCTAGCTTGTCATGTTATCTGTTGTGTCTCTTCGACCATTCTGTCTCCCTTGCATGAATGACAACTCTTTAATTAGGATATTATAGGAGGATGGTCCTGGCTGCAGGTTCAGTTAGAAGCATCACCACCCATTCTCGAGATGAACAACTACATTGTATTTCCCAAGAGCTCCTGTAACAGGAGCTAACTTTTCCAATGAGACTTTTACTTTTTGATGAAGAAAACAATCTTTTCCGTTTTATTTTCCTTTTGTGGGGGGGGGG